>BDMV01000012.1:16866526-16892889 GCA_008326285.1 Oryza officinalis | reverse complement strand
CTTATGAGTACGGCTTGACATAAGTCCATGAGGACTTAAGCAAATTTGCTCTAGCAATATGCGTATGTCTCATTGCCCGATGACTTTAAAATCCTTTCATACGGCAGTTACACAACTTGTTGAAGGTTGGTATGATGCAACTTGAAAGGTGACAAACAGTAAAGTTTTTTATAACTGTCCTGGTAATTTGTTTATAGGTTGCGGGAGCTGTTTGGTTTTTTATAAAGCATTTGATTTTTTATTTATCAATGCTGATTTGCCACCTTGGTGTGCTCTTTTTATCAAGATCAATATTACGGCAAGAGCTATTAAATATTTCGGTCGTATTTTTCAGATGACTGATACATTTATTAACTCATATTTTATATTCATGAGAATTGATTGAGCTATATGTTCCGGGACGACTCGGGCATAACGGCTTGGATAAGCATGAGCTTGCCCAGTGCTTGGATTTATTGTACACTATGCCTTAATTATAAGGTTATGTGTTATAGGACCTTTTATAGTAAGCTCGGGAGAGTATAATTAATATAGTTCTTGACTATATGCTTAGTTTATTTAACTAAACACATAGTCGGGGGCTACACCTAATTAGGTGCATCAGTCGATGCACCTAAATTTTTATGTTTGAAATTTTTTGAATTGATTTCAGCCCTTCACAGTCTTTCTTGGATGCTGAAGCACTCGGGAGAATCAGGCAGAGATGATGGAGGCACTCGGCAGTGGAAGCACTTGGCTAAGAAGTCAATCGGCCGCGTGTTATTCAAGTTCGAGGCAAAGTTATCTCATCGACTGCGAAGGTCTCGGGGGCTATTGTGGAGATTATGGGTACCGGATACCCTCACGGCTAGCTTATCCGACTTACCATAGGGGATAGGTTATGCTCCATGATTATGTAAACCGGCTATGACTTGGGTATTACGTTACCATTGAGATAAGGTAATGGCCCATAGTCTATAGTTGGTAAGAGTGAGGAGTCCGACTTAGAATAGAATAGGTCTCCGACTTGTAAACCCACCCTCTGGGACTATATAAGGAGGGTAGGGCGTCTCTTGAGGGGCAGACATGAAAAATACACGGACAGACAGAAAACTTGCGAGAGCCCCTATTGAAAGAGATCAAGAGATCAATAAACACTCGGCGGATCAAATCCCCGAAACAGGAGTAGGGTATTACCTCTCGTTAGAGAGGGCCTGAACCTGTATAAACCTTTGTCCCGACTAACCCATTGTGTTTGGCACTTGACTGCTACCCCCAGATTGATATTGCCGAAACCAAGTTTCGACAGTTGGCGCGCCAGGTAGGGGTGACGCGTCAAGTTCTTCTTCAACATCTCGCCGACAAGCGCAATGGGATCTCCATCAAGCTTCGCCGACTTCGTTTTCGCCCCTGGGCAGGCACTTCGCTTCGGCGGACTCGACTTCATCACCAACAAGTTCGGTAAGCTCTCCCTCCTCGACTCGGATTCGAACCAGTCGGGAAGGGAAAACCCCTTGGCGCCGCTCGGGTTACCGGACGACGCTAAAATCTATCATAATCTTCTATCTCCTGAGTTGGATTCAATCCACTCGGAAGAATCTGCTTCATCGCCTTCATACTACCCCTCGGCCTCACGAGAGGTCGCGTTCATACTCGAACAACTTGGGTCGTACTCATCCACGGACATTGACGAACATATGAGCTCCACCAACTTCGACAACCTCTACGATATCTCCACAGACGAAATCAACAGCTACGACGCAGACAAAGACTACTACGATTCGGACCTTCTCAACGTTCTCATGGCTGAAGTAGCTGAGACCGACTCGGCCGTGGCCCGGAGGATCGCGGAGGAGGAACGGGCTAAGCTTGAGCAAGAGCGCAAGCGCGTGGAGGAGGAACGAGCCAAGCTGGAGCAAGAGCGCAAGCGTGTAGAGGAGGAGAATAAGCGCAAGGAGGAGGAAGAGCTCAGGCAGAAGCAAGAAGCCGACAAAAAGAGACGAGACCTGAGGGCGACTGGGCGCTTAGCCCGCGAGGCCATACTGCAGACACGAGTCGACAACGCCAACATCTTCCAAACCCCTCAATAGAACGCCGTCGCTGCCCTCACCCTCATCGACACCGTCACCGAAGCGGCGCCGGCTGCGGTGACGCTACTCCTGGACAAGATCAAAACCATCGTCGCGGCTACGGCCAATGGCCATCCTTCCAGCTCCGCACGAAGGCCGACCGAGTCCGTTGCTGAAACACCCGACAGAAGCCAACTGCCGCCGCTGCGGTCCAAGGACTACAAGAGACCCGAGCAAAGCAAGACACCAGTCAGATCTAAAGACCCTCGCCACGAGGCAGTATGGAGGCCACGAGTTCATACGGCTGACTCTCACGAGAGAGAACACAGCCGACAACCCGTCCACGACCGGAATCGTCGCCACAACAACTCCAACCACCAAAGCAGCCCGCGAAGGCCCCTGCCGAGTGATCTGCGGGAGGTACTCGACCGACGCTACCGGGAACGTGAACGGCGCTCTTCTGAAGACAAAAGGAAATCTCCTGACGACTACGATGATGGAGTGCCCGCTTTCACCAGGAACCTGCGTCGAGTGGACTGGCCGAGTGGTTTTAAACCTACTGGGATTGATAAGTACGACGGCAAGACCGACCCCGAGTCCTGGCTAACTGTGTACACCCTCGCCATCTGCGCAGCAGGAGGAGATAGCAAGGCTATGGCCAACTACCTGCCCGTCGCTCTCGCCGACTCAGCCAGGAACTGGCTCACGAGTTTGCCAAGAGGCTCGATCGACTCGTGGAGTGAGCTTCGGGACCACTTCATCGCCAACTTCCAGGGCAGTTTTGAAAGGCCCGGGACCCACTTTGACCTCTACAACGTCATTCAGAAGCCGGACGAATCGCTGAAGGACTACATTCGACGCTTTTTGGAGAAACGGAACAAGATTCCCAACATTACCGATGACATCATTATTGCTGCATTCCAGAAAGGCGTTCGTGACGAGTTGCTTATCGGCAAGTTTGGGCGCAAGCCACCGAAGACGGTCAAGCAAATGTTCGAGACAGCAAACTCCTACGCCAAATCTGATGATGCAATTAAGGCCTCGCGACAAGACCGGCACGACAAGAGGGACGACAAGCCATCCGGAAGCAGCTGGCGTCCTAAGAAGGACAACGGCAACAACAACGGGGGCCAAAAGGATTGCAAGCGCAAGCCCGAGGATCTGGTCGCCACGACATCAAACTACCAGCAACAGTGTCCCCGAGTCGCCGCCTACGACAAAATCATGAACGCTCAGTGCACGCACCATCCAAACCACAAGCATGCGGCAAAGGATTTCTTCATCTACAAACAGTTCGCTGAGCAATACGCGGCACAACTACGACAAAAGCCAACTGATGAAGCCGGCTCATCGGGCACCAAGAGGAACGACCCGGTTAGCAACACAGAGCCCATCCAAGACCCTGTGGGCGAGCTAAACCACATCTTCGGGGGACCGCAGGCATACGAGTCCAAGAGGAAGCAAAAGCTGACTGATCGCGAAGTCAACACCGCGCAACCTGATGTCCCGCATTATCTACGATGGTCGGAGGTGGCTATCACGTTTAACCGCTCGGATCACCCTAACCGAGTGGTTCACCCGGGGCGGTATCCCCTGGTACTAGACCCGGTGCTTCGCAACATCAAACTCAAGCGCGTCCTCATCGATGACGGTAGTGCTCTCAACATCCTATTTGCCAAGACGCTGGACGAGATGCAGATTCCAAGATCCGAGTTGAAGCCGAGTTCAGCTCCCTTTCATGGAGTCATCCCGGGGCTGTCATCCACGCCACTCGGGCGCATTACTCTTCCAGTCACCTTCAGGGTTCGGGAGAACTTCCGGACGAAGAACATCACTTTTGAGGTTGCCGACTTCGAAGCGGCCTACCACGCGATCATCGGAAGACCGGCGCTCGCTAAGTTCATGGCGGTACCACATTATACCTACCTCATCATGAAGATGCCCGGGCCCAATGGAGTCATCACCCTGCGCAACGACGTCAAACAAGCCTTCACTTGCGACAAAGAAAGCTGCGACATGGCCCAGTCTCACGAGAGACTACGCGGCCAATTAGAGGTCCGACTGGCTACATCGACATCTGGAGAAGGAGAAGTCCCCGCCAAGAAGATAGCCAAGTCGGGAGACGGCGACGCCAAGACTAAGAAAATCCCCCTTGATCCATCTGATCCCTCTAAAACTGTTGTAATAGGCGCAGAGCTAGATCCTAAATAGGAAAGCGCGCTTGTCACCTTCCTTCAGAATAATAAAGATATTTTTGCTTGGAAACCGTCTGACATGCCGGGTATTCCTAGGGAGGTGATCGAGCACTCTTTAAACGTCAAAGATGACGCTAAACCTATAAAACAACGCTTGCACCGTTTCGCTCAAGACCGAAAAGATGCCATCAAGGAGGAACTCGCCAAGCTCTTGGCTGCTGGGTTCATCAAAGAGGTTTACCATCTCGACTGGCTAGCCAACCCAGTTCTTGTCCGGAAGAAGACAGGGCAATGGTGCATGTGCGTGGACTACACCGATCTCAACAAAGCTTGCCCCAAAGATCCTTTCGGACTACCTCGAATAGACCAAGTCGTTGACTCAACAGCCGGTAGCGAGCTTCTGAGCTTTTTGGATTGTTACTCGGGTTATCACCAGATCAGCTTGAAGGAATCCGACTGCCTGAAGACATCTTTCATCACCCCGTTTGGAGCCTATTGCTACATAACGATGCCCTTTGGCCTGAAGAACGCTGGGGCCACTTATCAGCGCATGATCCAGAGGTGCCTTCAGACCCAGATCGGGAGAAACGTGGAAGCCTACGTCGATGATGTCGTCATCAAGACCAAGCAGAAGGAAGACCTGATCACCGACTTAGAAGAAACCTTCGCAAACAATTGGGCCTTTAGAATGAAGTTGAACCCGGAGAAGTGTACCTTCGGTGTGCCATCAGGAAAGCTGCTCGGTTTCATGATATCACATCGTGGCATTGAGGCAAATCCAGAGAAGATCAACGCTATCCGGAGCATGAAGCCCCCGAGTACTCAGAAAGACGTCCAGAAGCTCACCGGTTGTATGGCGGCATTGAGCCGTTTTGTCTCTAGACTCGGCGAACAAGGTATGCCTTTTTTCAGGTTACTGAAGAAGACCGATGATTTCCAATGGACCACTGAGGCCCAGAAAGCTTTCGAAGACTTCAAGGAGTTCCTCACGACGCCACCCGTATTGGCATCACCGCACCCTCAAGAACCCCTGTTGCTCTACGTGTCCGCAACTCACCAGGTGGTCAGCACGGTATTGGTCGTCGAGCGTGAGGAAGAAGGCCGTACCCAAAAGGTTCAACGGCCAATCTACTTCGTCAGCGAGGTGCTGGCAGGAGCCAAAACCCGCTATCCTCAGGTACAAAAATTGTTATATGGAGTTTTAATCACTGCTAGGAAGCTAGCCCATTATTTTTAGGGTCACTCGGTCACCGTCGTCACGTCCTTTCCACTCGGTGATGTCATCCACAACCGGGAGGTTACTGGACGCATCGCGAAGTGGGCACTGGAGTTGATGCCGCTGGACATAGCTTTCAAGGCGAGGACGTCTATAAAGTCTCAAGTCCTGGCGGATTTCGTAGCCGAGTGGACCGAACAACAAGAAGATGTACCTAGAGAAGATTTGCAGTACTGGACCATGCACTTCGACGGATCCAAAAGAGTCACCGGCTTGGGAGCGGGAGTTGTGCTGATTTCCCCGACTGGGGAGAGGCTATGGTATGTCCTTCACATCCACTTTCCCGCCTCACACAACGTCGCCTAGTATGAAGCCCTCCTTCACGGCCTATGACTTGCTGTTTCACTCGGGATACGACGGATGATTGTGCGAGGAGATTCCCAGTTGGTGGTTAACCAGGTGATGAAGGACTGGTCCTGTTTGAACGAGACCATGGAGGCCTACCGACAGGAAGTTCACAAGCTTGAAGACAAGTTTGACGGATTGGAGTTATCCCATGTCTTGAGACATAATAACGAAGCGGCAGATTAGTTGGCACAGTTTGGGTCCAAGCGCGAGGCAGCCCCGACTGACGTTTTTGTGGAACATCTCTATGAGCCGACTGTTGCCAAAGTACTAACCTCTGATGAAGGAGTTACCAGCCAGGTCGCCATGCTCGACGCTGATTGGAGGACACCGTTCATCAAGTTTTTAACTCAGCAAGAGCTGCCGGGTGCCCGGGATGATGCGGAACGAGTCCGACGTCGTAGTCAAGGCTATGTCATGGTTGACTCAGAGCTATACAAGATAAGCCCCTCTGGAGTTTTGATGAGATGCGTCACGTCAGAAGAAGGACGACAATTATTACAAGATATTCACTCAGGCATCTGCGGCAGTCATGCCGTGGCGCGCACTCTGGTGGGCAAGGCTTACAAACAAGGATTCTTGTGGCTCACGGCGGTCACCGATGCAGATAAGGTAGTTCGCACGTGTGAAGGTTGTCAATTCTTCGCTCGGCAGAGCCACGTTCCAACTCAAGATCTCCAAACAATTCCCTTATCATGGCCTTTCGCCGTGTGGGGCTTGGACATGGTGGGTCCGTTCAAGAAGGCGCCAGGTGGATTCACGCATCTGTTCGTCGCGGTTGATAAGTTTTCCAAGTGGATCGAGGCTAAGCCGGTTGCTACGATAACTACGGACAAGGCACGAGACTTTATTCTAAACATCGTGCATCGGTTTGGTGTCCCGAACAGAATTATAACTGACAATGGGACTCAATTCACTGGAGGCGTTTTTAAGGAGTTCTGCGAAGACTTCGGTATTAAGATTTGCTACGCACCGGTGGCGCACCCCAAGAGCAACGGACAAGTTGAACGAGCTAATGGTATGGTTCTTCAGGGTATCAAAGCCCGAGTGTTTGACAGACTATGACCGTACGCCGGAAGATGGGTTCAAGAGTTGCCTTCGGTATTATGGTCATTGCGGACTACACCCAGTCAGGCTACCGGCCAATCTCCTTTCTTCTTGGTTTACGGAGCAGAAGCAATGTTGCCGAGTGAGATGGAGTACGAGTCTCTTCGTATTCGTAGCTTCGATGACGAGCGTTACGACCAAGACAGAGTTGATGACCTCACCCGACTGGAGGAAGCCCGCGAAGCCGCATTGATTCAGTCGGCACGGTATCTTCAAGGACTTCGGCGCTACCATAACCGCAATGTTCGGTCACGAGCCTTCATTGTTGGAGATATGGTTCTACGCAAGATCCAAACTACCAAAGATCGCCACAAGCTATCTCCACTATGGGAAGGGCCCTACATAATCGCTGAGGTGACTCGGCCAGGAGCATATCGTCTAAAGCGTGAAGATGGGACCATGGTGGAGAACTCCTGGAACATTGAGCATCTTCGTCGATATTATACTTAGGCATTTTTTGTCTCTATGTTCTTCTCGACTGCCAACTTCAAGCAGGATGACCTCTTGGGTTGTCAGTCGGGGGCTATACATATATCAATAAAGCATTATTTTCTTTGATAACTTGTTCATATTTAGTTTATCATTGTTTAGTGTTTTGGTTCGAGTCCAATAGATAAGGACTGAGAATTTTTGATGGCTTAATCAAGCTTAGGCTTGGTGACAGTCAGACGAAAATTCTTAAGAAATTATATATGAAGACTCGGATCATGGCATTAACATAAATAAGCTATATATTTACAAGTCAACATTACAGCGAGTCATATACATCAAGACAAGTCAGCTACTCCTGGAAGTTTGCGGCTACATCACCAGCTACCTTTTTCGCCGACTCCTGTGCTTCACTTATGAGCTCCAGGGCTCGCTCATCTGAGGTGCCAGCTTCAAAGCCATCTCCGATAGAGTCCACGTCTATCCGGGGATAGAGTGATTTCGTCTGCGCAAGAGCGAAGCTTGCACCCATGACGGCTGCGTCAGAGATATTCTCCATATATTTAGCCGGGGCCGTCCTGAGTTTATCAAAGATTTCTACGACATCCAATGAGCTCGTCATGAGTCCATGTTTATATAGTGCTGACAAGATCGGCGTGGCAGCATTGGCGATGTCATCCCTTACACTTTCAGCCCTTCGGACTCTTTCGGCGAAGACATCAAATTGTGCTTAGGATTTGACCTTATAAGCTACAAGAGGGATATGATTACATAAATATTCAAGACCGAGCGAGTTACGGAGTGCTATCTCAAAAGGCTTACCTTCAAATTCTTCCATGATTTTCTCATTGTCAGACTCCAGCTTGGCTTTATTGGTGCTTGTTTTCTTCAGCTGGGCCTTGAGGGAGTCAATTTCAGATAAATTTGCTACAACATGAAGGTTTGCAAGCATCAGGATCAAAACAGATTATATGCAAAGACAGAGCAAGTACAAAGGTGGTTTGGCTTACTCCCGATTGAGCCACGGAGTTCCAAGTTCTCATCTCGGAGCTTCGCGATTTCTGCCCGCAAGACAACCTCTCGAGCTGCAGCTTCTTCTCTGGCGGCCTTGAGGTCTTGGTGAACGTTTTCCAGAGAATTTACATGGGGAACCAGCTTCTCGAGAGTGTCTGATTTGGCCATTGAGCGACAATATATTCTCTGCATAAGGGGATGAAGATAGTCAACCACATTAGACGACGATAAGACAAAGAGGAGATATACTTACATTCATTAGCCGGGTCGCTTCGTTGAGGCTGGCCACGAGCATGTCGTGTTCTTCATTTTCCTTTTGCTTATTTAACACGATGCCTTGCTTTATGCCTTGGGCATCGTGCCACTCGATCTTGATAGGAGGGACCGAGTCAGTTGAAGACTTCAGTCGGGCGATTTCCTCCTCTTCGGCTGATTGATCTAGAGAAGATGAATGAAGAAAGAAGTGAGAAATATGATGAAGACAAGATTCTGGCGATTATTGAGAGATTTACTTGTTTTAGGAGCCGGATCCTCGGATGGTGCCTCTTGACCGTGCGAGCCCTGTGGATTTTCGTCCGGCTGGTTTCCAGTCGGGGCATCTTGACTAGCAGTCGGGGGCTGTTCTTCTTCGGCCGACTGGTTTCCAGCTGGGAAGACTTGGCTGGCAGTCGGTGGCTCAGCCTCAGGAGCGTTTTTGCCTAAGGATTCTGCCCCAGGAGCATCCTCACTCGGGACAGGGTCTTGTGGTTCTAGTTCTGCAGGCCTTGGCTTTTCTGACGCTGTAGATGGGGTTGTGTTTTCAGCCTGCCCGGTGAGATCTATATCTTGAGGTTTCCTGCAAGAAAGAAGATAAAGACAATTGAGTTGGAAGTGAAAAAGATTTTTAACAAAAAGCTGACTCTGGTTGTGTAAGATACCTATTGGACCTCCTGATTTTAGGAGTGGACCTGGCTGTTGGTTTCGGAGGACTTATGTTAGATTGTGGAATCTGGACTTCTTCATCATCCGAGCCATCAACGACCAGTCTCCTTTTACTCACTTGCCTACTAACATCTTCGTCGGCGGCAGCCCTCTTCTCTTGAGGCTCAACCTTGATTTTGGGGCCGCTGGTTGGTTTTTTGGCAACAGGCCGAGTTGGCATATCGTCATGATACACCTTGTATGGTTTAGAAATAATAAGAGCGTTTGCCTGCAAGTAGAGTTTTTGAGATATATTGAAGGATGTGCGCAAGATTGAAAGAGTTTTGAAGACCCGAGTCGACTTACAGGAGGAGGAGGTCGGAATAGGTTGAACGGAGGAACCGGCATCTTGTGGCTGCGATCTACTGTGATTACAGAGGAGAAAATCTTGTACATGCGAGTGCACAAGGCCTGGTAACTCAGAGCATCGCAGTCCTCCCGATTGGGGTCGCTTTCACCCTCATACTCGAACGCTGGTTTAGATCTTTCCTTGATGGGAGCCAGTCGGTTCTTGATAAAGTGCCAGGTGATTTGTTCTCCTTAGAGGCCTTTCTTCTTCATTTCAAGAATATTGGCCAGGAGGTTATTCGCTTCTACCCAATCTTGGTTCTCCGGCATAGTGCTCCAGTTCGCTCTTTGGATCGGTGGAAGGCTGACGAAGTCGGGCAAACCGGGATGGGGGTTCGAGATATAGAACCAGTTTGCGTGCCAGCCCTTGTTGGAGGATTTCAAGGGGAGAGAGAAGTAGTCTCTGCGGTGAGTCCCGCGGAGTTGAAAGCCAGCACCGCCGACGACGCAGGGGTCATCCTTGTTTGGGTGTGGTTTGACATAGAACATGTGGCGAAAAAGATTGAAATGGGGGAGAATGCCTAGAAATGCTTCACACACATGGATAAATATTGCAATGTGAAGGACAGAATTGGGATTTAAGTGATAGATTTGAAGGCCGTAGTATTCGAGGATACCACGGAAGAAGTCGGAAGTGGGAAGACCAAATCCACAATAGAAGAAAGAGGTGAAAACCACAATCTCACCGGTGTTTGGAGTGGGGAACTCCTCGCCAGCCGCCGGACGCCAGCCGATGATTTCTTTGGGCGGAAGAACTCCGTTCTTCACCATTTCCCGCAAGGTCGACTCTTTCACATCCGAGGTAGCCCATTGGTCGAAAGGGATTTCTCTCTCTTCTGCCATGGATGCGAGTTGAGTGGAGTTAGACCTAGCACAGGAAATGGGGATTTTTTGAGGGGATGTTGGCAGCTGGATGCGGATGATGGATTGTGGTGGAACTTGAGTTCTTTGATGGATGATTTTGCGTGAGCACGAGTTCTCGAATTCCTCAGCGCGGCTGATGAACAGGAACGCGAAAAAGGGAAAAATTTTGGGAAGATGAAGCGGCAGAGACGACGCTGGCGCTTCGAGAAAGATTTTAGGGTTTTTTGCTGGGTTTTCTCGTATTTGGGCCGAGCCCATGAGAAACTTGCGGCCCATCTTATAAGTATGGCTTGACATATGTCCATGAGGACTTAAGCAAATTTGCTCTGGCAATATGCGTATGTCTCATTGCCCGATGACTTTAAAATCCTTTCATACGGCAGTTACACAACTTGTTGAAGGTTGGTACGATGCAACTTGGAAGGTGACAAACGGTAAAGTTTTTTATAACTGTCCTGCTAACTTTTTTATAGGTTGCAGGAGCTGTTTGGTTTTTTATAAAGCATTTGATTTTTTATTTATCAATGCTGATTTGCCACCTTGGTGTGCTCTTTTTATCAAGACCAATATTATGGCAGGAGCTATTTAATATTTTGGTCATGTTTTTCAGATGACTGATAAATTTATTAATTCATATTTTTTATTCATAAGAATTGATTGAGCTGTATGTTCCGGGACGACTCGGGCACAATGACTCGGATAAGCATGAGCTTGCCGAGTGCTCGGATTTTTTACCCCTAAGGGTCGGCTGAGTATTTTGTTCTAAGATGACTCAGGTAAATTGACTCGGATAAGCATGAGTTTGCCGAGTGGTTGGATTCATTATACACTATGCCTTGATTATAAGGTTATGTGTTATATGATCTTTGATGATTGCTTCTGGCTTAGGCTAAGTATTTATTTAACTCAGGAGAGTATGGTTACTATAGTTCTTGACTATATGCTTAGTTTGTTTAACTAAACACATAGTCGGGGGCTACACCTAATTAGGTGCATCAGTCAATGCACCTAAATTTTTATGTTTGAAATTTTTGAATTGTTTTCAGCCCTTCATAGTCTTTTTTTGGATAATGAAGCACTCGGGAGACTCAGGCAGAGGTGATGGAGGCACTCGGCAGTAGAGGCACTCGGCTAAGAAGTCACTCGGCCGTGTGTTATTCAAGTTCGAGGCCAAGTTATCTCATCGACTGCAAAGGTCTCGAGGGCTACTGTGGAGATTATGGGTACCAGATACCCTCACGGCTAGCTTATCCGACTTACCATAGGGGATAGGTTATGCTCCATGATTATGTAAACCGGCTATGACTTGGGTATTACGTTACCATTGAGATAAGGTAATGGCCGATAGTCTATAGTTGGTAAGATTGAGGAGTCCGACTTAGAATAGAATAGGTCTCCGACTTGTAAACCCACCCTCTGGGACTATATAAGGAGGGTAGGGCGTCCCTTGAGGGGTAGACATGAAAAATACACGGACAGACAGAAAACTTGCGAGAGCCCCTATTGAAAGAGATCAAGAGATCAATAAACACTCGGCGGATCAAATCCCCGAAACAGGAGTAGGGTATTACCTCTCGTTAGAGAGGGCCTGAACCTGTCTAAACCTTTGTCCCGACTAATCCATTGTGTTTGGCACTTGACTGCTACCCCCAGATTGATATTGCCGAAACCAAGTTTCGACACTATCATCATCTCCCTGTGTGTTTATGCTACATTGTAGTCGTCATGGTTACATTGTGGTGCCCCCTCTCTATTTAAGAGAGTTGCCGAGTTACAGAATCCGACTCTAACTCAACCCCCTACCACCTATTACAACTTCAAATCTAACTGTAACCAAACAAGACTAGTATATTCAACACCTATTCTAACAAACTTCACCTTGCGAATATACGCCATCTAGAAGTAGTAGAATCACCATGCCGATCCACTTGTCCTCCAGACTTGGGTTGTCTTCTTTGCAGCTTCATCGCAAGCCGTCCGACGAGTCTGCGCTAGACTTGCTGCCACCAAAAGCAATTGCTATCCAGTAACCGCTTCCTCCTGGACTCCACCTACAACAGTGCACCTTTCCAGCTTGTAAAGATGCGACTCCACCTTCTCACCAGTCATCATAGTTGTCTTGCCCTTCATGATCTCCATTGTATTCTTATTTCGATTACCACGGAATATTAACCCTTCTTCATGCAAGGATCCAAGCTAAATCAGATTCCTCTTTAGCCCTGGTACATGCCTGACTCCCTGAAGAACATGTTCACCTCCATCTTCCATCTTGATTTTGACTTCACCTAATCCCACGGCCGGATAATTTGTCATCGCCTAAATAGACAAAACCAAACTCACTAGACTTGTATGAAGAGAACCACTCCTTCCTTAGTGTCACATGAAACGAGCTAGCCGAATCCAATATCCATGCTTTTGCATCCCTAGACTGTGCACTTGACATTATGAGAAGATCACCACCATCGCTATCCAAGTCACTCGAAGAAGTCACTGCATTAGCATTCAGAGTGATCGGAGGGGTAGCGCTATGGACAGCACGCTCGACGCACGTGGTGATCATGGATTCGCGGCAGTAGGGAGGCTGTGGCGGAAGGGCGAAGCCGACGATGAGTAGGTCAGCTGTGACTTCTTCCCGATGAGTAGGTCAGCCATGACTTCTTCCTGATGAGAATATAGGAAGTTGCGTTATTTTCTTCCCGATTTCAACGGGTAGTACCGAGAGGCCATGGAGCACATACAGCCATGCACTATATCCATTGATTGGGCCAATACCGGTGGGGGGAGCCTAAGAGCAAGTACTATAGGAAACTATAAGCCAGCTATAAACATTAAAACATATATGGAGAAGATAAGAGAGAAGAGAGAAGAGATGTGGGCTATAAATTTGTAACTAGGTACAGTACAAACTCTAAGACGATGTGTCTGTATGTGAGATGCGATCAGGTATTAATGGTGTAATATATATTTATAGGTAACTATTATATAAATTGACTATTAAATTAGCTATAAATGATTTGGAGCTAGTAATTGGTTATACTATTAAACTTGCTCTAATACGCAACCACTCGAGCAGGGGTGCACCCACGCGGTGCGTCTCCCCCCTCTACTCTCTCATGTATATATATGAATGTATGTATACAAAGTATATATATACATATATAAAAAATATATATAAAGTTTATATATGTATTTGTGTATAAACTTTGTATATATACCTATATAATTTTTATATATGTATAAATTTACACACACACACACACATATATATATATATAGTTTTTGATATATTAAAAAATTACATATATACATATATATACAACCTTTATACATACGGTATGGAATACGTGTCCATATGTATATATATAAACTTTATACGTATGTCGACAGGTTATATCCGTAGACCGTATTCTGAGGGTATTGGGGTACGTTGATACAAGGATCTACATGAAGAGACATCAAGCACACAGAAGACAAGAATTATACTAGTTCACGCCCCTTGTAAGGTAATAGCCCTACTCTAGTTTATATGGGATTATGACAAAAACCTCAGAGATTACAATAGAGAACAACAAAAATATAAAGTACCGATGAGATCCCTATCGAGAACGACTTGACGAGATCCAAGCAGGAGTTGTCCTCAAGTCCTCCGGATTGCCACTGCTATGGTGATGGCTTGTGCTATGATTTGATGATCTCGTACCCCCTGGAGGGCTTTGTATTTATACTGCAGACAACCTTGGTTTCCAAGTAGAACTCGAAGAATACTTTTTGGCCTACGAGATCACAGAGATTATATCTTTCCTGAATAGGACTCTAACACCTTCTATTCGGGATACAATTCCCCTGCTCATTAGCCAAATTTCATAACATTTTAAGATAATCTTCCCGTATCCTAAGGATATACCATATCTGTATACTTCACAACACCAGGGATAGGAGGTATGCCTTATCTGTAACCCTGACAGTAGCCCTCGACTTCAAATCAAATGATTTCACAGTGTTCTCGAGCCGAAGTCCTTGAATAAATGATGTCGTGCTTGCCTAACCCTTCTCGAATTATCGAGAAGACATGAAACCTTCAACAACACCATCAAAAAGCAACAATCCACCATGAATTTGAATTGAAGTCTAAAAAACTGCCATAAACAAACCGAGAAAATCACGGTGGTCGTTTCTCTTTCTTCCTTGAAATGCAAACCGCCGGATGTGACCTATAAATTTTACTTCTAAGATTCATTTGGGTTCCCTTTGCGCAAGTAACTTTCTAGCTCCCTACGCACCCAACTCTCACAACCTCCACCAGCCAAAAAAACCCTAGCTCCACACATCTCCTTCACCCCCAAGTCAATCTAATGGATTTGGAAAAATCCAACGTTAACACGGAGGATCTAAAGCAGCTGTAGATTGAAGAATCCCTTCCTGGGAAAAGTTCCTTGAATCGATCGAAAGGAGATACCAGTCCTAACCCCACCCTAGGGCAAATAGTTTGTCTTGGGGATTTTGTGAAATGTAGTTTCCGTCCCCTTCTTTCCGAATTCGTTCTTCTCCTTTCGGATTACTACGGCCTCTATCTCCTCCACTTAAACCCAAACTTCATGGCTTTCCTTAGCATCTTTACACATCTTTGTGAGGCATACATTGGGATACCTCCTTTCCTAGATTTCTTTAGATACCTTTATGAGCTTAGGTGGATGGAGGCTCATAGAATCTCCGGTTGTTGCGGCTTTCGCCTCCGAGACGAAATGAAAGTGGAATACATTCCCTTCAACTGTTCATCCTCTCGAGGATCGTGGAGGTCGAAATGGTTCTACCTCCATGTCGAAGACCACCCAGCCTGCCTTGTCGTCTTGAACGAGAAGCCCACACGCTCCCCCTCATGGACCTCTAGGCCATCCTTAACCCCTTCTCTCAAGAGCTTTGTAGATAAGATCCATGACCTCCGAGAACAATGGTTATCGGGGTATGAAGTCGCTGAAGACTTTATACGTCTGTTAACGACGGATTTTGGTAATCGACTCGGAAAGGAAAGAGGAAACCGAAGCAGAGAGGAAGGATTGAGTTGGAGTCGGACCAGGCTTCGTATCGGACCCGGTAACCATATCGGACTGGGGAGGTGTTGCTATAAAGAGCGTATCGGCCGATACGGATTTGGTTTGGTCGTGGGCCGATGCGGGTTGTGAGTTGACAGTGTCAACGTGGGCTTGGTCTGGGCTCAAGATAAGCTTCAAGGGAGTTGCCAAATAGAGATAAAGCTCGGTTTTAGGCAATTGTATCTTGTAAATTAAGTAGTGTAGATCTAATCTGTGGCTTAAGTCTGCCGCAAGGACTTGTTTGTTAGTTGTAGATAAGATCGTGCCCTACAAGGGTTCTGTTGTAACCTCGGGTATAAATATCCCGATAGTTTGTACATGTAAACTCTCTCAATCAATCACACAATCAAATCAATCTACTTTCGGCGCATCGCCAATCCTCGCAAGAGGTCTTCTTCGACGAGTTCTTGCTTCCTCGGAGCAGAGGTAAGAACTCGTCCCCGACGATCTGCATCGTCGGGGCTAACATGTCGCTTTAGACATGTTAAGCCTCGATGATGTGATCGTCGATTATCATGTCTTGAATAGTTTTGACAGGTATCTTAATTAAGCCTTGCCAGCGGTTTACTCGCTTTAGGGTTTATTGCCGACGATGGTTTAATTCTTATGCTTGGCTAGATTGTTCAATGCAGCTGCCATCCCCAAAAGCAATCGACGACTTGATTTTCTTTGTGTTAAGTCTCAATTCACACTTCGAGTTGCCATCGACCTTAGTCCTGTTTTGAGATCTAACACGAAGCCTGTTTTCGGTTGTAATTAAGGATAGTGCCGGGGTTTTAGCCGGTCTTATCTAACATATGTGATTGCTTTATGTTTCTTGCATGTGTTTGCCACTTATATGTGCAGATCGATAAGTATAGATATGTCGATCGTGAAGTAATCTTAAGATTTCTTTATGGTTGATGTGTTTATATTGGCCGATTGGCTCGTATAAGTTTGCACTAGAGTACTAGCTGGTGTAGTTACCTTTGTTATCCTTATCGGCCGATATTATTAGTTGAGATCTACATATCAATGAAGGCCGATAAGATTAGATTCATGTTTTACTTATTTTCTAAGTGAGCCGATATAGCTTTGCCCTATCGGCTGGGCTATGACAATGTGTCATCGGTCTATTGACCGATCGGCCGTTGTTCTCTGACTTGGTTTACTTGTTTCTTGTTGATTGCAGATCAAATCAACTGGCACGCTCTACTTACGACTAGGCAAGCCATTTGGACCTGCACTGGAGTTAAGCAGATCTCCCAGGCCGCCGTGGTAACGCGGAACCCGTTTGGTTGCTGGACGGGTCGAAATTCTGCGCCAACACGCTTTTGGCACGCCCGGTGGGACCACAAGAACACAAGCTTCTCACCAGCAACAAGAACACCTCGAGATGTCGAAGCAGGCCGAGATCGTCGAGGAGAACGTCATTCCCGTGACCGCCGACCAGCTCAGCGCAGAACAAAAAGCTGAGATGGATAGTCTGGTCGAGCAGTTCCAGAATATGTACCTGCAAACATATTCTAGGACTCGGCAGGGCACCTTGATTCAAAAGTCCAAGGTGGTCATGCCGAGTTCCGGAGATGGAGCTGGAACATCGGCGGCGGCGCACGATCACGCCGTCAAGACTGAAGATACTGCAGCGCCGACGTTGCAAGACAGGATTGACTCCGCAGTCCACTCTGCGCTAGTCAATCAATCAGGGATTTTGGTGAACACCTTGACTAATACGGTCAAATCTATCTTAGACGGGTCAATTCACCAGTTCAAGCCTCAGGGGCCGATTTTCTTGCCAGAAAATAAGTTCCCTGCATATCGGACCCTGAGGAATGATCTGAGCACGTCTCAGCCAACAGCGCCGATGCCACCCCCATCGGCGCAGCCGACAACAACATTGCCACTGGTCCTCACCAGGCAGACTGGGGGCAGCCCTCAGCTCATCACCGAGGAACAATACGCTCAATGGGCCAAGGGGAAGCAACCGGTGGTTGAGCCGATGCAGCAAGTTCCCGTCAACCAGCCATCGGCCGGACAACCGCAAGCCCCAGTGTTCAATAGTCCTCCACTTCAAGCTGCATACAACGTGCCACAAGGCTATCAGCAGCACCCCGCAGGACAGTATGGCGTACCGAACTTGGATCATCATTACCAGCCATACTCCCCTAGGCAGTATCAGGCAGAGGGTTTGCAACAATCGTTTCAGCAAGACCTCCCACATCGGCCCGCAGGATATTGGGCCGATATGATAGCCGAAGTGATGCGAGATCAATTCGGCTTGAAGCCCAAGGAGAACTCTACAGTGTATCGGCACCCGTATCCCGAGGAATTTGACAGGGTACCATTGCCGGGCCGATACAAGATCCCGGATTTCTCCAAGTTTTCGGGACAGGACAACGTCTCGACATATGAGCATGTCAGCCGATTCTTAGCACAGTGCGGGGAGGCATCGGCTATCGAGGCGTTGAGGGTGAGGTTTTTCCCTCTGTCCTTATCAGGGTCTGCATTCACATGGTTTTCTTCCTTGCCCTGCAATTCCATCAGAGGATGGATAGATCTGGAGAAACAGTTTCATAGATATTTCTACAATGGCGTACAAGAGATGAAACTGTCAGATCTGACTGCCATCAGGCAACGAGTGGATGAATCGGTCCCTGAGTACATACAAAGGTTCAGAGACATACGAAACAGATGTTATAGCCTCAGTCTGACCGATTCCCAGTTGGCCGATTTGGCATTTCAGGGATTGCTAGGGCCGATACGCGAGAGGTTCTCCTCGCAGGAATTTGACAGCCTCGCTCAGCTGGCACAACGAGTATCGGCCCACGAGCAGCGATTCCAGGAGGCAAAGAAGTTCGCGAAAAAGATTAACACTGTTTATCAGTACGCCTCCGACGATGACGACGATGAAGATGGTGATGTCGACCTAGCCGAGTGGGCCCGGATGAGGAAATCAACAACTTGCCAGTGGGCCAAGAAAGGAGATAAAGAAGATAAATATGATTTCGACATCAACAAGGCCGATAAGATATTTGACCTGCTGTTGCAAGAAAAGCAGATTCAACTGCCAGTAGGTCACGTATTGCCATCGGCCGAAGACATCAAGAAAAGGAGATATTGCAAGTGGCACAATTCCTATTCACACCATACAAATGAATGCAAGATCTTCCGGCAACAAATTCAATCGGCCATCGAGCAGGGCAGAATTAAAATCGATGATGCCAAGCGGCCGATGAAGATTGAAGGCCACCCGTTCCCAGTCAACATGGTGCGGGCGGACAGGGCCGATGGCGGTGGTCATCGGACTGGCAAGCGGCCTCATCAGACCTCTGAGGGTCTGATCAGAAAATATCAGCGGAGGCGGGAGGAACAAGCTCAAGACCAAGCCGATCAAGACAACTCCTACGACCCACACTGGGAGTGCGAGTTTTTTCGCTTCTGCTGGAATGAAGGGATGAGGTTGCCATCTATCCAGGAGTGCCCTGCATGCAGTGGTGCAGAAGATTCTTATCAGGGCAGCTCAAGCAGACAAACGCATCGGCCGGCCAAGCAACGGAAATCTGTGCATGAAAGGCTGGGGCCGATGCACCAAGATCAACACGATGAAGATGAGGAGCAAGTCCAGAACCCCCAATGGTGCCCAAGCGATGTATTCACCAAGACACAAAAGCGGCGGGTTCAGAGGTTGAGGAGGAAAGAGCAAATCCAAGAGCAACAAGCTGAAATACCCCATCGGCCAACCAAGACCAGAAAAGAGTGGAGAATAAAATCCACGGTGGCCAGGGCCGATGAGGGCACCTCCAATACAGCTCAGGGCTACTCAGCTTCAAAAGGTAAGAAAACGGCATCGGCGCCTGTTAACATGGTGTTTATATTGCCAGCAGAATACAGTGTGCAGGCGGCCGATGAAGCGATGGCCGATGATGAACAAGGTTCAGCCAGGCTACGGTTGTCACCAGACCAAGCCATCTTCGACAAGCCAGTTGACGCCAGCTACAGACATCTACGGCCGTTGTACATCAAAGGATTCATCAACGGGCGGCCGATGACGAAGATGCTGGTCGATGGTGGCGCAGCAGTCAATTTAATGCCATACACAACCTTCAGGAAGCTTGGAAAAGTACCTGAGGATCTTATCAAGACAAATATGGTATTAAAGGACTTCGGTGGCAACGCATCCGAGGCGAAGGGGGTCCTGAACGTGGAACTCACCGTGGGCAGCAAAACAATTCCCACCACCTTCTTCGTCTTCGATGGAAAGGGTTCCTACAGCTTGTTGTTGGGACGAGATTGGATCCATGCAAATTGCTGTGTCCCTTCAACAATGCACCAATGCCTCATGCAATGGCAAGGGGACCAAGTCGAGATCGTGCAGGCCGATCGGTCAGTACATGTCGCCAATGCCGATCTCGCAGTTTGGGAGATGGAGGGAATCGACTGCTTGTCCGGGCGAGTCTGGGACGCCGATTTCCTCAAGGTAACCGACTGCGACATCGAGACAATTGAAGACCAAGACAAGCGGTTACTTTAGCGAAGATGCACCATCCGCCGTTGACAATGACCCCTACACAGATGACGCGGTGGATGAGTTAGACGGCAAGTTGGGACAAGGTTTTACGTCGGCCGATGAATTGGAAGAAATTGATATAGGAATAGGTGATAGGCCTAGGCCGACGTATGTAAGCGCTAATTTGCCAAAGGAATACAAGAATAATTTGATAGATCTTTTGAAAGAATTCAGAGATTGTTTTGCATGGGAATACCATGAGATGCCAGGATTAAGCCGATCGATTGTAGAACATCGGCTACCAATCAAACAAGGCTATCGGCCTTTTAAGCAAGCTCCTCGGAGGTTTAAGGCCGATATGCACGAAGCCATAAAAGCAGAGATCACAAGACTTTACGACGCCAACTTTATCAGGCCCTGCCGATACGCGGAGTGGGTCTCCAACATAGTTCCGGTATTGAAAAAGAACGGCAAGCTAAGGGTATGCGTCGATTTCAGAGATCTAAATAAGGCGACGCCCAAAGACGAGTACCCTATGCCGTTGGCCGATTTGCTAGTCGACGCTGCTTCTGGGCATAAGATCATTAGTTTCATGGACGGAAACGCGGGTTACAACCAGATCTTTATGGCTAAAGAGGACATTCATAAGACAGCCTTCAGGTGCCCAGGGGCAATCGGCCTATATGAATGGGTCGTCATGACATTCGGTTTGAAGAATGCTGGAGCTACGTATCAGAGGGCTATGAATTACATTTTTCATGATCTTATTGGCTCTCTGATTGAAGTTTATATAGACGATGTCGTCGTAAAGTCAAGAGAACATGATATGCACTTGGCCGACTTACGCAAGGTACTAGAAAGGGCAAGGAAATATGGTTTGAAGTTGAACCCTAACAAATGTGCCTTCGGCGTATCGGCCGGTCAGTTTTTGGGTTTCTTGGTCCATGAGAGGGGGATTGAAATCACACAGAAGAACATCGATGCCATCAAGAAAATCAAGCCTCCATTCACTCCATTGTTGAAAATAAAGGACGACGAAGAGTTCATATGGGGTGACAAGCAACAGAAAGCGCTAGACGATATCAAAGAATATTTAACTTCTCCGCCGATCTTAATTCCTCCACAGAAAGGAGTCCCATTCAAGTTGTACTTGTCAGCCGATGAGAAAGCCATCGGCTCAGTCCTGGTTCAAGATGTTAACGGCAAGGAAAGAGCTATTTTTTATCTCAGCAGGAGAATGTTAGACGCTGAAACAAGGTACACGCCGGTGGAGAAATTATGCCTTTGTGTACTAAATTGAGGCATTACCTGCTTTCCAACGAGTGCATAGTGGTGAGCAAGGCCGATGTGATGAAATACATGCTATCGGCCCCTGTGTTGAAAGGACGAGTTGGGAAGTGGATCTTTCCTTTAACAGAGTTTGATCTTCGATATGAATCGGCCAAAGCGATTAAAGGACAAGCCCTGGCCGATTTCATCGTTCAACATAGAGATGACTCAGTTGCATATGCAGACATTGTACCGTGGACGTTATATTTCGATGGATCCGTCTGCAGACACGGTTGCGGTATCGGCCTAGTCATCATATCCCCTCGGGGGGCAAGTTTTGAGTTCGCTTTCACTATCAAGCCTTATTATACCAACAATCAAGCAGAATATGAAGCGGTGCTTAAGGGCTTGCAGTTATTACAAGAAGTCGAGGCCGATGCCGTGGAAGTCATTGGTGATTCACAGCTAGTAATTAGTCAACTTTCTGGGGAGTATGAGTGCAGAGACGATATTCTCAAAGACTACAATGAGGAGTGCAAAGAGTTATTACACGGTTTCCGGATCGTAACGATGAGGCACATACCCAGGAAGCAGAATTTCGAAGCCAATGATTTAGCTCAGGGGCATCGGGATACAGGCCGATGGCTAAAGACGTTCCGATTCAGATTGCTCTCGTGCATGCCGATGACTGGAGGTTTGATATCATTGAGTATTTAAGAAATCTTTCCCAATCGGCGTCACGCAGAATGAAATATAAAGTTTTACACTATGTCTTATTGGACGATAACCTATATTATCGGACGGTTGATGGTGTCCTGCTCAAATGCCTAGGTCCTGAGGAAGCTAAAACCGTTATGAGCGAAGTACATGAAGGGATTTGTGGCACCCATCAATCGGCCCATAAAATGAAATGGCTGATGAAGCGCGTCGGATATTTTTGGCCAACCATGCTAGAAGATTGCTTCAAGTATTATAAAGGATGTCAGGATTGTCAGAAATTTGGAGCAATTCAGAGAGCGCCGGCATCAGTTATGCATCCAATCATAAAGCCGTGGCCGTTTCGAGGATGGGGAATAGATATGATCGGCCAGATTAACCCACCATCAAGTAAGGGACACAAGTATATATTAGTGGCTACAGATTACTTCACAAAGTGGGTTGAGGCCGTTCCTCTCAAGAAGGTTGATTCCAAAGACGCTATCCAGTTCGTCAAGGAGCATATCATATATCGGTTTGGGTTACCTCAGACCATAACTACAGATCAAGGATCAATCTTCGTGTCCGACGAGTTCGTCCAATTTGCTGACAGCATGGGCATCAGATTACTCAATTCTTCTCCTTACTACGCGCAGGCTAATGGGCAGGCAGAGGCTTCCAACAAGTCTTTGATCAAATTAATCAAGAGGAAAATTGACGAACAGCCGAGGCAATGGCATACAACGCTGGCCGATGCTCTTTGGGCGTATCAGATGGCTTGCCATGGTGCAATCCAAGTGCCTCCCTATCAGCTGGTCTACGGGCATGAAGCCGTACTGCCGTGGGAAACCGTCATCGGCTCAAGAAGGATTGCTTTGCAAGACGACTTGACAGCCGATGAGTACCGTAATCTTATGGTTGATGAATTGGATGATTTGGCACATGTTCGATTACGGGCCTTAGAGAAAATCAAGCGTGATAAAGATAGAGTGGCCCGTCATTATAATAAAAAGGTTGTTGCCAAATCGTTTGAGGAAGGAGACCTTGTGTGGAAATTAATAATGCCGATTGGCTCTAGAGATAATAAATTCGGCAAATGGTCACCTATTTGGGAAGGCCCCTTTCGAATTCATCGATGTGTTCCTCACAATGCCTATCTGCTCAAGGGATTAGATGGCGAGATTTATGGACGAGCTCTCAATGGCAAATACTTGAAACAATATTATCCCAGTATCTGGATTGACTCATGATCGGCCCTCTAGCCGATTTATGATTACAGCCGATGTAGTCAAGCATCGTCTTTAGATGGCCGGTAGATACTATCGCCCTTAGTTCAAAATTTCAGAATATGAGCCCTCATCTTTCAAAATTTGGGGGGCATGTATATATATACAAGAATTTTCAAGGATTTTTCAGTTGGAAGAATTTTCAAGGATTTTTCAGTTGGAATTTTCAAGGATTTTTTCAGTAGGAATTTTCAAGGATTTTTCAGTAGGAATTTTCAAGGAATTTTCAAAGCGATTGACTTCGGCTCTCCGGCCGATGAGACTGTTTATAATGAGATTGTTTGTATTAAAGATATATGTGTCTGGAGTTTTCAAAACAAATTCGGCTACATGGCCGATAAGGTGCATGGTTATACATTATAGAAATAACATCTGCTACATCACCCTATGAAGTCTGCAATAGCAGCAATGGCTTTACGACGAATCTGCTCAACGTCTTCGATAGCCTGGGCATCATCGGCCATCGTCCCTGGGATTGGTTTCAATGATTCGCTTAAGGTCGCGAGGTACTTGGCCGATGCCTTGAGCTTTGCCGTCTGATCTTCTATGACCTTGGGTGATGCAGCTGTCCCAGCTTCGACTTCCTGGATTTCTTGGCGTGTAGCGGCCAGCTTCGATTCTAGCTCTGCCTCGAGGCGACGGAGTTCTTCAAGCCTATTTTTCAGCACAATCGGCTCCACCGCTAGCTCGTCCAACCTGGTCTTATCGGCATTCACTTGAGCTTTGCTAGCGGACAGGGCCGATTCTAGTTGTTCGCGCTGTCGTCGCTCTGCAAGTCTTTCCTTTGCTCTGAAAAGCTTGAATCGGTATTGTTCCAGGAAGATGGCCGGCGTAAGGATTTCCATCAGGTCTTCGGGCAGTTCGTCTTGAATTTCTTGTACCCTGACTCTAATGGAGGAGCAGTCTTCTACCAAACACTCCAGCGAGGCTTCTAGCCGATTCCCAATATCGGTCAGCCGATTCTTCAGATCATCAGAGAGTGGTGCCCTGGCTGTGTTGGGTAGTTCCTTGTCCTCATCATCGAGAAACTGGCCAATATCAAAGGAGAACATATCGGCTAGGTTCTGCAAATATCAACATGGGTCGAGGTTAGCCTTGTTAATCAGGAATCGGCAGAAAGAAGATCAGGGTAATCATGGTTACCTGTGTTGGAGCATTGGTGGTGCTTACATCGGCCTTCCTTTGCTTTGTTGACATAACAGGCGAGGGGGCTGGCCGATGTGGTGAAGGTGATGGAGCCCTAGGCTGAAGAAGCAGGAAATTGGTGAATAGGGTTATGTGATTAGAAAAATTATGCAAAAACTCAACTCTTACCGAGACAGTCGGAGAGGGTGGTGGAGAAGGAGAAGGGGTTCTCAATCGTGCCTTGGCTCGTTCGCGTCGTTGTAAAGTTGTTTTCTTGGATCTTGGCAAAGGGGCCGATTGAGTTCTCTCCTTCAACACAGAAGACACCGCAGCCTGAAAAGGATATGAAGTTAAAGTATGACAGTACAAGGAGATTATGTAAACACAGAGAAGGGATTATATTGACCTTGCGAATTGCGTGTCTGGTCCTTTTGGGTTGCGGGGCATCATCTTGGTCATCGGCCGGTGGGATCTCAGCAGTTTCGGCCGATGGCTCTTGGGTGGTTTCGACCGACGGGTTTTCTTCTTCGTGTGTATCGGCCGTCGCTGCATCGACTTCCTCCTCCATTACTTGTTCTTCGAGGAATTCTTCCAAGGAGGGGTCTAGCTCTTCGGCATCGGCCTGGTCATCGGTTTTGGCCTTCTTGCTGGCTTTCTGCGACTTGCCTTTGGCCGGCGCTTTCCTCTTGGGGTTTTCTTTAAGCATCGGACCTTGGAGAAGTGACGCCACTTTTGGGGCAGTAAGGCCGATGATAGATTCTAAAATGGTTGACCCCGATGGAGCTACAGCTTGAGCGTAGAAGATCTTCCGTCCACTGTTGCTCACAGATGGAATCGGCTCATCCGGGACTTGAGGGCTGATGCCTTGGATAAGTTCTGTCACATAGAACCTGGCCGATTGATGAAAGATGTGAGCGGCCCACTCTTGCCACCAAGTTTGGAAGTTGATGTGCACGAAGGCATTCAGATGCAGCCGATCGCAGTCACCAAGATTGCGGAGCTCGATTTCCATTGCTTTGTTCATGATCAGGGCCGATGGGACTGTGCCTCTGCTCTCTAGGAGCTTATGAAGATGCAAACTGATGGGAAGTTGGCCAAGCCCGCATTGTCTAGCAGCTGTCATTGGGGTGTAAAACTCATAGGACAAGCTGGTGCTCCTTCCCTGAAAGACGCCTACTGGGAGCAGGCATCGAGTAAGGCTGATCATGAATAATTCCCTTGATTCCATGTCATCATTTATTAAGCTCAGTTGCAGATCATCTGGAAGCTCGAAGTCTCGGTCCGATGTATAGACAAACGTATCCATCTTGGCTGATGGAGGGCCGGTGAAGAAGCGTATGAACCATGTAGCCATGTCATCGGCCGATTGATCTGCGCCGGGGTAGATGGAGGCTGCTTCCCCGTAGGACATGCATCTTCTGTTCCTGGGGTCTTCGTGATCGGCATATTTTGATGGGAAGCGAGAGTCTGATAGAGGTGGCCAATCAACCATGGTGTTGGTGTATATGGTTAGCCAGAGTTGGACAAACCACCATGGTCCTCCATGAGCCACAGTCTGTTTTAGCATCAAATCTTGCGTGGAAACATGGAGTAGCCGATATACAGCTCCTAGAAGGTATCGGCCCAAGGGGATTTGTCTCTTGTCGACCAAAGCTTGAGCCAAGTGTTGACAGTTTGTAGTGGGGCCGCAGGTCGATCCGCAAAAGACAAATCTCTCCAACCACAATGTCAGGAAAGCTACGTGTTCTCGCTCTGAGACCGATCCCTGTTCCATGTGTTCAGAGATATATCCGGACCAGCCTCCGATTTTCTTGGTCTTCAACTT
>BDMV01000012.1:16433789-16853946 GCA_008326285.1 Oryza officinalis | reverse complement strand
GGACGTGAATATACTTTCTTGCTGCTTTAACTTCTTGGGCTAACTTGGGAGAGGCAGCCAAAATAGACTTCCTCGGAGAGGAGGCAGGATGGCGGGAAAACAGGAGGATGCAAACTAGACTTTATGAATTTGGCCACAGAAAGGGAGAGTTCCTTAAAAATACTTCCAATGCTCAAATAATTCCAAGAAAAATCTTGCAAAAACTTGAACACTCATAGTATTTAACAAAATTACAACCAGACCATTTAATGAGTAATTTATTATTTAAATAATTATTGAAATGTTCTTTGTATGATTAGAATTAGTAATTGAGCTCTTAAAAAATCCGAGAAAATTTCAGAGAGTGTAATTAATCATGGAGAATTTAGTAAAAATTAAATCCAGCAATGTTTTATTTACGAGGTTTTATTTCCCACATCAACTTCCCTTGTAAATTAATGAACATTTAATATAAATTCTAGAAATCATTTATTAAATACTTTATAAATCCCTGAAACGAAAATCAGGGTGTGACACGTCACTACTTTCAGGCCCACAAAGTCACAGTTGTGTCTTCCTTCTCTCTAGGCGAGGTAGTAAGGAACAAAGACATCGTCGAACGCATTGTCAAATGGGTCATCGAACTCAGCCAATTCGATGTCAACTTCGTCCCATGTACAACCATCAAGTCTCAGGTTCTCGCTGACTTTGTTGCCGAGAACATGGACAATGGCCTTTGACGAGGCATTCAACAGCCAAGGAGTAGGGGTCGGATTCATTCTAACATCTCCAATCGGAGATCAGTTCAGACATGCAATACACCTCAATTTTGAGCTACAAACAACACCGCAGAGTACGAGGGACTACTCGCTGGGTGACGAGCAGCCACGGCACTAGGAGTGAAGCGATTGAAGCGATTGATTGTGAAAGGGGACTTAGAATTGTCGCCAACCAAGTGCACAAGGACTATAAATGCTCAAACTCCGAGTTGACCAAGTACCTTGCCGAAGTTAGGAAATTGGAGCAAAAGTTTGACGATTTAGAAGTACGTCATGTCTACCGCAAAGACAACACCGATGCCAACAACTTAGCATGGTGCGCATCTAGAAGAGAATCTATTGAACCAAGAACCTTTCTGGACATTCTGACGAAACCTTTAGTAAAAATCACCGACAATGAAGAAACATTAGCTAGCGCTGAGAACAACTCGGGGGCTACTACAGAGGTCAACAATGTCGTAGCATACATCAAGATCACGGAAGACTAGCATACTCCGACCATCAACTTCTTGGATGCCGACAAGTTACCAGGCGACGACGCCACGATAGAAAAACTTTCCCGTTAGGCACAAGCTTACTGTATGATCGGCAATGACCTATACAAAAGAGCCCCAAACGGAGTTCTACTCAAGTGTGTCTCTCCCAAGGATGGCAAAGATTTGCTACTCTACATCCATGAAGGAATTTGCGGATCCCACACTGGCGGGCAAACTCTAGTCGAAAAAGCCTTTCGACAAGGATTTTTCTGGCCAACAACCCTTCAAGATGCTTGCGACTTGGCAAAACAGTGTGAAGCCGGCCTAGCAAACACACCAAGATGTTGGCCAAAGCACTCCAAACTCTCCCTCTCACCTGGCCATTCTCGTGCTAGGGGCTCGACATCTTCGGACCATTTCCCCGAGGTCTAGGCGGCTACAAGTTTTTGTTCGTGGCTATTGACAAACTCACCAAGTGGATTCAGGCAGAGTCAACAAGAGAAATCAAAGCTGAACACGTCATCAAGTTTAAGAAAGGGAGATTTAGCAGATACGGACTCCCATACTGGATCCTGACAGACAATGGCTCCCAGTTCACTAGTGGTGCCTTTCAGGAATACTACATCGAATTCGGAGTAAAATTCTACTTCGCATCAGTCTCCCATCCTCAGATTAACCAACAGGTCAAGTGGACAAATGGTATTGTGCTCTAGGGGATCAAAACACGCGTGTACGATAGGCTCTTAGCCTATGACTCATGTTGGGTTGACGAACTCCCTTCTATCTTGTGGGCCGTCCCTACTACCCCGACAACCTCCACTAAAGAGACTCCTTTCTTCCGAGGCCATGCTCTCTTCGGAGTTACGACATCAATCTACATGAGTTGAAAAGTATTCAGACAAGGAACAGGAGGAGTAGCGAGTAGACGATGTCAACCTTCTAGAGGAACATCGAAAACATGTTGCCGTTCGAGCAACCATGTACTGACAGGCCCTACGTCGCTATCACGAAAAGCATGTTCGTGCCCGTACAATCACTATCGGTTGGATTCTTGATGGATTCGGTTAAGGAAATTAATCAATTAAAAAAGCTTATCTAGAAGAGACCGAGTTCGAGGAGGATGCGTCATGACAAGTTATCTATTAATTAGGCAGAGTCAGTTAGTTTTCTTTTACTTTTAGAAAAGATTGTTTAGAGTCCGAATAGGTCTTGTATCTTTTATTTTATCTTTAGGAAAGTTTGTGTCTTGTCCAATAAGGACTAGTATCTACTCATGGGTATAAATATGTACACCCGAGGTCTATGTAATTGATCTCTCGATCAATACAACTACTCTCGGCGCATCGCCATCCTCTTTCCTGTGGTTTTTATTTATCAACCGTCGGAACTTGGCACCTGACGCGGAGCTGCATCGGCTTTCGATCTCCTGCGAAGGGGTCAGTCATACGTTCTGCCGGCCCTGATAATTGTATCGGCTACATTGGTGTTATTCAAGGCTGTATCGCTTCGATCTCTTGGGTTTAGCCGATAACAACAAAGGTTTCATTGATTATCTAATTGTTTGGATTTAATGACATCGGACTTCCAGCCGATGTATGCTTTAACCTTTGGATCAGCGCTTCTTCTATCATCTCACTATTAGCCGATTGGTTTCTATATGATTATATTATTATTTTATTGCATTATCATCAGCCAATTGTCTTTATATTTTTATTTACATCAAGTGTCAGAATCTATAATGGATATACAGCTGATTGTTCAAAAACTCTATCGACATTAGCTACTATCGGCATCGGCTGGAATTACTCTATCGGCTTGTCAGCTGATCGACTCTTTGATCTGTTGTTTATATATCTTGCCAGTTGCAGAATCAAACTGACTGGCACGCCCGCATCTCATCAATTTTAGGACCTGCATCTCATCAAGCGGATCTCCCAGGCCTTTGTGTGTTCGTCAACTTGGTTCGCATCAACACAGATCTAGCACCATCGGTCGAGCATGGATTTTTCGTCAACACAAATTTGGCATGCCCAGTAGGACGCGAGTTTTATACCAACATGTCTAAGGAAGAAGTCGATGACAAGATCTTGATCACAATGGAGAACTTGATATAAGAGCAGAGGCAATAGATGAAGCAATCCGTGACCGACTTTCAAAAGCGTTGTCTTCAATCTTTTATCATGACGCAACAAGGGCCAATTCAGAAGACTCAATTCCCCAAGCCGATGGTTGAAACACTTCAGGATATAGTTGATGAAGCAATTCATCCTGCCTTTTTTGATCAATTTGGAGTTTTGATGAATACATTACAAGATTTGATCAACAAAATAGTTGATAAGTTAATTGCTCAAAGAATTCAGCTTAGGGGGCAAGTTCATCAGCATCGGCATAACGAGTCATATAAATATCGGCCAGAGGAACTTCATCAATATAGGTATGGTGAAGAGTATCAATATAACAATGGTTGGGCCGATAGAATTGCAAAGTTAGTATAGGAGCAGTTTGGACTTAGACCTAAGGAACTGATCCACATGTATCGGCAGCCATATCATAAATGGTTTGATAGGGTTCCATTGCCGCATCGGTACAAGGTTCCAGATTTCTCCAAGTTTTCGGGGCAAGATGATATATCTACAATGGAACTATCAGCCGATTCTTAGCAAATTATGGGGAATCATCGGCTGAAGGGGCTATGAAAGTTTAATTTTTCCATTGTCTTTGACTGGATTGACTTTCACATGGGTTTCATTACTACCATCAAATTCTATCAGAGGATGGACCGATCTTGAGAAGAAATTCCATAAGTATTTCTTTGCTAGAATCGATGAGATGAAACTTTCAGATTTAATATCAGTTGAGCAGCAAGAGGGAGAATCGACTATGGAATATATTCAAAGATTTCTTAATGTCCGCAGCCGATGCTATAGTTTGAGCCTAAGTGATGAGCAGCTAGCAGATCTTATGTTCCAAGGATTGTCAGCACCTATTAAGGACAAATTCTTTTGCCATGAGTTTGACAGCCTGGCTCATCTAATGCAGACAATATCGGCTTATGAGAGCCGATGGCAAAAAGAAAGGAAGCATCAATTTTGGAGTTATCAAGACCATAAAGAAGATAATTTTGAAGCATGAGTTCTCATACTCCAAAATTGGAGGGCATATGTTAACGCCAAAATTTGGTAAGCCCCGAAGTCATCATCGGCTTAGGAATCGTATCGGCTTCAGAATCCTGAAATTAGCCGATGGACATATCAAGTTACCAGCAGTTGGATTCTTGATGGATTCGGTTAAGAAAATTAATCAATTAAAAAAAGCTTATCCAGAAGAGACCGTGTTTGGCCGATGGTGCCAGATCTGTGTTGATGCGAATCAAGTCGACGAACACATGAAGGCTTGGGAGATTTTCTTAGCTCCAGTGTGGGTCCTAAAATTGATGAGATGCGGACATGCCAATCAGTTTGATCCTACAACTCACAAGATATATAAAATCGGATGAAAGAACCGATCAGCTGACAAGCCGATGGAGTAATTCCAGCCGATGCCGATAGTAGCTGATGTCGATAGGGTTTTGAACAAATGGCTATATATCCAATATAGATTCTGACACTTGATGTAAATAACGATATAAAGACAATCGGCTGATGATAATGCAATAAAACAATAATATAATCTAATAGAAACCAATCGGCTAATAGTGATATGTTAGAATAAGCGTTGATCCGAAGGTTAAAGCATACATCGGCTAGAGTTCCGATGTCAATAAATCCAAACGATTAGATAATCAATTAAACCTTTGTTGTCATCGGCTAAATCCAACTTGTATGTAATCTTTGTGAGCCGATGCAACGTTTAGATAACTCATCGGCTGAAACCCCGATGAAACCCTTATTGGTTATCAAAAAGTAGGCTAGAGATTATGGTTCTAAGCATGACTAGGGCTGATGCAGCGCAAAGTATGAAAATAAACATAATATCTAGACAATTAAGTCTTCAACTGATTTTTAGGGTGGTAGATACCTTAGCTAATCTAGATCGACAAAACAATTTAGCCAATACCGACAAAACACTAGAAAAGATCTGACCAATACAAGTAAATTGAATAATCGACTTAGATTAACTAAGATATATGATAAATAGGTAGGCAAATATATCAACCGAATTAGAGCGATCCAAGAAGTCGAAGCGATACAGCCTTGAACAACACCAATGTAGTTGATATAATTGCTAGGGCCGATGGAACATTGGACTTACCCCTTCGCCGTAGATCGAAAACCGATTCAGCCCCGCGTTAGGTGCCAAGTTCCATCGGTTGATAAATAAAAACCTCAGGAAAGAGGGTGGCGATGCGCCGAGAGTAGTTGTGTTGATCGAGGGATCAATTATATAGAACCCGGGTGTACATATTTATACCCATGAGTAGATACTAGTCCTTATTGGACAAGACACAAACTTTTCTAAAGATTAAATAAAAGATAAAAGTCCTATTCGTTTCCTAAAAGTAAAATGAATCTCATTGACTTTGCTAATTAATAGATAACTTGTCATGCTGCATCCTCCTAGAACTCGGTCTTTAATTGATTAATTTACATAAACGAATCCATAAAAAATCCAACTGCTGGCAACTTGATATGTCCATCGGCTAATTATATGACTCTAAAGCCAATACGATTCCTAAGCCAATGATGACTTCGGGGCTTACCAAATTTTGGCGTTAACAGCAGGGTCAAATGACGATGTTAGACCTGGTTATGTTAGTGTTGATGTGAAAACAAGGCGGGCTAGAAGATCTATTTAGCACCAGTGCAGGTCCAAATCTTAGAAAAGGGTTCAGCATGTGCCAGTTGGTTTGATCCTGTAACCAACAAGATATACAAAGAAAACCATGTTAGATGCGCGATAGCCAATCGGCCGAAAGGTCGATGACGTACCGTAAAAGGCTAGTCGATGCGATCTCATCGAATCGGTTGTGAGGTGCAAGTAAGACAACATTAAGCAAACCCTAAATATATTTCATCGGCTATAAATACATAATCTATAGGCAAACATTAGATCTTAGCCAATGAATACATAATTAGGTTAAGAACAGATAATGTATCGGCTAATACTCCAATACAACCTTATACAAGAATACCAATCTAGGTAAATTTATCGAGACAAGCTTGATATATTTAACTAAGGTGATATCCTTGTATAAGGGACAAATATAACATGAAAAGCATGACTAAGATGATTTAAACGAAGCTAAACAATTATATTAGATAAGATTGGCTGAAACTCCAATACTACCCTATTGCAAATAAGAGACAGGCTAGAAATCATGGTTCAAGTTATGACTAGCGCTGATACGGCACAAAGTATAAAAATATGCATGATATCTAGAAAATCAAGCCTTTGAATGTTTTTCAGGGTGGTGGATACCTTATGCTAATCTAGGCTAATAAGTCGATTTGACCGATATCGACAAAACCTTGGACAAGGTCTGGCCGATACGGCTAAATTGAGCCATCGACTTAGATTAGCTATGTTATGTGGTAACTTAACAAGCCATACCTCCAGTTGAAGATCAAAACCGACGCCCAACTCGAAGCAAGAACTCATCGAAAAGTAATAAGAAAAAACGGTGCCGATGCGCCGAAGGTGTTTATTGAACTGTTGTTGTTTTTTACATAGACCTCGGGCTTATATTTATATCCGTATGTACGACCTTGTCCTTGTTGGACACTATTCACAACTTGTCTAAACAAACAAGTCCTAGGTGGATTCTTACCACAATATTAAAAAAAGGAAACTAACTCTTATTCCTAATTAGTAGATACAATTGTCTTATCTGGACTCAATTCCTAGCTGGCAACATCCTCAAGCCCTTCCCCGAAACCAACATGAAGCTAGGATACCCGTATTAGCTCAACCGAGTTCGATTCAAATTACCCGTATCGGCTGCTCGAGTTTGATTCCAGATCGGCCGATACAGCTCCAGCCGATGCGATGTTTGTTCTTGGAAACTGCTTTGTTCCTGCAAATCCATTTTGGATCCAATCTTGATTGCTGGCCTATCTTTATCAAATTTTGCTATTAACACATGCCCCCCAATTCCGGAGTATAAATTGATATGCTGCGGAATTATCTCTTGGACCCACAAAAAACTAGGGTTTCTGTATTATGACCGTTACTAGCCTTGCACAATAAATACCAACAATTTTGGCCTCAAACTTCACGCCGTTGCTCTTTCTCCGCACCAAGTAATGCCCCAAAACCGTGCAAGTCTTCCTCGCCTTCTTTGGTGACCTCACTGACGATGCGAGCTCCCGACGGCGACCTCCATCGATCCCTCAGCACTTTCTCTTCTCCAAGCAACATGGTTACCATCACCGACGTCCCCATGGTACGCTTTCAGACCTTTTCAAGTTTATCGTCTTCTTTTGTTCATCGTCCCTGTTCTAGGTTGAATTTTACTCTTAGATCCCCTTTCTCAGTGATTTCTTGATTTATCCCTGTTCTTCTTCAATTGTAGCACTTAAGAGAACAAATTGCACGTCCCGTTTTGAAAGAACCAACCCACTATTTTCTTGGTCCGAAGGGCGATGTAGACCCCTGCTATCTCATTCATGCTGAGACTGATCGAATCCCTTATAAGCAAACCAAGCCCAATTTAGCCGATTGGCAAACTGTATTCAGACCTTGGCCTTCCAGCTTGGATGGATGCAGAACATGGTATAAGAGGATATTGGCCTCGAAGCAATCCATGTGGGAAGAAATAAGCATAGCCCAATGCTTAGCTTTTTCTCTAGCCGATATGAAAAAGATGAACCAATGCTATCTTCAGCTGCATACTTCTGGTCTGACACACTCAACGCCTTCCTGTTTGGCCAAGGGCCGATGACACCCACATTGCTAGATATCAAGATGCTTACCGGTCTAGATATTGTTTCATCGGCTAACCCCTTCTCCTTGAAGATCAAGTGTGAGCACAAGTTGTCAACCAAGAACGTGGGTGGCTGGTCAGGTTATATTTTCAAGCATATCGGCAGAGGCCCAGTAACTGATAGGGAACACATAGCTTTCCTTAACCTATGGCTGGAAAGGTTCATCTTCTGTGGATAAACTTGTGGCCCAACAGTAAACATGCAACATCTAGCCCAGGCACTGGTAGCAAAGAAATCCATTCCTTTGGGCAAATTCTTACTCGGGGCTGCATACCAAACACTTAGTCAATCAACAGCCAAGCTTCTCTTAGGAACCCCTGTCGTCTATGAGGTCCTTAGTGGTTTCTGCAGCTCTGGCTAGACTTGTATATAATAAATGTAGCCGAAAGAAGTCCCTTGTACTCAGCAAGCTTCCCATTAGACTACTTAGATGATGAAGAAGCTAGTACACACCGATGCATGTCCTTCGGTGAATAATCATCAACCTATCCTGGATCAGGGCCATCGGCTGAAGCTTTTCAAGATTGGTTTGACCAGTTCTATGATGGGTTTCCCAAAGCTACAAGGGTCTGGTTCCCTTATGTTAGTTTTACAAATTATGAGCTTCCAGCCGATTTAAGGCTAAACAACTTGAATCATGCGGCCGATCCCAGCTCAAGGGAAAATTTTGTATGGGCTATCTCTCCATGCATCCTCCCAAAAGGGGTATCTCAGGGTCGTAATGTACAAGTATGTTATGAATTCTATTACCCAACATCGGCTACAAGACAACTTGGATTGGGCCAGCTCTCTATCAACTTATACTTTGCAAGGAAAATTCAGAGAAGGGGTATGGTAACATCGGCTCTGTAGATGGACAGAGCTTTGAGCATTGAAAGTCCCACACTCGGATCCTTGGACCATGTAAATATCCATCTCTTGAGAAGCCAACTCTTTGACAAGTGGTGGAGTGAATGGAAGAAGCACTTATTTAAGTAGCTAGCCAATTGTATATGTACCGGCCTTAATGCCATCAGGAGATTTGGCCCCATCCGTTATCTGCTTCGCTGCTCCTATAGTGGTGTCATTATTAGAAGGTCAAATCAGGGAGCCTTTACCCAAAGCTGGTGGGAAGCGCAAACAGTCAGTCATCAAAAAACTATCAAAGAAACCAAAAGCTGCATCTCCCAAGAAGCCTGCTGATAGTATTCCTCCACTCGACTCTAATGTTGAAGCCTTTTTGGATGAAGCAATTATAAAGGAAGAAGTCGATAAAGCTGCAACTGATATAAGTGACTCTAAAGACCAATCTACAGCCGATCTCAGACCAGCCAACGTAGCCTCTCCTCCAAGATCTCCGGTTAAGTTAGACAACCAAGCTTCACCAAACCCACGCCAACACAAAGCAATTCGTAAAATGAAGGTATAATACAATTCATCTTCAATCTCAACCTCCCTCAAAAGCTTGCTAACACCTGCTTTTTGTAGCCCAAGATGGTATCGGCTATGGCTAGGGACAAACACTCCCCGATGCCCCTCTTGTCTCCAAGCCCTCAAGCTTCTCCAATGGCATCGGTAATATTCAAAACTTTAAAACCTACAACATCAACCGATACACAAACACTTAACACTTACTATCTTTTCAGCCAAGAGCTCCATCGGCTTCTCCTTATTGGCCAGCTCCAAGCGATCAAACTCCTTCTGCTGTTGATAGTCACCACATAGAAGAACAAGAGGCAACAGCTGCTATGCCGATAGCTAACGTAAACTTACCAACACACCTCATCGGCTTAGTCCTGTTTGTCACTAAACATCATGTCTTGCAGAATTTAGCCGATATGAACTACTTCGATATTAGAAAATTTTTGGATGATGACGATGAGCAAACCACCAGCAAGGCTAAATCTTCAATCTCCAAAAGTTTAAGGGCCCAACTGCTGGACATAGCTGATCGGCTCAATGCCTCCTTAGACGCCTTAGTTATTAATTGTGGGCCGATTAAGAGCAGATTTCAAGAAATCCAGGATCAAGTGCCTGACGAAGTCATTGATGCTATATCTTCAGCGGCCCTTCCTCGAGTCTCATCAAAACTAAATTCAAAGAGCACAGCAAAGACTTGCAGATCGGTGTGAACAAAAAGCTTTGGAATCAACCCTTCAAAGCAGTCAACAGCAAGTGAGCACAAGTGAGCAAAGACAAGATTAAGCTTGATGAGCTAACTGCTGGTTCAAAAGCAACCCAAAAATGCATCAACGAGTTTGAACAACAAGAAGCTGATCTCCTGGCTAAATTGGAATAAACTCGCAAAGAGATCACTCAAGAAAAGCAGAAACTAGCCGATCTCCCAAAAGCCATCGACGTCCAGTGAGCAAAATTGAAGACATCGACTAAACACTTAATAGCTCAGGACAAAGCCTTGAAGTCAATCCCAGGGACAAACGCTGATGATGCTAAAGTTATCGAAGAAGTCAACCAAATCCGCCTGCGAGCGATATCGGCAATCCAAGTTTTCTTGGATTGATGTAATAATTTTAGGCTCTTGATACATTTATCTCATCGAACATTTTTGTGTAATATATTCATCGGCTTCATAGCCGATTTTGGCTTCCATACTCGTGCCTTGTACATGTTATCGTATTTTTGGTCTAAGGGTGATAATACATAACGGCCATCTTGAGGCGATGTTATCATACATCAGCTTAACAACCGATTATGAATTGATCCAAACATTCGAGTAATATTTCTTCAAATATTTTCCATTCAAAGCCATTAATCATCAGACTATGATAATCAACGGCCGATAACTCATTTTGTAAAGAAATCCTCCTTGAGCCAATGTTACTCTCTCAAGGCAAAATAGCTTCATGCCCATATACAAGCTGATAAGGTGGTACTTGTGTAGCTCCATGACGTGCCATCCGATAAGCCCACAATGAATCGGCGAAAGTAGTATGCCACCTTTTAGGTTGTACTACAATCTTCCTCTTAATCAACTTGATCAAATTCTTCTTAGAAGCCTCAGCTTGCCCATTAGCTTGCGCATAATAAGGAGACGAATTCAACAATTTGATACCCATACTATCGGCAAACTGAATAAACTCATCGGTTACAAAGATAGATCCCTGATCTGTTGTTATTGTCTATGGAATCCCAAACCGATAAATTATATGCTCCTTTATAAATTCAATAGCATATTTAGAATCAATCTTCTTCAAGGGAATTGCTTCAACCCACTTCGTAAAATAATCTGTTGCCACCTATATATACTTATGTCCCTTGCTCGATGGTGGATTAATCTGGCCGATCATATCAATTACTCCACCTCTGAATGGACAAGGCTTAATAATCGGATTCATAGCCGATGCTGGTGCCCTTTGAACTGCTCCAATCTTTTATCAATCTTGACATCCTTTATAATATTTGAAGCAATCCTCTAGCATTGTCGGCCAAAAATATCCAACTCTTTGAAGTAATCATCTCATTTTATGAGCCGATTGATGCGTTCCACACATACCTTCAAGCACTTCACACATGACAACTTTGGCTTCTTCCAGATTCAAACACTTGAGCAAAACTTAATCAATCGTCCGATAATATAAGTCATCATCAAGAAAAACATACTTCAAAGCTTTGTATTTTAATTTCCTCGACGCCAACTAAGAAGGATTCTTTAAATAATTAATAATATCATACCTCCAATCATCAGCATCAACCTCTGCAATCGCAATATCAACACCCTTCAACATCGGCTTATAACTTGATGCACCTTGAGCTAAATTATTGGCTTCAATATTCTGCTCTCTAGGAATATGTTTTATAGTGATAACCTTGAAATTCTTCATCAATTCTTGACACTTTTCATTATAAACCCTTAAGACTTCACTCTTGCATTCATACTCCCCTAACAACTGATTGATCACCAACAATGAATCACCCACAATTTTAATAGCAACGGCTTCAACCTCTTTTAAAAGCGGCAAACCTTTGAGCACTGCTTCATATTCAGCTTGATAATTGTTATAATAAGGCTTGATTGTAAATGCAAACTCAAAACTTGCCCCCTGGGTGATATAATTACCAAGCCAATGCCACAACCATGTGTACAAACAGAACCATCAAAGAACAACGTCCAAGGCATCATCTCAACATAATCAATTGAATCACCCCGGTGTTGAACGATAAAATCGGCAACTACTTGTCCTTTTATTCCCATAGCCGATTCATATCTAAGATCAAACTCCATTAAAGTAAAATTTCACTTTCCAACTCTTTCTTTTAAAACTGGAGCCGATAGCATGTATCTGACTACATCGGCTTTGCAAACAATTGTGTACTCATTTGAAAATAAATAATGCTTCAACTTTGTACATGGAAAATATAAACATCGGCACAATTTCTCGATAGAAGTATACCTTGTCTTTGCATCCAAAAGCCTTCTGCTAAGGTAAAATATTGCTCTTTCTCTTCCATCAACTTCTTGAACCAGAACTGAACCGATAGACCTCTCATCAACTGATAGGTAAAGCTTGAATGGGATCTCTTTTTGAGGTGGCATCAATATTGGAGGTGAACTTAAATATTCCATGATATTGTCTAATGCCCTCTGTCGATTTTCTCCCCAAATAAATTCTTGATTGGCTTTCAACCTTAACAACAGAGTAAAAGACTCAATTCTTCCTCACAAATTAGAAACAAATCTCCTCACAAAATTAACTTTACCGATCAAGGATTGCAACTTGGTTTTATTTTGTGGAGGCTCAATATTTTTGATAGCATTTATACTCCTCTGTGTTATCTCAATCCCCTTTCATGAACTAAAAAATCAAGAAACTGTCCAGCCGTACACTAGAAGCACATTTATTAGGATTCATCTTTAAACCATATTTCCTTGTCCTCTCCAGTACTCTTCGTAGATCGACTATATGCCCATCAATCTCTTTAGATTTCACAACCACATCGTCAATATAAATTTCAACCAATACATCAATAAGATCATGAAATATATAATTTATAGCTCTATGATATGTAGCACCAGCACTTTTCAATCCAAAAGGCATAACAACCCACTCATATAAGCTGATTGCACCAGGACACCTAAATGCAGTCCTATGAACATCTTCTTCAACCATAAAGATTTGATTATATCTTGCATTTCCATCCATAAAACTAATAATCTTATGTCCAGATGCTGCATCAACCAATAAATCAGCAATCGGCATTGGGTACTCATCCTTGGGCGTAGCTTTGTTTAAATCTCTAAAATCAATGCAAACTCTAAGCTTCCCATTTTTCTTAACTACTGGTACTATGTTTGAAACCCATTCAGCATTTTGCCAAGGCCTTATAAAATTTGCATCATAAAATCTTGTAATCTCAGCCTTGATAGCATCATATATCTCTGGCTTGAATCGTCTTTGAGGCTATTTGTATGGCCGATATCCTGGTTTAATAGGGAGCCGATGCTCTACACTAGATCGGCTAAGCCTTGGCATCTCATAGTATTCCCATGCACAACAATCTCTATACTCTTTTAATAACTTAATTAATTCCTTTTTGAATATATCTGACAATTTAGCATTTACAAATGTCGGCCTAGGTCTATCACCATCACCAATATCTACCTCTTTTGACTCATCGGCCGACATAAAACCTTGCCTCAATTTACCTTCAAAATCATCTACAGAATCTTCTACATAAGCATTTGGGCTATCTTCTGTCTTTATAGCAAAAGTTGGGGTTCTCCATCACCGATTGGCTGTATATTATAATCGGACACTTTTAAGAAATCACCTGATAAACAATCAACTCCTTCCATTTTCTAAATAGATAGATCGGTAATAGTAACATTAACTGACCTAGTCTCCTTGCCATTGAATTAATCTTTGGTGCATTGTTGATGGTATGCAACAATTTGCATGTATCCAATCTCTTCCGAACAACAAGTTGTATGATCTCTTTCCATCAATGACAAAAAATGTGATTGGAATTGTCTTACTACCAACTGTCAACTCAACATTCAAAACTCTTTTTGTTTCAGATGAATTTGCTCCAAAATCTTTTAATACCATGTTGGTGTTGATCAAATCTTCTAGAGTTTTTCCAAGCTTCCTGAATGTTGATCAAATTACAGCTGCTCCTCCATCAACTAACATTTTGGACATCGGCTTCCCATTGATAAAACCCTTAATGTATTAAGGCCTCAGATGCCGATGCTCATCATCTTCAGGTTTTTCAAAGATAGCTTGTTCTGGTGTCAATGCCAACTTTTCTAATGATCCTTCAATCTCCTCAGCTGCTGTATATATGTTGTATTTCGCTGGCAACACAAACATCATATTGATCAAAGATGAAGCTACAACTTTTCCTTTAACAGATGCTGAAACATTGTCGGCTTTGACCTCATCGACTGCCACAACCTTGGATTTAACACGCCACTCCTTCTTGGTCCATTGCAGCCGATGGTCAATCTCTTCATCAACTTCTCGCATCTGCTCCCGGTTTCACAGCTGTTGTACCCTCCTTTTCTGATTCTTGGTAAAAATACTAGATGGACACCGTTGAGGGTTTTGAACTTGCATTTCTTGATCTTCATCTTCACCTTCGAAATAATCTTGATGAATCGGCCCTAAATGTTGGTGTACCGACAACCTTTTCTGCATCAGCCGATTCTCAATTCTTGGACTTCTTGATTGATGAGAACTACCCTGATATATTGCATCTGCATCACTGCAACCTGGACAATCTTCAATTGATAGTAATCTCATTCCCTCATTCCAACAAACCTAAAGAACTCACACCTTCAATGGGGATCAAAACAAGCCTTGTCATCTTGAGAATACACTTGAATCCACCTGTCTTGTCTTCTTTGGTATTTGCTGATCAATTTGGTGGAGTTAAACCTATTTTGCCGGTAAGCCCGATAATTTCTTCTATCGGCTTCATTTGTATGAACCAATGTTAATAGAAAAAGGATGGCCTTCAATCTTCATCGACTTCTTTCCATCATCAAACTTAATCCTGCCTTGTTCTATAGCCAACTGGATTTATTGCCTGAACACTTTGCGTCCATTTGTATGATGTGACCTAGTATTATGCCACTTGCAATACTTTCTTTTTGACGAAGGTGGGGGGCGTGGAGCTCGTGTCTTCATGACCGGTGCTTTGAGCCGAGGTCATGGGAGAAGGGCTACAACAAAGGGGAACATTCATTGCAGAATATACTACGAGAACACTGAATACGAAATCAAGGAAGACGGTCACTTACTTGGGCTTGAACCACTTTAGGAGTGCCCTCTTCCCATGACAGGAGGATTTCGCGCCGAAAGTGGTCTGCAAAATGTGTAAGTTAGGACCAAGGAAGCTCCTTAGGTTGGTTTATGGGCCACATGGAGTGTGACTAACCTCAGAACTGCTTGTCTGCACAAGCGTTCTAGTTCCGGACGACTTCGTTAAAGCCGTCCACCTCCTCTTGGAGGGTTTTGTTCCACTACTGCTTTGAGCGTTCTCGGTTGTGGCTTGCTTCAAGATCGCCTTCTCCTTCAGAGAAGTTGCGACCAGCTGGTCGACGAGTGGGCCGATGACGTCCATCAAATGTAGGACCTGCAAAATTAAAATTACTACTCTTTCGAATAATAATAATAAGAAGAAAGATAGTAATCGAGATCACTTACGTTGATGGCGGCATCCTTGTTCGAGGATAGGAGGTTGCAGAGTGGGATGAGGAGATTGTCCAGGTCTGGTGGAGCATCGATCACCAGATGACCAACTCGGGTGGACACATCTCCATCATCGAGTTCTGTAAGAAAGACATCAACATTAATATTCGTGGATCGGCCTTGGTCGGATTAAGGTCAGGTGGGTTACAAGATCGTATACTCCGAACTGAGATCCATGTTTCATCTTGCACCCCCGTGTACTCATGTGCAGGGTGAGCACGAGCTTGAAGGGGCTGAATTCGATGATGTATGAAGTCTTCAGTGACTTCATACCCTGACAACCCTTGTTCTCGAAGCTGACGAATCTTGTCTACAAAGCTTTTGAGAAAAGGGGTTAATGAGGGTTTAGATGTCCACAAAGGGCAGCACTCGGGCTTCTTATTTGGGACAACAAGGCTAGCAGGGCGGTCCTCGACGTGAAGGTAAAACCATTTTGACCTCTACAATCCTCGAGAGGAAGGGTAGTTCAAGGGGATATATTCCGCCTTCATCCCATCTAGGAGGCAGAAGCCACAACAGCCAGAGATCCTACAGGATTCCATCCATCTAAGTTTGTAAAAGTATCTCAATAGTTCTAAGAAAGGCAGTACCCCAAGATACGCCTCGCAAAGTTGTGTAAAGATACTGAGAAACGCAATGGAGTTGGGGTTTAGGTGGAGAAGGTGGATGCCGTAGAAATTCAAAAGGAGAAGAAGAAATTCGGAAGGAGGTGGCAGACACTCACATCGTGTGAGATCTTCAAGACAAACAATTTGGCCAAGTGCGGGGTTAGGGTTTGTACCTCCTTCGATCGTTCAAGGGTTTTCTTCCTCGGGAGGGTTCCTTCGATCTGCAGTGCCTTCAGATCCTCCACACCGACACTGGATTTTCCCAAATCCATTGGTTTGGTTGAGGTTGAAGATGAAGTGCGAACTTGGGGTTTTCAATTGGCGGAAGTTGCGAAGATTAGAGAGCGCAAAGGAGTAAGGGATCACTTGTGGGAAGGAGACAAAATGAATCTCAGGATTAGGATTTATAGGTCATGACCAGCAGTTCATATTTCGCGGAAGAAAGTGAAATGGCTGCCATGATTTTCTCGATTTGTTTATGGTAGTTTTTTAGACTTCAATTCAAATTCATGGTGGACTATTGCTTTTTGATGGTGTTGTCAAGTGCTTCATACCTTCTCCATAATTCAAGAATGGTTAAGTAGGCACGACATCATTTATTCGAGAACTACGGCTCGAGAGCATTGTGAATTCATTTAATTTGAAGTCGGGGGCTACTGTCAGGGTTACGGATAAGGCATACCTCCTATCCTTGGGGTTGTGAAGTATATGGATACGACATACCCTTAGTATACAGGAAGGTTACCTTAACATTATGGAATTCGGCTAATAAACAGGGAAATTGTATCTTGAATAGAAGGTGTTAGAGTCCTATTAGGGAAAGATACAATCTCTGTGATCTTGTAGGCCAAAAATATTCTCCGAGTTCTACTTTGAGGCTAAGGCAGTTTGTGGTATAAATACAAGGCCCCTCAGGGGGGTACGAGATCATTGAATCATAGCGCAAACCACCACCATAACAGAGGCAATCTAGAGGACTTGAAGATAACTTGTCGGGTGGATCTCGTCGAGTCGTTCTCGATAGGGATCTCGTCGGTATTTGATACTTTCTGTTATTCTCTATTGTAAGCTCTATTGTTCTCGTCATAATTCCATATAAAATAGAGTAGGGCTAATTACCTTACGAGGGGCCTGAACCAGTATGATTCTTGTCTTTTGTGTATTTGATGTCATTTCGAGTAGATCCTTGTTCCAACATACCCCAATACCCTCAGAATACACTGTACGGATATAACCCGTCGACAAATACCGACAAGCATTTTCTGGCATCTTTGCTGAGGAATGGTTGTTGTATCATCTTCGAACTTGGTTCATCCTCGTATCTTTTCTTTTCTTTCCTTTTATTCCTTCCTTTCTCTTCTGACCAAGCATGGAGCAATGTTATATTAAAAACCTTTCTGCTTCAAGGGCCGAGTTCTGTGAGCCACCCCTATCTTCAAAAGCAATTCGTACATCTAGCTATGAACTCAGTCCTGGCTTTCTAGTCATGGTTCGGGGACAATCGTTCTCGGGGTGCGAAAGCGAAAATCCCTACGATCATCTGCGAGAGTTTGAGCAATTGTGTTCATGCCTGACAATCACGGGCATGGCACAAGACTCCTTATGATGGAAGTTGTTTCCCTTTTCTCTTACGAAAGGGGCGAAGCATTGATACACCCTTATGGTGAGAAAACTATATGGTGAGTGGGAGGAGTTGAAAAGCAGGTTTTGCCTTGCTTTCTTCCTGTTAACCCGTGTAGCTTCTCTTCATAAGGAGTTTCTCAAGTTTCAACAGGATGAGATGGAATCAATCAGTGCAGCCTGGGCACGATTTTCCTTGTTAACTCAAGCCAACCCAGACTTGTCTCTACTAGACCATGTGTTGTTATGACACTTTCGTTTGGGTTTAGACAAAGAGTTTGCCATGTATCTCGATACTTCCACCAGAGGTTCGTTCACACACAAAATGATATTAGAAGCTAGGAAACTCTTGGATCGTATCTTGGAGAACACCTCTTTTGTTCGTTGCGAAACCGTCTAGGAAATCGAGCATACATAACAGGAACCCTCAACTGTTGAATCGGAGCCTTTAACCTCCATATCCCAAGATTCAACCATTGAATCCTGTCACACCCAGAGATTCGCTAACCCGAATTCCAAGCAGAGTGTGCATTCATTCCCTGTCCAGGACCGGTCAGGGTACACAAACGACAAAGTTGACATACAGATCCACGTCTTACAAACACTGTAAAAATATCTTACATCAATGCAGCGGAAAGAGATAAACAATCTATCCTAGATAACTAGACGCTCGCAGCATGGTAGCACCATTCCACGGGCATCCTCGACGGCAACCACAAGCCTACTCCTCTGAATAGCCTCCATCAGACACGTACTCCAACTCTGGTGTGGGGAGAAAAAGAGCAAGACTAAGTACTACCCACTGTACTCAACAAGTCATATCGGAAGGGGTTAATGATGCAAGTAAAAGCAAAGGAGGCTAGATGGGTTTGTTTGCATGAAAACGCATTTAAAGACAAGAATTGAATGCGGTAAAGCACTTGAGTTAATTAAGTAACATTGAACCATCACTGCCCAACGTTACATTACGTTGCGACAGGCTCAAACCACCACCTGAACTACACCAGTTCCATTAAGTCAGGTTATTAACAGTGTAACTAATCACGATGAATCTGGTTGATCGCCCATAACTTCAGGCATGGCCATTCGAATAGTTTTACTCTGACCAGAGGTGTACAAATGTACTCACAAGACACAGCCCACGACATACCATGTGCCGGCATACCACCATGGTATACCGGAAAGAGACTGTGACAGGACCCTTCGCACAACCCTCCCTAACCCAGCGCACCACACCACAGGTTTCACCCCCACCTTTAAACCAGTGTAGGCAGCCCCCCGCTCGTGCCTAGGTGAATCCGACAACTGATCAACGAGTAAACCCCCGCCGACCCAACTCCATCACGCCCACCCTTGCCTGGATGCGTTGGCTAGGAAAAGCCACACTACAAGCCAAGTTGTTGCCCATGCTGGCTTGTGGAAAGTACGGTAAATCTTCCAGGGTTTCCCATGAACCGGTCCTTAATTGTCATGAGTACGACCAACAAAACCATGTGCTCACAACCCATCGTTAATCAGGTTTTAGGCCCTGTTTGTTTCCAGGGACTTTTTTTAAGTCCCTGTCACATCGGATGTTTGTACACTAATTAGAAGTATTAAACGTAGACTAAAAATAAAACCCATTCATAACCTTAGACTTTTTTGCAAGACGAATCTAATGAGACTAATTAATCCATGATTAGCCGATGCGATGCTACAGTAAACATGTGCTAACTATGGATTAATTAGGCTCATTAGATTCGTCTCGTGAAATAGCACTCATTTATGCAATTAGTTTTATTATCGGTCTATGTTTAATACTTTTAATTAGTATTCAAACATCCGATGTGACATGGACTAAAAATAAGTCCCTGGATCCAAACAGCACCTTAGTTGGACCAATTAATTAATCATTCACGAGCGGGCAACGGCGAGCGTGCGGCGGCGCAGTGGGATAGAGAGGAGAGAGAGGGAGAAAAGGCTCACGGGAGACGACGGGAGGTGTCGGCGATTGGGGGAAAAGAGAGAGAGGAAAGCGGGGATAGTTTTTATAGGGATCCGAGGAGTTAGGGTTGGCTGGTGGCGCCCGGATTTCTTGCCGGGGTTGGGAAGGAGAGAGGACAGAGAGTCGGAATTCGGTTACGAATCCCGCGCTCTACGGTGCGGCGTGGGCCGTGCGGTGTGGGGGAAGTGGATGCGGGCGGCGCGGGCTACACGGAGAGGTGCTTCGCGGCGGTTGTGGGGGCGTGGGAGTGGGTGGCTGGCTAGGAAGGGGAAGTCCCGACAGGTGGGCCCCACCTGTCGGTGGCCCGGGAGGGAGAGGGAGGCCAAGTGGACTTGGCGGCACGGGCCGCGGCCTTGGGCCGGCTCGGGGAGGGGAAAGGGTGCGCACGGGCCGAGCCGAGCGAGAGGGAAATGGGCCGACGGCCCAAAAAGAAAAAGAGAAAGAAAAAGAAAAAGAAGATTTTTCAGGGATTTAATTATTGCGGTGAAGGTTTTTAATTGATTAAATTATTTCTAGGGCTCTGAAAATTCCACTAAAAATCCTGTTAATGTATTTTAACATGGGGAGTTCAAGAAAAATCCCACCTTGCCAATTTCACTTGTTTAAATACATTTTTAAATTAGGGTTTTGCTCTAGGTTAATTGGAAAATTTCTTTTAAGCAATTTATTTAACAAATTTAAAGCTAGAAAGGAAAACTCCGGGGTGTGACAAATCCTCACCCAAACCACGAAAAACGAAAGAAGAAGAAATTCAGCCTTCAAAATTCCCATTCCAGTTTGAGGGTAATCTTTTTGAAGAATATAGAAGCACCACAAACTATTATGCGTAGAAGAGACACCAACGGATAATAACTTTCAGGATCCATCCGGTCCTACAATCGAAGGGTATGGGGTGATTCGCAGAGTGCCGATCAGGCACAATGATGTCGAAGTCATCCTTGATTTTCATGTGTTCGAAGTTCATGACTTCGATCTCCTCATAGCTCATCCAATAGAAAAACTCTTCTTAGACTGGCCTCGAACCAGAGTCCTCGACATCAAGCTCGGGAAGCTACCATTTTTCATCCCGATCTCACGATCAAAAAACTCTTTGACATTCCCGAGTCTGAGCCAATTGAGAAAGTGTTGGCCGTCCCTGCATTTAGTCTCCTAAATCCCACCCCAAAGATGTTGCCATTGCATTTGTCAAGAAAGACGATGATCCTAGAAAGGTGATCGAGTTACCCAAAACCGATCCACCATTACGACCTCCTATTGAGCTCAAACCTCTTCCTTTAGGTCTACGCTATGCTTTTCTACATGGTGATACAGAGTCGCCCGTTATCATAAGTGACAAACTGACCAATGATGAGACCTCCCAACTCACAGTCGCGCTAGAAATACATCGCTTTGTTCTAGGCTACTCACTTGAAGATCTCAAAGGGATTAGTCTGGCTCTCTGCACACATCGCATTCCTTTAGATCCTTCTTTTGCACCCTCTTGAGAGCCGCAACGGAGGCTAAATAATATGATGAGAGAAGTCGTGAAAAAGGACATCTTGAAACTCCTACACCTAAGAGGTCATGAAAAAGGAGGTCGTGAAAAAGGAAGTCCTAAATAATCTATCCCTTACCATACAGCGAGTGGTTTAGCCCAGTTCAGGTCGTGCCTAAGAAGGGAGGCATGACGGTCGTTGAAAATTCAAAGAACGAGTTGATCCCACAATGAACTATCTTAGGATGGAGGATGTGCATAGATTATAGAAAGCTCAACAAGGCTACTAAGAAGGACCATTTCCCGCTACCTTTCATTGATGAGATGCTAGAGCGGCTAGCTAATCACTCTTTTTGTTTCCTTGATGGCTAAGCTATGATCAAATTCCCATCCATCTCGATGATCAAGGTAAGACAATGTTGACGTGTCCCTATGGAATGTATGCATACCGACGGATGTCATTTGGGTTATGTAATGCACCTGCATCATTCCAATGATGCATGATGTCTATCTTTTCTGACATGATCGAGTTAATCATGGAAGTTTTCATTGACGACTTCTCCATCTATGGAAAAACTTTTGATCATTGTTTGGAGAATCTAGACAAAGTCTTGCAATGATGTCAAGAAAAGGACTTGGTGCTTAATTGGGAAAAGTTTCACTTCATGGTCCATGAAGGCATAGCCCTAGGACATCAAGTCTCTGAAAGGGGAGTAGAGGTGGACAAGGGTAAAATTGAGGTAATCCAGTAGCTTTCACCTCCTACCAATGATAAGGCAGTCCATATTTTTCTGGGTCATGCGGGGTTCTATCGTCGGTTTATTAAAGATTTCTCTTTAGTAGCTAGCCCCTCACCAGTTTGCTAGCTAAGGATGCCCTATAAACTTTGATGATCAATGTCTAAAATCTTTTAATATCCTAAACGAAGCACTCATTTCAGCACCAATCATTCAACCCCCTGATTGGTCGCTTCCGTTTGAAATCATGTGCGGTGCTAGTGATTATGCTGTAGAGGCCGTTCTCGGTCAAACAAAAGATAAGAAACACCATGCTATCGCATATGCTAGTAAAACGTTGACAGGAGCTCAGCTTAATTATGACACAACTAAAAAGGAGCTCCTGGCCGTGATTTTTGCAATTGATAAATGCTGATCATGCTTACTATGAAATTGTTTAGACTGATCATGCTGCTCTGAAATACTTGCTTACTATGAAAGATGTAAAACCTCGGTTGATTAGATGAGTTCTTCTATTCCAAGAATTTGATCCTCAAATTAAAGATAAAAAGGGAGTAGAAAATTCTGTAGCAGATCATTTGTTGCATATGCAAATCACTAACATGTAGGAGCTACTAATGAATGATTTTCTACAGGACGACATGCTGCTAAAGGTAACAGACTTGAACCCATGGTAGGCAAACATCGTCAACTTGATGGTTGCAGGATATGTGCCACCCGGGGAGAACAAGCGGAAGGCAGAAGGCATTTGTGGGATGAGCCATATCTGTACCGAGTCTACTCAAACGATATGCTTAGAAGATGTGTACCAACAGGTAAAGGCACACAAATCATCGAAAAATGCCACGTGGCACCATGTGGAGGCCACTATGGTGTGTTTCGCACTCAAGCAATGATCTGGCAGAGTGGATTCTTGGCCTACAATGTATGAAGACATGAAAGAATTCATTCGGAGATATGTAAGGTGCCAGAAGCATGGAGGTATCACCGCTCGCGATGCAATGACCCAAACATACAACCCTCAAGTGGAACTCTTTGATGTGTGGGGTATTGACTACATGGGACCTTTTCCAAAGTTCCATGACTACGAGTACATTCTAGTGGCCATCGACTCTGTGTCCAAATAGGTGGAAGCAATGCCATGCCATGCCGCCAACGCCAAGAATGCCCGCAAGATGTTCCATGAGGTCATCTTCTCTTGGTTCGGAACACCGAGGATGGTGATAAGTGATGAAGGGTCTCATTTCATCAATAAGACCTTTTGAAGCTTTTTACAAGATCTGAGGCATAGCACAACATTGCCACTCCATACCATCCCCAAACAAGTGGTCAAGCATAAACATCCAACAAACAAATCAAGAACATTCTACAGAAGACCGTGAATGAAATGGGGAAAAGCATGGAAGCATAAGCTACCTGATGCACTTTGGGCATATAAGGCCGCATATAAGACACCCATTGGCATGTTACCTTACCAGCTTGTTCACGAAAAGACGTGCCACCTACCTGTTGAGCTAGAACATAGGGTGCACTGAGCTATCTGGACATGGAACATGGACTTAGGTTAAGCCGGACAACACAAACAACTGCAGCTTTTAGAGCTAGAGGAGTGGAGAGACAAAGCTTATCATAATGCCAGAATATACAAGGAAAGAACAAAAAGATGGCATGATAAGAGGATCAAGGCAAAGGAGTTTGAGCGATGGTTTGCATGTTATCCCTTATCTTACTAATTCTTGAGTTTGATTAATTTTGCCATATCTGAAATTAACTCAAGAATTAAGATGAATATTGACATGATCAACTGGAGTATATGACTTGCTTGAAATGACTTACATACACTTTATTCCTTGATCATCACTTGTCACTTGTGAACCATATTCTTAGGATCACATGTTATCTAAGTAATTGATGAATGAGAGACAGCCTGATGACAAGAACCTTGCTCTTACTGGTTGAAACCATAGGAATTTTGTAAAGAGAACAAAATAACTTTGCATACTCCTCATTGATGTTTTCTTCCTACCAAAGCCATATGTCGTTCACATTTATAAACCTTATACATATGGTGCTTGCTATCATTTTGAGTTTTGTCAAATGGTTATGACCCTTATTAGATTCTTTTCATATTCTCATGACCAAAGTCTTGTGCACTTATCCACCAAAAATATATTGCTCTCCCTCTACACTGGAGGACTAGCAAAATATGCATCCACCTACCATATGCTAAACTTCTACTTCGAAAGTCGGCATCCACCATATCCATCCACTAAATAAAGACTCCACATACTATGATTCTCCGTCCTCCTATCCATGTGAAATGATACATGAGCTAAAAACAAGGTGTTAGAAACTCAGACTTCTCACAAGAGAAGAAAACAAAATATTCTTGAGCATGACGAAAAAGAGGGGATATAGAAAATAGCCATGTTCTCTAAATAAAGTATAAGGAGGAGGATCATACAAAAAAAATGAGTCATCATTTCATCTTCTCATCATCCATCAACGCAATCCTTTCCGCATAAATAAGTGCACAAGCTTGGTCGTGGTTATATGATTTGTTATCTTCATGGATCCTCTGTTTGACTTTACAATATATCTGATGCAAGTATGCCATTTCTTACTCCCTACCCTGAGGTCCACATAAGCCTTAGTAGAAAGGTAGGATAAGAAAAGGCAACATCAATGCCTTGCTGAGGAATAAACACTTTGAGTGACTCGAGAGAATCAAATGAGGAGTATAGTAAAGGTTATGTTTTTCTTAGCATCAAAGAAAACCCCAAGTTAATTCATCAGAAGGAGTATAGGTGACTTGAGTCAAGGCCGTTCCATTCTTCAATCACCCAAGATGACATGGTAGACACATCAAAGTTCACAAGTACATGTATGTCTTGAATAACTTGTATGTTGTGTCACTGAACAGAAGTCATTTCTCTATTGATCTATGAGCTTTACTTAGGAATGAGTAAAGTATAACTGTGGGACTATTGTTGATGGTTATTAAGTGCAAACTTTAACCGTCAACTCCTACATAGAAAATATCAAATATAATATCAAAACTTAGTGGTAGGGTTTTACTACTAACCATTTCCACTAGATTTGGTAAATATATATATACATGTCATTTACGGATGAAAATACACCCGCCATACGATAAAATGAACCTCTGGCCAATCATACGCGAGTACAAAGATTGGAGGGCCCACCTAATAGGCAAAACCGACCGAAAGTGGGGCCAAACCATCCTTAATCGTTATAGGGGCCCACCTGTAAGTCTTTGGAGAAAGGCGGTGGAGATTGGTGGGTCCCATGGGTCGGTCGAACTATTGGTTCAGCCAAACCAACCTTGTAGCCCCCCATCTCCACCTTACACGCGGTAGTCGCTGGTTGCTCCCCAATGATGGTTGTGGGTGTACTGACCTCTGCAACCGCCATTCCAACCGTCATATGATGGCTATAAAAGGAGGAGCTCAACATACTTCCAATACAGAACATCAACTCAAGTGGAGTACAACTCACTTGTTAGGCTTTACTTTTATATGTGGGTTTACCGAGAGAGTGAGCGGATGTTCCAGAAGGAGTGCCCCAAAGTATCAGAGTTCTCTTCGAGAATTTCTGGAGGAGTGCCAAGTTTGTCAGCATTCTTCCATTGGAGTTCTGAAGAAGCGGCAAAACTGTTGGTCTTCTTCTTGCTTGTACCTCGGCGGATGCTTCTTTTATGAAGTAAGTGTTCGAGATCTCCTTTATGTCATTTAATTAGTTTAGTTAAGTGAGATATATCCTCATCGGTGTGGGTTTGTCACTTAGTTTATAATTAAGTGCTCTAGTGCTAGGACTCTAGATAAAGAAGGAAGTTTTGACGTGAGACTAGAGTAGTAATCAATAACTTAGGCATGGTGTCTACGTTAGCAGTTACCTTCGTTTCTGTGTGTTCCATGGAAAGTGAGGTAGGCGGCAGGTGGTGACAGCCCAGTCCATCCTTTGCATCCCTCCACGTTCGGGTACATAATAGAGTTCAAGGCCGGACTCACCCTGGCAGACCAGGAGAGGACCAGTACCCGAAGCATTCGATAGAGTTTTACCTTTAACTTAAGATAACTAGTTGAAATCAAAGGAATCCTCTTTAGCCAATCCTATCATCTGTTGTTGTCCTTGGGTAGAATCCTGTTCGTAAATATACACACCCATTCCTTGTGTTTGATACCCTTGGAATACTTTGAGGTGAATTACTACAACAGTATCCACGCGCTTGCGAATTTATATATGTGTGTATCAAATACCAACAACTGGCCGACTTGCGTGTGAAAGATCCGGCCCGACCTACTTGTTGGTTAGTCGGTCCAACTTTACGTCGGTTGGCCTTTGAACAATCAGGGTGAGGCCGATCATCCTAACTATGCATAACTACCGAGCTGACCTACTGGTCGGCTGGCCAAACCTCCTTCTACATCACCTGCCCACTGATTCATGGCGCCCACCAGCCACCCTGCCTAGGCCAGCTGACTATTCCTTGGCCAACGGGCCAGGCTGGTCCACTTCTTGTAAATATTGTGCAATTTTGCACACTTTCGCCTTATTTTTCGTATGTTCCTTCAAAATACCTTGAAAACAACAAAACTCGAGGAACTCATTTGAAATATGCGAACCAATCAAGATAACAAGTATTTATTCAGAATTTCACAATAATGTTAACGGTATGTTTGGGGTTTTACGACCTCCAACATGCTCAGTGCCCTTAAGCTAGGAAGTTGGGTCCGCCCCTACCCACTATCTCTTTTGCTCTTCCTCTATACGGAGTACACTCTCTCTTCATGGGAAACCAAGAACTTATGAAAGGTCCTCCAAAACAATACAGGACACCCCTTCGATCGACTACATGGTGGGATGTGAGCCTACGTGGAATGCATTATTGTGAATGCTTTTGTTTCAGTTGTCTGCTAATCAATGTTGTTACATACCCTCTGACAAGTTAACAATTTCATATTTATCGAACTTGATATTGTAACACCCATCTGCAAACAACCCCTCTCACCCTCCACCTATTTTCTTCAGAGAGTATATATATGCTACATTAGAAAAGGGTAGCACTAGTTAGCTACCAAATCTCGGCTGATTTTTTTGTGAATTTTCTTCATATTCTTTCAAAAAATTTCATTCGAAATTTAATTATTTTTTTCAAGAAAAAGAGAAGAACTACAAAAAATGTGCATAATAAAAAAAATAAAAAGTGATATTTCCAAACCTATGTGCTTCCTAGTAGGCAATCATTCTTCATCGCTTTAGCAAAGACGATCCCCCTTACCAGATGCTGATCGGCCTGTAATGAGACGACAAGATAGTAGTAGATGCCAACAAGGAAAGTAATAAGCATGATTGCATGATGAGCATCAATGGAAAAGTACGTAAGCTAGACAAAATGTGGTATCGAAAGGAAAGGAAAGTAGCATGATGCCCTTACAAAGGTTGATGTAACCTGGGAACCTATGCTTTTAATTGCAGGCAATGAGTCGGTCAAGCACTAAGGAAGTATGGCCCAAAAATATAAAGAAAAGAGACTGTAAGCCACCCTACTTTTGTCGTATCAACTTTAATTTTGTATGGAAGGGCACACGTGAGATAATCCTATCTTTTAAAATCACGACTTTCGCTGACAGTGACTTTGCTTAATTAGCACAAGTAGCTACTGTTTCGGAGTGGCAAACAAAGCATACGGTTGGGCTGGATCGGAATATATGCCTTTGTTATCCTCTAGAACTATATATCCTGGCGATTTATTTCTGATGCGGAACCCACATGAAAATTAATTCCCGATATGTTGGGTCCTTATTTTCCTGAAAAATTTTCAACTTTACGAAAGATCGCTAATCTAAGGCCCCGCTCGGATGTGATAAGGATGAAGATTAAATATGGGGCATATAAAACAAGAAAGTCATTAGTGTACGATTAATTGAGTTTTAATTATTTTACACTTAAAAATAGATTTATTTGATATTTAAAGCAACTTTTATATAGAAAGTTTTCGCACGAGAAACACAGTTTAACAGTTTGAAAAACATTCTAACGAAAACTGACATAAAATCTGTATTTTAATCGTAAACTAACATGACCTAATTGTGAGAGTAGTTTTTCATACCTTGCGTACATACTAGATTAAATTCACCTATATGTTGCACCACTTTATAACCCTAATAGAACGTGCTTCATATGTGCCGCGCTTCATATGTGCCGGTTCCTCAACAATCAGCGACATGTATGGGACATTTCTCATCCACTCAACCTCTTGAGAGGTGCTCAGAATTAAAACCAGTATTGTTGGAGAAGTGTGGGAACCGGGGTACCCACTTCCTCAGCTGCTCGGGGCACTGTGAGGCTCACTAACAGTCATGTTGATCTTGTTCTCGCTTGTCATGGTCAATGAAGACGCTTCTTGATCAATTTCAACCGTTTGGCCGAAACTCTTGACTCGATGAGGCGGTAGGTGACTAGATTAAACAAAATTCGGCCGAATAGATCGATCCCCAATAGAGTCGTCAAAAATCGTGTTGGCAATTTTTTTGGCAAGAAGACAATCAAGATCGGGACACCTAAACGCCTTGCAGTGATATGGAGTCGCCAACTATCTGAATCTAGCGAAAGCTAAATAAAGATGGGTCATGTAGATTAAACAGGCTAGCGAAGCCAATTTAGAGATCAAAACCAGCCTCTAGGCTGATTTAGATCGATATGGAGATAACCACTTGTGTCGTGGATGAATGGGAAGGTTTACGGGACAAACCTACAAAGAGTATCGCACTCTCGCAGCGCAAGCAAACGATTTACGGCGCAAATCGACAAAGATGTACGAAACTAGGGTAAAGTAGAAAACAATGGCTGAAAACTAAAGATAAAAAACGCTTAGATAGATTGTAGGGATTGTGATGTGTGACTAGAATCGAACCAACCTTGACCCTTATAAAGGGGTTGGCCTAGTCTTCTACAGGCACGGTTTAAAAAACCGTATGGTTATCACACGGTTATCGCGGTTATCACGTGCGGTAGCCTTCTCAGTTTTTGACACCACGATATACCTCGCGGTAACCGCAAGGTTTCCATGATAACCGCCAAACCGCGAGGTGGCGGTAACCCCACCCAAAACGGTTTGGTGAACCCTGCCTATAGGATCTCCTCCATGTCAAACTCAGGGTTAAGACCAATATAACTCAAAAAATACCTCCCCATGTAAGAAAACCCGAGACCTGGTGAATTTCGCCTCAGACTCGGACTCAGCCGGCCTGACAGGCCACATGCTGCCGGTCAGACCGGCCCCACAACACCGGTTAGACTGGCCTGGCGAAGGAAACTCGGTCCTTTACAAAATTTGGCAATGTTTCCCTATTTTGAATCTAGTGCCAAATTTAGAACATATGGTCTTAGGATGATAATCTCTACCAGCCATACATGATTCCAAGTGCCTAGTAAATTCTTCTCTTTGTGCTGTCCTAACAAATCAATAATTTTCTAAGAACGATTCACACTACATGGCATAGACATTCTCAATTAGATAATTACCCACCGAGCACTTTGTACTTAGACCCTAACGGTAAAATCACCTTTTGATGTCAAGTCCCTAATCTTGAAACAATTTCACTCCAATCATAAACTTTGGCTATCCTTCTCTTTTCATCTCTTTGGTCCTTCTCAAAGTCCTAAAAGATTTATCGGTCACTTTATCGTTACTAATAAAGCATAATCGTTGACAGATAAATCACCTTACCCAAACTAGGAGAATCAACCGGCTCAAAAATTTATTCCTCAAGCCGATTAATAAATTCCACCATGCCTTATAACAACTTCATCCAAAGCAATTTTAGATTGATCAGCATCTGAACTTATACCTTGAAAGTACTAATTCTATGATTCGAAAATATAATTCTTTATTAAACGAAATGCATCTAAATGATTGCCACCGAACTCTTCAATAAAACTTCTTCGATGAACCGTCTTGCTTAGATTTTCAAAATATTCTACTAGTGGAACCCTCCAATTGGTAATCATGAAGTTACAACACATCAACCGAATTTCATAGGATCAATTCTACTATACAATCAAATTTAAGCTCATGCCCCCCCAGCTATACACTACGGGGCTGCCATCCTCGGTCAGACCGGCATTAAAGCTACGGTCAGACTGGTCTTGCGCTCAGTCAGACCGACAAAGAAGGGTGGTCAGATCGGCATTGAAGCATTAGTTAGATCGGTCATGTGATTGCAGTTAGACTGACCTGATCTAAATTCTCAAACAACTTCCAATCAAGCATCGACTTTGTAAAACAAATTTGCTTCTTATATCTTGATAACCATATGCTTGTTGTGTCAAATCATTGGACAAAATATCCTTCCTTCTAGACACATGAAAAAATTGTAACATCCAACTAGTATGTCTAGATGAATACTAACTCAAATGGCTATTGAAACAACAATTATCAAGACATCACAAACTCCTAGCCACTTAAGATATGATCAATAATGAATCACCAAAGTCATATGTCTCAAATGCATGGATTCCAATAAACTACAAATGTAAGTAATCGGTTCAAGCATGAATGCAAAATTATTCTAATAGGGCCAATGTTGCGAAAACAACATCTCTAGATAATAATAAAGAAAAACTAGCACATTAGCCATTCATACAAGCTGAATTACTAAGAAGCAAAACTTTCGTATTGAAATGATTATGAAATCAATATCATATATGATGATCCATAAAAACATATATGATTTGGCTTTTAAAAAGTATCATACTTCAAATAAATTATATGCCAACTTGCCAATTCTACCACTCAGAATTGACCTTTGCAACATGTATGTGTAATATCAACTTGATAAGCAAAAAAAACATGTGCTAGATAGCAAGCAATGTTCTAACATGGCATAGGCATAATATAATGATGAACATAATAATCACATACCTTGCCTTAGCATCCAACAAATGGTGGCTCAAAGATGTGATGTTGTACCCATCGCCATTCATCTCTCTCGGTCTCCTTAGGAGCATGTTAATAGTCTTGCCCCCTAAGGAAAATCGGCTTTCCTTAGCGCTTGATTTTGAAGGCAAGAGAAACACTGCATTGATATTCATAGCATCATGTGGAATAGACTTATCTCTAATGACTGATGACTCTTCACTGAAGAAATTAGACTCATCACTACTTTGGGAAATCACCGGTCTCTCGATTTTTACCTCCTTAGGTCTCCACACTCGCTTATGTCCTTCTCGAGGCTCTAAATTGTTATATGTTTTCTTCTCTACATCTTCGGCCTCTTTCTCCTTTTTACTTTTGATTCGAAGTCGTTGTAGCCTCCTCTTTTGAGAGTAGGATAAACCGGAAGGTAACCACTTCGGCTTTGGTTGTGTTCCAGGAGCTAAATGATGATTTTAGATAATTTTGTTCGAAGTAGAAGCTCCTATACTACTCTCAAACATCTCAGTCATCTCAGGTGCCCCCGGTCAAACTAGCATCTGGACCAGGTCAGACTGGCACCATGTCGGGCTATTCTAGACATATCTGATCTGATTGGTCTCGAGGTCCAGTCGGACCGACTGTAAGCCGTTAGTCAGACCGACCATAGGCCAATGGTTAGACTGGCCAGACCATCGTTGTCGATAGTCACGATGTTGTCTTTGGTCTTCTTAGTTTGTAGCCCCTCCATCGCATCTCTAGTAGATAGTTGGACATCTTGGGACCCCTCCTTGATAGCACTGATCTCTGGAGCTTTAGTATCTTTCCTTACCCATACCTTCTTCACCTTTTTCACCTTTGATCAACTAGACCGATTCTTTTGTGGGAAACGGTCTTGACTAGAGTTAGATGAATGAGTTGGTACTAACCTTGATGAAACGACATAGGTGGTTGAGGCACCCACAGCATGTAATACATAAAAGGATAATCGAAAGATGGCATTGGATATGGATACCATTGCGTCACAACCAGAGGTTTGTATGGAGTTGGTATAGTTGGTAGCTTCGATTGCTTTGCATTTGACCAAATCTCTTTCTTGGAGATGACCTTGGTCTTTTTGAATCATTAGGTCGATAATCTAATGTTGACCGACCAATACTTTCTATTATTTAGCCATAAGCATCTCAAAAGTAAGCTTTGGCTTTTTAATCTTGTTGGAACTACTAGATCACTCATCTTTATTAACCTCTGAATTTTTGGCCTTTGTATTATAGAACCTAATCATCTCGATCCGAGAATCCTCAATAATAACACTCTTCCCTCTTGTGGACATGGCTTGACTTGGCCGAATCAACACTCTCTTGTTGTTAAAGTCTATAGAAGCAGTAAGGAGAGGATCACGAATAATTCCGGTCTTAGTCATGGGTGTAACCGAAATAGTATCACAAGTGACCAATGAATTATCAATTTGTCTCTGCTCCATCAAGATCGCATCTTTAAAATAATCATGAAACTCATGCTCCATTTGTGACCAAGTAGAAATTGAATAAGGAGCAACTACACTAAACCATATAAATGCAAAGCTCGACAAAGAAAGAGGAAATAACTTCAACTTAAGCAAATCATCGCTACCGTTAGATGCAGATCGATACTCCTACAACGGGGAAGAGTGGAACCCCCCCTTTGGAGATTCGGCAAGGCGACGAGTAGAGATCGAGTTTTTGTCACATGGGAATAATGAAAAAGAACACAAGCACGTATACAGGTTTAGGCCACTCGGAAGCGTAATATCCTAGCCCTGAGTATTGGACTATCAAGATGAAAGAGATCACAATACAAGCTTATTAGATGAACCAATGTTTCTAGCCTTGTTCTACCTAATCTTTTTCCTTCCTTTTTTCATGCCCCTTTCTCAGTGGCTTAATCCCTCCTTTTAAAATCGAAGGAGGGTCTACAGAGCCATTATCACAAAGGAAACAACTATGCTAAGTCTTGTCGTTGTCTCCTCTGACATCTAGAATTAAACAGAGAGTTACCACGAATGCCCGCTTTTACCATGCCCCGGGCTTGGTGGGCCAAGCCAAGTCATAATAGAGCCACCACCTATCTGCTTGCTTGGTGGCGAAGTTATGAAACTGCCTACCAGTGCGCGGCACGTCGCTTCGCCCCAATGTGGCACCACCAGTGGCTTCAAACCCCGCCACTGTAAGATCGAATCCCACTAACCAAGCCAACCAGAGGGGGGGTGAATGGTTGTAACACCAAAAACCAAAAACTTTAAGCGGAAATTAAAGTTACCCTCTTTTCGATGTAGATCGCCGCCGCCGCCGCCGTTGCCAAAACGCCGCAGATCTGATCGAGCCTAAGCCGCCGGTCTGACCGGTGTAGCATCGCCGGTTGAACCGCTGCCTCTCGCCGGTTAGACCGCCCGTAGTACTTTGGTCTGACCGTCGAGATCCAGAACAACGCTGGTAGAAAAACACTTGAAGATGTAGATCAAATCTCACGACTTTATTGCATCAACTAGTGTTTACAAAGTGCAACCACAGGACTCCTCTCCATAATTTCGACTAATATCAAAACCCTAACTCCAAGCTCTAAAAGCTTGATCTAAAACTCCACACATAGAGGCAACACCCTGCCCCTCTATTTATACCCTCAACGTGGCTGCCCCAAGCCACGAATCCTACTCATACAAGAAGTCCTAATCCCATAGGAAACCTCCCATACAAGCAACAAACTCAACACTATCCAAATTTGGACTCCTACCAAATTTGACTCCGCTTTCCATACGCATACAACACCACGTGTACGCCATATGGAAACCATCACCTCCACATGCATTGTTCTCTAGCCTGAGCATCCCGCGTGATATCCTTGACCGTCTGGACCTCAACTTCTCCCAAGCCTAGTCCCGATCCATCACCGGCTATACTTCCATGGCCTCAAGCAACACCTGCACGTGAACAACAAAGAAACTCCATATCCGAGTGCAAATTATCCCCAACTTGACTCACATTAGCATAACACCAGTATCCACACGTATAGAAACCAACTATAAGTCAAATCCACGAAGTAAACATCCAAATCCGAAACCGACAAGAAGTCGGCTCACTCTGTCAGCCAGACCGCATAACGGCCGGTCTGACCGCTCGCATACCTCCGATCTGACCGGCCGCCTCAGCCCGGTCTGACCGATAACAACCTGTCAGCACTATTCACCGTCTGAAAACACAACTCCGTATTTTCACAAACACTTACCTTTGACAATTGTTCATCACCAAGATCATCACATGATCCAACAGCCACCACCTGGTTGCATGGGATCGAGCTATAATCTTGATCCATAATATTTTGGGCACCGCACTACAATCGGCATAACCGTGATACCCTCGATCGGATCACTAGGCCCACCATTCTGTTCAGACTGCCAGTGGCGCTCATAGTCTTGGCCCTAGGGTGGAAATCCCCGGGTGGAGATCGTTATGAGGAGCCCAGGGTAGTAAATACCAGCAGGCTCCTCGTCAAAGATGTCGCATAGATTACGTTTATCCTAGATTTGTAATAACTCCCCAGGCTATGAAGTTCCCGAGCTATTCTCGCTCCTAGGACACGTATTGTGCCCAGGCCGCCTAGACACATCCGAGCCCCAGGCACACCCCCATGCTTTATAGTAAGAGTTCATGTTATGTTGGCCGAGCTTCTCGAAGATGTTGTTGATCAAAGAGTTTATGATGGACTGAACTCTAGAAGTTCTATCCCAATACTGTCTTAGAGTACCTTTCAAGATGTAGATCTTGTAGGTCATGACTCTCTTGTTAATACCTTGTACATGTAAATCTTGTAAGTCTCCACACTTCTCTGAACATACGAAGTGTGTAACTACAAAGGGCATGGGTGCCCAGGGGCCCCGGCCAAAGCGGGCCTTGGTCCCACGCCCTGTCGTATGTTATAGAGATATAAACCTCGTGGGTTTCCACACTCCTCCTAACATACAAATTGTATAACCATGAAAATCATCGGTGCCCTAGGGCCCCAATGGCAGCGGGCCCCCATCGCACCTTGTAGATATAAATCTTGTAGGTTGCCACACTCCTCTTAACACGCATAGTGTGTAACCATGAAGGGCATGAGTGCCCCGGGGCCCCAGCCGGTGCGGGCTATGGTTCCCACGATTTACCAGCTGTCAACTTCCTATTTTTTACTTGGCAATGAATTCTTCTTATAGCAGAAAGTGATGATGTGAAAGTTGTTATCCTAGGACCCTGGAGGAATAGGGACGCTAGTTCCCATTTCTCCAACACTGTCCAATCCACATTGATCAATAAATTTGCCAATATGCTCAATTGTAGTTCTAGTATCCTTAGCACCAATGCGCGCGACTCTATCTGCTTTCACATCATCTTCAGCGAGATGAGACCAGAGCAAATACACTCGGATTCCATCCATCCAAGAAGGCACACTAGCTTCGGCCCTGACAGCTCCAGCTAGGGCCCGGGAGCCATTTGGTTTTTCTGGCTTAGGAACTATCACCAGTGAGCTCGATGTAGTTTCTGTGGACGACCCAGGTAGGCTCGCAGCTGGGCTCGTGAGGATTTCTTGAAACACTCCCGAAGGGAACAGGAGTCTGGGAAGACACCAACCTCGAGAGCTCATCAGCGAGCATGTTGTCACGACGAGGAACATGGTGCAATTCGAAGCCATCGGAATGGCGTACAAACCTACACACGTCATCCACATAAGCCGTCATCTGTGGATCTATGCATTGGTATTCTTTGGATAACTGATTGACAACGAGATGGTAATCGCCCCGCACCAATGGACGGCAGACGCCAAGGGCACTAGCCTCCCGGAGCCCGACAAGCAGGCCCTTGCATTCTGCCATGTTGTTGGTTGCCCAAAAATCCAATTGGATCATATACCGTAGCTCATCTCTTGTAGGTGATGTTCAAACCATGACAGCCCCAGCCCCATTATACGCAAAAGAGCCGTTGAAGTTCATACACCAACAGGATGGCGTGTCACCTGGTGGGCCGGGCCTCGAGGGAATTGCTATAGGATGAACAGTGCATTTAATGACGCGGGATGGATAGAACCCTAACGAGATGGCATTTCTGGGACAAAATCACTTGTACGATGGCATTTTATGGAACTCGTACTTGTCGATGGCATTTCTTGGAATTGGACGCTTGTCAATGGCATTTCTGGATTTTCTGTTTGTTTAACTGATGTTAAATCAGATAACCTAAGCTCAGTATCATCAGTATAAAAATAATCATGAATTTGTATTCTAGTTGAGCCCAAGTATAGATAGAATTTGCCTGTAAAGAAGTAAACCAAGTGAAAGCAGTTCCAGACAATGACAAAGGAAATTAACACAATTTAAGAATATTGGAACTACTTACTTCACCACATTGAGCTAAAAATTGGCCTATGTGTTCATATGTGGTCCTATTATCCTCGCCACTAATATTTTTCAAACTCCGGGACCTTGAAACCACGAGGATATGGGATTGTATCAAAGTAATCAAGACTTTTGAGTAGCCTCATTCTTTGGCACAATTTTAAAAGCTTCTCTAGTCTTAGCACGAGTTCACTCATGCAAATCTCTAGAAACTTCATGCCTGTTGATTATCTTCATGTTCTTATGGCCTAAAGGATTCGGGTACAATACGGTTTTTAGAGTAAACCTCCTGCTGGCCATAACGTGTGTTTTGTGCCAATCCATCCACTTGATGATTTTCAACTGGCTCATAGCAATTATTGGTGCAAATAGCATGAGTATATGAAATAACAAGACTACCAGTATTAATAAGAGGTGAATAACAATTAAAACCAGTTCCGTTAGTCGTAGCACGAAAATCTGGAGAAAGCACTAGGGCATCGGTCTGACCGACTACAGGCAGCCTGGTCTGATCGGCTAGGTATCCGGTATGACCGGCGCTAGGCCTAGTCTAATCGACAGTCAGTGTGGCACTCAGACCGACCACAGGAGGCACGATCTGGCCAAAGGTAGGGCATGGTCTGACCGGCAGAGGAAGCAGTTTGACCGGCATCAAGCACGGTCTGACCGTTGGCTGGGTTCTGTGCGTAGCCAATTCTTGTCCAATCGGTTGTGTGAATACCGGTTGATCCATCAATATCACAATAGGCATGTTGTATAGGAGCAAAACTAGATATAGCATTAGATTGGTTATAACTGGCTATCATGGAGCCAATTTCCTTAATGGCATAAACAAATTTGGCTGAAACTCTTGACTCGACAAAACACTAGGTGACTAGATTAAACAAAATTCGGATGTAATAGGGCCGACTAGATCAATTCCCCAGCGGAGTTGCCAAAAATCGTGTTGGCAACTTTTTCGGCAAGAAGACAATCATGATCAGGACACCTAAATGCCTTGCAGTGATATGGAGTCGACAACCACCTCAATATAGCAAAACAAGATAGTTTTTCTAGATTAAATCGGCTAGCGGAGCCAATTTAGAGATCAATATGGAGATAACCACCCATCTCGTGGGTGAATCGGAAGGTTTACGAGACAAACCAACAAAGGGCATCGTACTCTCACAGCGAAGGTGGACGATTTACTGTGCAAATCGACAAAGATGGATGAAACTAGGGTAAAGTAGAAAACATGGCTGAAAAGTTAAGGTAAAAGAATGCTTCGATAGATTGTAGGGATTGTGATCCGTGTCTAGAATCGAACCGGCCTTGGCCCTTATGAAGGGGTTAGTCTTGCCTCTTACAGGACCTCCTCCATCTCAAACTCAGGGTAAAGACCAATTAGAACTCAAAAAATGCCTCTCCATGCAAGGAAACCCGAGACCCGACGAAATTCGCTTCAGACTCGAACTCAGCCGGTATGACCAGCCACATGCCGCCAGTCAGATCGGCCCCACACCGCCGGTCAAACCGCCACCATTAAGGAAACTTGGTCATTGACCCAAATCTAGGTGCCAAATTTGGGTGTTAACAGTATGATTAATTGAGTTCTAATTATTTTAAACTTGAAAATTGGATTTATTTGATATTTTAAAGCAACTTCTATGTAGAAAGTTTTCGTACGAAATACATACTTTAACAGTTTAAAACTGTGATAATGAAAACTGAGGTAAAATCTGTATCTTAATCATAAACTAACATGACCTAATTGTTAGAGTGATTTTCATACCTTGCATAGATACTAGATAACCTATCTCGCACCACTATATAACCCCTAATAGATCGTGCTTCATATGTGTCGGTTCCTCATCAATCAGCAGCACATACGAGACATTTCTGATCCACTCATCCTCTTGAGAGGTGCTTGAAATTAAAACTGGTACTATTGGAGAAGTGGGAACTCCCACTTCCTCGGCTAGTTAGGGCACCGTGGAGCTCCCCAACGGTCACAATGAGGGTCAACGCAGGGGCCCAGCAAAGTGCCCCGAGACAAGAAAGGTGACCCAAGGCCAGCTTCAGCTCGGGGCTGCGTCAGCATCTACTCAGGGCCAGGACGACCGCTGCAAGTGGGCCAGGGCCCCAAGGTTGGCATTGAGACCCAAGGTATGTCCTTGTCGCACTTTCGTCATCAAGGAGATTTGACCCGGTTCAATATGATGCCACACCATGTCATTCTGCATTAATTGTGACATGATACGATTTCTATGGAGTGCTCATAGGTGACATGGGTGACGTGGCTGACCATGTCTCCACCCACTTGCCCACGTTACCTCGGAGAAAAGGTGGGCATCATGGCGCACGCTCCATGCTCACCGAGTGCAACTCCTCAAACAACATCGGTTGCTGACGGGTGGGCCCGGTGATAGGCTGGATGATGGCCTCAACTACCCCAAGCCACATGCCTGCGGGTAGGTCAACCCGTTGCATCTGGTCGGTCCTCTTGGAGGGACAATGACAAGACCAAGCATATCAACCCCTCTGAGTTGGGTCCCACCTGTGTACATATGCATGGGCACTGTAGTATCCCCTTGATATATAAAAGGAGGACCAGTGCCACTGAGAAATGGGTTCGGAAGGGTTCGGTTCGATTTGGTTTGACTACATTCTACTCAGATGACATAATAGAGAGTGAGAGTTCATCTCCTAGAGAACACAAACAACCTCCAAGAAACTCACTGTATTCTTCATCATTATCATCTAGTTAAGAACATAGGAGTAGGGTATTATGCTTCTGAGTGGTTTAAACTTGTATACATAGCTTGTCCACTTCTTCTCGCGCAATGTTGACATAACCTCGAATACCAGCACCCTGGCCAAATCTCCAAGGGAGGGTGTTTGGCCTTGTTGTTGGAGGAGCTCGGGCACTAATAGGTACCAATAACACTCCAACAGTAAGGGTTAACTGAAAAACTGATACTAATAACACCGGTACTTAACAACCGTCAACACTTGCCTCCGTCGATCTGGACCGCCCACTCCCGTGGACCACATCTGTGGTCTCAGTCCACGGTGAGCCAACTACTTTGTCTCGCTGATACGTGGGGCTCACCCTTGGTTGACTTGGACAGCGCTCCTCTACCACTGCTGACACAATATTCCTTGATTTCCTGATGAAGAATAATTAATAATTGTGTTACAAATTGATTTTAATTTCAGAAATTAGTTTAAATGACTGAAAACTTCTAAACTTCATAACTAATTCATCTGAAGTCCAAATTGGGCCATTCAACTTGCAAAATTCATATAAAATTCAGCTCTATGTGTTTGTCTACTTTTCATATTGTTTACTTGGTTTTTATTAGGGTTTCTTCTTATTTTGCATGCCAACGTGTAGAATCCGCAATTTCGAAGAATCATGACCGCGAGGAAAAGAGTTCTGAAGAGTAATCGAAGAAGTAAGGCAAGTCACACATTCCTCCTTGAGCATATTTTATCATTTGTAAATAAAATACTTGTTTTGCTAATTACATAGGAATAGGGATTACCTATCTGCTTGCTTGTGGCCATGTTTACTTCTATCCATTCCTTGCTAACTTGGGTGATAATTTGACTATCTTGTGTCACTTCTATTGACCTAGCTAGAATTATGATATGCTTATCCATGCTTAATTACAACTAGCTCATTTAATGGGATAATCATATTATTTAAATTTAGTATCTTGATGAGCTACAAGCTTGAGACATTCGACCATGGTTCAATGGTCATAATTACTCAACTAAAATATGGCTTAATGGTGGGCTGTGTGCATAGTTTTGATTGTCGGACCCATGGCAATAAAGGACCGGTTCACGCGAAACCCCTAGAAGACTTACCGTGCTTACCACAAGCAAGAGTGGGCAACAGTTGGATCTGTAGTATAATTCAACTCTATTCTAGGGAACAAGGCAAGGATGGGCGTGATGGAGTTTGGTTGGCCCCACTTTAGGGGTTGATCGGCTACCGAATTCACCGTGGCACACGGGGGGCTGTCCATCCCGGTTTAGTGGTGGTGTGGATGGTTAGGAAAGGGTTATGCGAAGGATCTTGTCACAATCACTCGCATGGTGACGTGTCAAGCTTGGCACGATAACATGAAGGTGGATTGTTTCTTGTGGGTATAGTATTGGTATTTGTTAGGTCACAGATAAATCCACAAATGCATGTATACCACTGTAGTACTTCACCTTAGAGTATTCCAAGGGTATCGAATCATAGGGAACGTGTATGTATATTTAGGAACATAATTTTATCCAAGGACAACAACTAATGGTAGGCTTAGGCTAGCTAAAACCCTATCGATTGCTTTGGACAATGGATCAACCCTGGTCTGCTAAGCTGAGTCTAGCCTACAGCTCTATGATGTACCCGAACGTGGAGAGATACAAAGGACGGACAGGGCTATCACCACCTGCCACCTACCTCACTTTCCATGGAGCACAGAACAAACGAAGGTAACCGCTAACCTAAACATCATACCTAAGCTATTCATAACTACTATAGGCTCATGAAAAAACTTTCTTCTTTATCTAGAGTCCAAGTACTTAATAATAATACTAGGCGATGAACCCGCAACGATGATAATATATCTCACTTAAGCAAGTAAATTGAATACCAAAAGGAAATCTCAAACACTTACTTTATTAGAGAAAAATCCACCAAGCTACAAGAGTGTAGAGAGTGCCGATAGATCTGGCACTCCCCCAGACCTTCGCCTCACTCTCTACCTATTTTCTCCACACTACTAAAGTGATGCCTAAAATATGAAAGTGAGTTGTACTCCACTTTGTTGTGTATTTTTAGTGACTTGAGCTCCTCCTTTTGTAGGGCCATATGACAATTGTAATGGTGGTTGTGGAGGTCGGTTCACCCACAACCGCCATCACCATCCAATGGGAGGCCGCCACGTGCAAGGAGGTGGCCGGGGGCGCCAAGTTTGGTTCTACCAAACTAGGGGTTCGGCCAAACCAGGCCAACCGCCTCTGGCCACCGACCTTCACCAGTGCATGACATGTCAGCCCCTATGGCATTTGAGGATGGTTTGGCCCCAGTTTAGGTTGGTTTTAGCTGACATGTGGGCCCTCCGATCCTTGTGCTCGCATATGATTGGTCAGAGGTATATTTCGTCACATGGTGGGTATAAATTCTTCCAAAATTACCTGCATACATATTTCTACCAATACTTGTGGAAATGGTTAGTAATAAACCCCTACCGGAAATGGTTAGTAATAAACCCCTACCACTAAGTTTGATATTATATTTTATATTCCTTTATGCAGGAGTTGACGATCTAAATTGGTACTTAACGATCATCAACAACACCCCCACACTTATCCTTTCCTCGTCCCTGAGTAAAGCTCATGGATCTATCTCAATACAAGTTAATCCAAACCATACCTGTACCCGTGAACTTTTGAAGTGTCTACCATATTATCTTGGGTGATTCACGAATGGAACGGCCTTGACTCATGTCACCTTCACCCCCCCCTTTAGTGAATTACCTTGGGTTTTTCTTTTTTGGTCATAAAAACATAACTTTTACTTTTATCCTCAGTTGATTCTTTCAGATCGCTCAATGTGTTTAATCCTAACCGAGGCATTGATGTTGTCTTTTCTTATCCTATATTTCTAATAAGGCTTATGTGGAGCTCAAGGTAGGGAATAAGAATGACATACTTGCATCAAATATATTGTAAAGTCAAAAGGAAGATCCAAGGACATGACTAATCATACAACCTCAAGATGTGCACATGTGTGTAAATGGATGTATATGTGGAAAGGGGGAAAATGGGATGATTATTCATTTTTGCATGATCCTCCTTCTTACACTTTATTTGGAGAACATGGCTATTTTCTTTTCAAACTTTTTTAATCATTCTCGAAAAAATGTCTCCTCTTGTGAACATTTTGATTTTCTAACATCATTTTCATTTTTTAGCTCATGTCTCATTTGGCATGTATAGTTAGAGGGAGAATCATAATCTTGTAGAGTCCTTATTTGGTGGATGGATGATGGTAAATGCTGACTTCCGGTGTTGAAGTATTGCATATGGTGGTGAATGGAATATTTTTCTAAGCCTCTAGTGTAGAGGGAGAGCAATATATGGTGGATGTGCATAGGATCTTGATCATAAACAAATGAAAAGAATCTAACAAGGGTCTCAACCATTTGACCAAACTCAAAATGATAATAAGCAGCATATGTACAAGTTTTATCAATAAGATCAATATATGGCTTTGGTAGAAATAAAACATCAATGAGGAGTATGTAAAGTTATACTGTTTTCTTTTTATAAAATTTCCAAGGATTCAACAGAAGAATGTAAGGGTTGTGAGGCAGTCTCTTATTCATCAATCACTTAGATGGCATGTGTTCCTAATGATATATGTTGACAAGCACAAGGTAGCATGCGAGGAATAAAGAGTATGCAAAACATTTGCAGGTAAGTCATATACTCTAGTTGAAATATCCACGCTCATTTTAAAAGTTGATTTTTAATTTTCAGATATGTTCCATGATAAGAATTCAGAGAGATGAGAGGATAAACGTGCAAACCATCATGCAATGAGTGTGGACAAGAGCAACCGTTGTGTCATGAATGCTACGTCTCATCTCGTGAATGTGCAAGTGTCATGGTGTAGCATGGATATGGGTGATCTTGGTACGTGAGCGAGCAGTGTGAACACAAGATCACCCCCACACTTGTTCTTATACCTGGGTTGCTTCAAAGACACAAAAGAAAAAGGTGAAAGCAAAATGGGCTCAACCGGTAAAAACCTGGTGAGTCTTTTATTTCATTTTATTAGACAGGCACAATTATATACGAGAATTGAAATGAATTATAGAAAGAAAATAAATTAAATCTAACATGTCTATCGAAATCTAAGATCCTAGGGAAGGCTCATGGGCTAGGTGCATGAAAAAGATCCTCCTTCCCTACGGCCTTGTACAAGCATGGAAGCTTGGCATAAAGACCACGACAGAGGGAAGTAAGTTCAACCTTGAGCTCGACGAGCTCGACCTATCCCTTTGCCATGGAGTTCTCAGCACCAGCTGAGCAACAATGGAGGCTAGGCGAGCCACCGTAAGCTCTTGTGGAGATTTCACTCCACCACTCTTATACTCCCTCGCCAACCTCTTAATTGGAGGTGGAGAGAGAAGTCGCCTGATTAGCGGGGAGGCTTGAGAGGCTGTCATCTTCATCTTCTCAGTGGAAGTGATGGCGGGATTTAGCACACCATGGATACAAAAACATGGTTGCGACCGCGGGCTCTCCGGTGAGTAGGACCAGGTGTCCTGACTATACCAGTGGCAACACACATCCCCTGACTTGGTGATCACCATTTTAACATGGCGTTCACTGGGTCGAAGGGATGGCACCAGTGCGTCATTCTCCTAAAACAAGCAGACATTGATCGGCTTTCGAGGGCCAATCTTGCGCGTTGTTGGCCTCTGGTAGGGGCTGGATGACCAGACCTGACCCCTCTGCACCCTCCTTGGTGAAGGTCAGCAAGCAGTCGAATGGGGGGCTAAGGGTGTCCGAACTTGGTTCGGTCGAACCATCCTGGCGGCCTCCTGGCCCCTTGTCGCACCTAACGGGAGGCAGGATCGCCAGGTGTTCCAAGATCCGAGGTTTGCCATCTTCAACCATTGGGACCAGTAGATTGGCGAGTTAGATCTCCCCCTCAAGATGGAAAGTGGAAGTGGAGTCGAAGAGGGAGATCAAAGTTTTCCCAGCCATGATTTTGGGTGGATTTGAGAAGGGGAGAAGGACAAACTCGATGGTGGAAGAGGAGAACAGAGGCGACAGATGAAATATTTGAAAGAAGGGTGATTCCTAGTCCACTGTGATTCCTATCTCAGTGGATCCACCGGGTTTAGAAGGGGTCCACCAGCACACCATGATGGGTGAAGGCCGGAGGCTAGCGGTGCCTGACCTGGTTCGACTGAACTAGGGGTTCAGCCAAACTAGGCTAGGACCCATTGCTCCCAGTTTAGGTGGGAAGCTAGGCTGGACAAAGTCTAGTGCCCGCCCAAAAGGCCTAGGTTGGGCTTCAGAAAGCGCATTAAAATTGACCAACTCGACCAAGTCTATATCCCATCCTAACCCCTCTACCTGGTCTAGGAAAACATTTAAGCGATTACCATTTACCTTGAAGACATTACCTTCGTCATCCCGAAGCGTGAACGCTCCATGTGACAAAGTGTCGACGACGGTGTATGGTCCTAGCCACTTGCTCTGTAGTTTTCCTTTCTCGAAGAGCTTCACCCGAGAGTTGAAGAGCAATACCTTGTCTCTTGGCTCGAACTCTTCACCTTGATTCACCTATCGTGCCATATTTTTGTTCTTTCCTTATACATTCTGGCGTTGTGAAAGGCATTATCCCTCCATACCTCCAATTCTGACAACTGCAATTGTTTGTGCCATCCGGCTTGTCCTAGGTCCATATTCCCCATGTTTGCATGGCCCAGTGCGCGCTGTGCTCTAGCTCGACCGGTAAATGGCTTCTTTTTCCATATACGAGATGGTAAGGTGACATGCCTATGGGAGTCTTATATGCGGTCCTATATGCCCGGAGTGCATCAGGTAGCTTGTTCTTCCATGTCTTCCCCATCTCATGTACGGTCTTCTGTAGAATGTTCTTGATTTGTTTATTGGATGTTTCTGCCTGACCGCTTGTTTGGAGATGGTATGGAGTTGCAATGTTGTGTTGTGCCTCAAGCTCATGTAAAAAAGTTCCTGAAGGTCTTATCAATGAAGTGAAACCCTCCGCCACTTATTACCATTTGGGGTGTTCGAAATCGAGGAAAGATGACCACGTGAAACATCTTGTGGCCGTGCTTTCATCCACTTGGACACATAATCGACTACCACCAGTATGTACTCACAATCATGGGACTTTGCAAAAGGTCCCATGTAATCGATGCCCCATACATCAAATAGTTCCACTTGATGATTGTATCCTAGGGGCATCGTATCGTGAGCTATACCTTCATGCTTCTGTCATCTTGCACATATCCGAAAGAATTCTTTTGTATCTTCATACGTTGTAGGTCAGAAGAATCCACTTTTCCAGATCTTTGCCTGTGTGCGGAATGCACCATAATGACCCCCGTATGGTGCTACATGGCATTTGTCGATGATCTGGGTGCCTTCAGCTATTGGTACACATCTTCTGAGTAGACCGACTAAATAGACTTGGTATATGTACGGCTCATCCCATAAGTGCCTTCTCTTTTATGGATAAGTCACCTTTTGTTCTCCCCTAGTGATACATATCCTGCGACCATAAAGTTCACAATATTTGCATACCAAGGGTTCAAGTCTGTTACCTTTAGCAGCATGTTATCCCATAGAAAATCATTTATCGGTAGTTCTTGCATGTTAGTGATTTCCATACGTGACAAATGATTTGCTACGGAATTTTTTTACTCTCTTTTTATCTTTAATTTCAAGATCAAATTCTTAGAGTAGAAGAACCCATCTAATAACCCGAGGTTTTGCATATTTCTTAGTGAGCAGGTATTTTAATGCAGCATGATTAGTGTAAACAATCACCTTAGCTCCAACTAAGTAAGATCTGAACTTATCAATTGCAAAAACAACAGCCAGGAGCTCCTTCTCAGTTGTGGCATAATTTAACTGAGCTCCTGTCAGTGTTTTACTAGCATATGCGATGGCACAGTGTTTCTTATCTTTAGTTTGGCCAAGAATAGCTTCTACCACATAATCACTAGCATCACACATGATTTCGAACGGTAGTGACCAATCAGGGGGTTGAATGATTGGTGCTGAAATGAGTGCATCTTTTAGGACGTTAAAAGATTTTAAATCAAAGTTAAAGGGAGCATCCTTAGTTAGCAAGCTAGTTAGGGGTCTAGCGACTAAAGAGAAATCTTTAATGAATCTACGATAGAACCCCGCATGACCCAAGAAGCTATGGACTCCTTTAATATTGCTGGGAGGCGAAAGTTGTTGAATTACATCAATTTTAGCTATATCCACCTCTACTCCCCTTTCAGAGACTCGGCGTCCTAGGACTATGCCTTCACGGACCATGAAGTGGCACTTTTCCCAATTAAGTACCAAGTTCTTTCCTTGACACCGTTGCAAGACTCCGTCTAGATTTTCAACACAGTGATCAAAAGTCTTTTCATAGGCGGAAAAGTTGTACATGAAAACTTCCATGATTTCCTCGATCATGTCAAAGAAAATAGACATCATGCACGGTTGGAATGACACGGGTGCGTTACACAATGCGTACGACATCTGTCGGTAAGCATGCGTTCTGAACGGACACACGAACGTTGTCTTGCTTTGATATTCGGGATGGATGGGAATTTGATGATAGCCAGAATAGACATCAAGGAAGCAGAAGGAGTGATTAGTCAGCCGCTCTAGCATCTTATTAATGAAGGGCAGTGGGAAATCCAGTAGCCTTGTTGAGCTTTCTATAATCTATGCTCATTCGTCATCTCATGATAGTTCGTTGTGGGATTCAACCAATTTTAGAGTTTTCAATGACAGTCATACCTCCCTTTTTAGGCACAACCTGGACTGGGCTGACCCACTTGCTATATGGAATGGAATAAATTATCCCAGCATATAGGAGTTTCAGGACCTCTTTTTTCATGACCTTCCTCAGGGCATTATTTAGTCTTTGTTACGGCTCTCTAGAAGACGCACAAGAAGGCTTTAAAGGAATGCAATGGGTACAAAAAAGCCAGACTAATCCCTTTGAGACCTTAGAGCGAGTAGCCTAGAACATAGCGATGTTTTTCTAACACAGCTATGAGCTTGGAGGTCTCATCATTGGAAAGCTTGTCTCTTATGATGATGGGCGACTCCATATCATCGTGCAAGAAGGCATAGCAAAGGCCTAAAGGTAGAGGCTTAAGCTTAACCAGAGGACATGAAGGCGGATTGATTTTGGGTAACTTGATCATCTCTCCAGGATCATCGTCTTCCTCAACGAATGCATTGGCATCATCTTCAAGGAGGGATTCAAGGGATTCAAAAGGAGAGATAGCCAACACTTCCTCGAGTGGCTTAGAATCAGGAACAGGTTACATTAAGAAATTTTTCGATCGCAAGATCAGGACGAAAAATGCCATTTTCCTAAGTTTTATGTCGACGACTTCAGTTTGTGGCACATCTAAGAGAAGTTTCTCTATGGGATGGCCTATAAGTAGATTGAAGTCAGAGACTTCGAAAACATGGAAACCTAGGATAGCCTCGACATCATTGTGCTAGATTGGCACTCTACGAAGAATCCAATAATCTTCGATGATAGGACCAGATGAGCTCTAGAATGTTTTGTCCGTTGGTGCCAACGGTTCATCCCCTAAGCAATTTAATGCAAAGGTCTCGGACATAATGATAGCACCAACAGTGGGATTATAAAGAGTTTGTACCATGGTCTCTCCCATGAGACATGGAATAGTTAAGGACAGGGAGCTAATCCGAATTACTTCAGAGGAAAGCTCCACCTCCCTTAACCAGTCATCGCTCATGATGGTAGTTAATTCCTGTACCATCGCTTTGGAGAGATTTTCCTCAAGTTGAACAGGAGAACTACACGGGACCGATGATCTCTTTTGGCAGGAATAGTTTGAGGTGTTTCCATAATCTACAAAATGATCTCCCACAAATTGGAAAGGAAATCCGACAACTGAATTTGTTCTTCCTTCGGTTCCTATGGTTCGGTGAGGATTCATCAGCCGAATCATGGGATGTGGAGGATGTATGCTCCGATTCGATGGTTGACGGATCCTCATGTGTATGCTCGACTTCCTGGACTGTTTTGTAACGAATGAAAGAGGTGTTCTCCGAGATACGATCCAAGAGTTCCCTTCCTTCTGATGTCATTTTGTGTTCAAATGAACCTCTGGAGGAGGTATCGAGATACATGGCAGACTCCTTGTTTAAACCCGAGTAGAAATTTGCAATAACACATGGTCTGGTAGAGACAAGTTTGGGCTGTCTTGAGTTAACAAGGAGAACCGACCCCAAACTGCACCAATGGATTCCTTCTCATCCTGCCGAAAGTTGAGAACTTCCTTACATCGAGAGACTACATGGTTTAATGGGAAGAAAGCAAGGTAGAACGCTTTTAAATACTCCCATTCACCATGCAGTTTTCTCATGGTATGGGTGTACCATTGCTTCGCCCACTCTGTAAGAGAGAAGGAAAACAATTTCTATTTTAAAGTTTCTTGTGTCATGCCAGCGATTATCAGGCATGAATACAATTGCTCAAACTCACGCAGATGATGGTAGGGATTTTTGCTTTTGCATTCCAAGAGAGATTGTTGCCAAACCATAGATATAAAGTTAGGATGGAGTTCATAGCCAGATGAACAAATTGGTTTTGAAGAAAAAGGTGGCTCACAAAACTCACCCGTTGGAGCAGAAAGGTTTTGAATAGATTGATGCTCCTTGTTAGGTAAGAACATAAAAGAATAAAAGAATAGAAAAGATACGACGATGAACCAAGTTCGAAGATGATACAAAAACCGTTCCTCGGCAACGGTGTCAGAAATGCTTGTTGGTATTGGTTACGATCATAGATAAATCCGCAAGCGCACGAATACCGTTATAGCACTTCACCTTAGAGTATTCCAAGGGTATCGAATCACAGTGAACATGTGTGTATATCTAGGAACAAAATTCTATCCAGGACAACAACTAATATATCTCACTATTTTCTTGTAGACCTCCATTGCCGAGAAGGCCACCACCGCTACCTGTGGAAGAGCAGGGCTTCTGAAGCATAAGAGAACCGAGTAAGTTGATTCCTTAATTCTGTGATCTCCATATCCATTACCTTGAAAAAGCAAACTTGTAACCTTGACACCCTATTTATTATGAAGGCAAACTTCGACAGTATCAGGGCAGAGCTCAGAATCGCTGCATGAAGCCAGCTCTCGTCTAACCCCTACCACCGTGGCCCTATCTCCCACATTACCACCACCATTTGGTGCTTCTGTGACCAGGACACCAAATCTAGTACTCGAGCACATGACGTAGGTGTGCCCGGGTACTAGAGACTTGTGCTGAGAACGCCACCACCGAGATCGACCACCTTCAAAAAGCAAGTGATTAGATAAAGGTGCTGCAGCACAAGTTGCATGAGACAAACTTCGACAACAAAAAGTGGTGAAGAGGCTTTGTTGGATGACAAAGACAAGATGGCGGCCCTCCAGGAAGACTTGAAGACGAACATCACGCAACTTAACGAGGTTGCGGTGGAGCTTGGTTGTGGAGTTTGTAGACGGTTATTAAGTACCGATTTCGACTGCCAATTACCTCAACAAATAAAAGGAGAACTAACACTTCTTGCACATATTTTAGTTACAAATAATGTAGTTCCACTTATCTTGGAGAATTACTATGGATGCAATAATTATACAATAAAGTGAAGAAGAAATAAGCCCGCAACAAAGAAACACACCTTCGACGAATCATGTGTGAGCACATGGACTAATAGGCCCACAAGATAGCTCAAACCGACCTAAAGTGGGGACAATCCACCGTGCACTGACCAAGGGGCCCATATGGCGGTCTCTGGTGAAAGACGGTGGAGATAGGCGGTGGCACAGTGGATTTGCACCGAATCCCTGGTTCGGCCGAACCAAGCATTGCCTCCTCATCTCCACCCCCACGTGTCACTCCATTACCCACTCTCAATGATGGTTATGCTTGATTCTCAGACCATTACCATCTTAAGTAACCATAATTGGAAGCTATAAATAGAGAAGGCCTTCACACTCTCAAAGCACACAATCAAGGAGCAATTCTCTCTTCCATATTTGTTTTTCTGTAGTGTTAGTGGAGTTAGGCCTAGAGTATTCTTCAGTTTCATAGTCTTATCGGAGATTCAAGTATGTTTTTAGTAGTTTACTCTCATTTGTAAGACTATGAGTTTAATAAAGGAATTATCATCTTTACTTATTAGTGTTCATCGTTCATATACTACTTTACTAGTTATGTGTTCTATAAGTAGTTTATACTTCAATTATATGCTTCACTTGATTAGGCTAGTTGATCTATGCCAATGATCTTAATAGGTTGCATTAGTTCTAACTTGTCCATCCGAAGGGTGGGAGTCCCAAGGGAATGAGTGTCATTATTTATTAATGTGAGCATGATGCTTAGATTAATTAAATGTCATTGGATGCGGGTATAACCCACGGAGAGTGAGGTAGGCGACAGGTGGTGACATCTCTATCCGTGCTTTGTATTCCTCCACGTCCAGTTATGACGTAAGAGTTCGTAAAATGTCATAACCACGCTGGTAAATCAGCTGGGAGTAGTCTCTCTGTAATGCCTGGGTGTCTAGAACTAAGCTTAGCCTTGTAAGCATATATATATATGAAGTATAATTTAAACACTATAAATATAGAAGTACATATGAACCTTAACTCTCTTTTGTCCTTCTCCACAGTCTAGTGTATCTTTAATAGAGATGAATCTCTTGTGTGTCACACTATCCAATTATCATTATTATTATTATTAGCCCCTGTTTAGACTATGGTACATTAATTATAGTATGCATACAAAATGAACCCACTCTTTACACTACCACCTTCCTGTGGAAAAACAAATAACGATACCAATGAAATACACTCGAGTGAAATGCTACAGCGGTATCTGTGCTCGATGTTGGTACTTTTTACGTTCACAGATTAATCCGCAAGCGCACGGATACCGCTGTAGCATTTCACCCATGAGTATTCCCACTGGTATCGTATTTATTTCCACGGGGAAGGCGGCGACACTGAGATAATTTTTTTGTTATCTTTAATCAATCTATAATTAATTCACCATAGTCCAAACAGGGGTTAATATGATAATCATAAGATAGTGCACACACAAGGAGATTCACCTCTATAATAAATGTTAGTAGAAACTAGCACGAGGAAACTAAGGTACAAATGTATTTCTAATTTAACTATGTCTAGTATACACTTAACATATACATGCTTACAACATAGGACTTAGTTCCAGGCACCCAGGTACTACTGAGAGACCACTCCCTGCTGGTCTGCCAGCTTGGTTATGGCATTTACGCACTCTTATGCCATACCCGAACGTGGAGGAATACAAAGGATGGATAGGGCTATCACCACCTGCCGCCTACCTCACTTTCCATGGGGCACACACCCGAATGTGGGATGAGCTCGAGCCTGTTGCCTGCTTCATGCAATTGGAAATCAAATATGAGATAACTACCAAGTTTACCTTTTGACGGAGGACTCATTATTTAAAGTGCAATGAGCGGGACTTCTCGGTTCCATTTAGTTCGTCGCGACGTCCGGCTCCAGAGATAATGAGATGGATAACTATTGCTTCTTAACTCGCCACACCATTTTGGTTTTCCTTGTTTTTCCTGATGTGGACGATTCAGCGGACTTTAGGGTGTTCTGACATTCTGGTACTAGAAACAGAATTCCCTCTTCAATATCTACTCCATGAATACGACGAGGTTGTCCTTCTTTGGGGGTGTCACTTCGACCTCACGAATGTTCTTGCTGTTCGGTCCGTACTTAATCTTGATCATGGAGCATTGCTCCTTTCTGGGCTTAAAATCAAACTTCTCCTCCTTCCCGTTAATGTGGAGTCAGATTTCTTCGACCCCCACATCGATGCGTGCATCCGCGGTGCTTAGGAACAGGCGCCCAAGGATAATAGTGTTGTCTTTGTCGGTGTTCATGTCCAGCACCACAAAATCCACGGGGATGAAGCAACCCCGGATTCTCACCAGAACATCTTCGGCAATCCCCGCCGGTTAATGGACCGTAGAATCGGCCAGCTGCAGCATCATATGTGTAGGTGTGTTGGTGTAGAATTTCGACCCGCCTCGCAACAAAACGGGTTCCACGTTTCCACGGCGGCCTGGGAGATCTGCTTAGCTCCAGTGCAGGTCCAATGGTTTGCCTAGGTGCTTGTAGGGCGTGCCAGTTGATTTGATCTGCAATCAACAAGATTAAACAAGTAAACCACATTAGAAACGATGGCCGATCGGCCGATAGGCCGATGTTGCATCGTGGGAGCCTAGCCGATAGGGCAAAGCTATATCGGCCTACTTGAGGTTATAACATAATAGGATTGGTAAACAGATCTACTCCTATCGGCCCATGTTAATGTGTTTGTGGCAATTTGACAGGATCGGCCGGTGAGAGATGCATGAAGATAAATACACTAGCTAATATTCTAGTGCAAACTTATACAAACCAATCGGCCAATACAAATATATTAATCACAGAAAAGTCCTAAGAATACCCTGTAATAAATATATTTATATTTAATGATTTGCTTGTACAAGTAACCAATACATGCAAAAACATGAAATAATCACATGCATTAGGTAAGACCGGCTGAAACCCCGGTGCTATCCTTAGTTACGATCGAAAACAGGCTTTGAGTTAAACCTCGAAACACGACTAAGGTCGATAGCAACTCAGAGTGTAGATCGAGAATTAACACAAAGAAAATCAAGCTGTCGATCACTTTTGGGGATGGTAGTTGCCTTAGATAATGTCGACGAGCAAACTAATTCGACCTCCGCCGGCAATAAACCCTAAAACGAATTAATCGCTGGCGAGACAGAATTAGAACACCACATCAAGATTAGCCAAAACATGATAAACGACGATCACATCGCCAGGGCTTAACGTGTCTAAATCGACACGCTAGCCTCGACGATGTAGATCATCGGGTACAAGTTCTTACCTTTGCTCTGGGGAAGCAAGAACTCGTCGGAAGCTAACCTCTTGCGAGGGTTGGCGATGCGCCGAAAGTAGATTGATTTGTTGTTGAATTGATTGAGAGAGTTTCTATGTACAGACTACCGAGATATTTATACCCGAGATTACAACATGGTCCGTGTAGGACACGATCTTATCTCTAACTAACAAACAAGTCTTTGCGGCAGACTCTTGCCAAAGATTAGATCTAAACTTACTTAATTTACAAGATACAATTGTCTAAAACCGAGCCTTATCTCTATTTGGCAATCTCCTTGAAGCTTATCTTGAGCCCAAGCCAAGCCCATGCTAACTCTATTAGCTTCCTGCCTCTATCGGCCAACAACCATATTGAATCCATATTGGCCGACACACCCTTTCTGCTAGTGCCTCTTCCAGTCCGATACGCTTGCTGAGTCCGATACAAGACTTGGTCCGACTCCAACTTAGCCCCTCTTCTCTGCATCGGTTTTCTCTTTCCTCTCCGAGTAGATTATGAAAATCTGCTGTTAACAAGGTGATAGAGCAGTAAAGTTCAGTTGATCAAAGACTACCTTGGACATGACGCTGACGCCTGCTCCAAGGACACACAGGGCGTGGTCGAAGTGTTGTGTCCCAATTGTGCAGTTGATAGTGGAACACCCCAGATCTTTCTTCTAGTCGGGAAGCTTGTTGACTATAGCTGCACTACACTCCTCCGTCAATTTGACAATCTCTGTGGTGGGCAGTGGCCTTTTGTTGTTGATGATATCCTTGAAGTAGCGTGCATAGGTGGGCACCTGCATCGCATCCAGTAATGGAATATTGATATAAATCTTTTGGATGACCTCAATGAAGCAGTTGAATTGCTCATCCATGGTAGGCTTCCTGTTGCAGCAAGAAAATGGCAATATGTTTGTATCCATGAATTCTTGTGGAGCCGTCCTCCCGTCTTGTGCCGTGTTGGAGTCGTCAGGAGTGGGTTCCTCCTCCTGCATCTCTTTCCCCTTAGCTGCCTCCGTTGGATACGGCGGGTCACGAGTGGACCTNTGCACTTGCCTCCTCTTGTAGTAACGACATTTACGTTCTCCAGGGTTGGCTCAGGTTGCCCTGGGATCTTCCCTATCTCGGTAAAGGGAACGGCAGTAGCCTACTGAGCTAGTTGTGTTTCCAACATCTTGTTGAAGCTCAATTGGTTCTTGATCGCCGAGGAGAGTCCTTTCATCTTGGCCTGGTCATAGACAAGATCTTTTAAGGAGGGTTGGTTAGGATTGAAATTACTTTTGTTCTCTCCTTGGTAGTAGACGCGTGGCTGGTTCCACCCCTGGCCTCCTTGTGGACAGTACCCGTTGTTGTTATTCATGAAGAATAGGTCTTCACGGGTCTCGGGGCAATCATTCCCTGAGTTTCTGGTATTGCCATAGGTCTCGCACATCATGGGGACATCCAAGGCCTGGACCGTACTGTACATATTCGCCTTGTCCCGAGCACGTTCTTCCAAACGCTTTAGGAGGAGGTCCATTTTAGCAGCGAGCATGTCTTTTTCCTTTGATGGTGTGCATGCCCCGCTGACGGGACTGGAACCACTCTACACTACATTCCTGGTTGGAGACCATCTTCTCAATTAATTTCGACGCGCGAGCGACAGTTAAAGAGAAAAAGCTCCTCCAGCAGTAGCATCCACATGATCACAAGCCGACTGCGTCAACCCGTTGTAGAAGTTCTGAATGATAAGATAATTATCCATGCCATGGTGAGGACAAGCCATGATGTATTCCTGGAGCCTCTCCCATGCTTCTGGTATCGACTCATTTCTGGCCTGCTGGAAGCTTGAAATTCTCCCGCGAAGGGCATTAGTCTTGCCTATCGGGAATAATTTAGTGAGAAACGCTATTGAGCACTTCTTCCAGGTGTCTATAACACCCCTCTTGGAGTAGAACCACTGCTTCACTCTCTCGAGTAGAGAGAACGGGAACAAACGGAGCTAATAGTGTCCTGGGTCACCCCCTTAATGACAATGGTGTCATAGAGCTCAAGGAATTGTTAGACGTGTGCATTAGTGTCCTCATTGGCCTTCCCACAGAACGGGGTGTCCTGCACCATAGTGGCATCTTGATCTCAAAGTTGGCATCCCCAGTATTGATAGCTGGCCCAACGGGCACATTTGAAGCAAAGGGAGCCGAGTAATCATGAAGGGTCTTTTAAGCCATCGGCTGCGAGCGTATTGCTGCAAAAATGACTAGTTCAGGTGCCGAGAGCCTGACTTGCGGAGGAATGACACGAGGCCGAACTCTTGTCACAATCTTCTCTGGATTATCAATGAAATTTGTTGGCAAGCTGAAACCACTCGTACACAACCTTTTTTCACATAAAAGAGAAAACAAATAAACGTTAACCTGTTTGGACTAAGGTTTCATTAATCATAGTATGATCAAAGATAATATAAACAATTATCTTTATGCCAATGTCTTCCCGGCAATGGCGCCAGAAATGCTTGTTGGTATTTCTTATGTTCACAGATAAATCCTCAAGTACACGGATACCACTGTAGCATTTCACCCATGAGTATTCCCACGGGCATCATATTTATTTCCACGGGGAAGCTGGCGGCACTTAGATAATTGTTTTATTATCTATAATCAATCTATAATTAATTCACTATACTCTAAACAGGGGTTAATATGATAATCATAAGGTAGTGGACACATAAGGAGATTTACCTTTATAATAAATGTTAGTAGAAACTAGCATGAGCAAAGGTACAAATGTATTTCTAATTTAACTATATCTAGTATACACTTAACATATACATGCTTACAACATAGGACTAAGTTCCAGGCTCCCAGGTACTATCGAGAGACCACTCCCTGCTAGTCTGCCAGCGTGGTTATGGCATTTATGCACTCTTACATCATACCCGAAGGTGGAGGAATACAAAGGACGGACAGGGTTGTCACCACCTGCCGTCTACCTCACTTTTCGTGGGGCACATCCACATCCAACGATATTTATCAAGCCTAAACACCACGTTTATGCTAGTAAACAATATCATTAACTCCTCTAGGACTCTCACCCTACGGATGAACAAGTTAGAGCTAGAGCAACCTATAAAGGTCATTGGACCGTTACCGTAGCATGGATCGACTAGCCTAGAATGAAGCAGATATACGAAGTATATACTAGTTATACAACACATATTCAATAAAGAAATACATAGGCTATAAGCATAATTAAATAAAGAAGATAATTCTATTAATCCGATTATAGTCTTACAAGAAAAATAAAGTATTGAAGACATACCTGAAACTCCGAGAAGACTATACGACCGAAGCTCCTATGCTTTATTTCTACTATACTATAGAGAATACAATATAAGGATGAGAGAATAGCTCCTTGAGGTGTGTCTTACAAGTGAGAAGCTCATCCCTATTTATAGCGTTGTACTGACGGTTTGATGGCGGTTATCAACCATCGATCTTCCATAACAATTATTGGGAGTGGCTGAGGGAGTGACACATGGAGGGTGGAGATGAGAGGAGGCAATAGCGATTTGGTCAGCCGAATCCCTAGCCCCACCTCTCACAACCACCTTTGCTCTGAAGGATCACATGTGGGCCCCTTGGTCGGTTCCCGGTGGTTTGGTCCCACTTTAAGTCGGTTTGCACTGACTTGTGGACCCATCAATCCTCGTGCTCGCACGTGATTCGCCGGAGGTGTGTTTCCTTGCATGTCGGCCTTATTTCTTCTTACTTTGGTGTTAAATCTCTACATCCACATTAGTTCTCCAAGTCTAGCACATCCACATTATTAGGATATGTGTAAGAAATGCTAATTTTTCCCTTGATTGTGATACAAGTTAGTGGTCAAAATTGGTACTTAACAACCGTCAACACTCGATTACTATACATACGTGCAACCCTGATATACAAATGTACCACTGCTAATACCTATATTATATATCTGAATATTTGACAGAAAACACCCCTCAAAATCTTGCAATTTTTTGATCGTTCGATTACTTTGAGTTTCGTGCAAACACTCAAACCCTAATTCCTCCCTCCTTTTTTCTGTTTTCACTAAGCATCGCATTCTTGAACCCATCAATGCCCGTGCTTGACTCCTCGTCACCGTCGCTGTCGCCTCCTCCACCGCAACCGCCATAGGGCGCCGCCACCCGAGCTCGCCAGCTAGCCAAAAGGCGCCAACGGTGCCAACGAGGTCCCTTTGGGTGGCCTCCTCTGTGCCCCCACCCTACCCCTACTCCTACTCAAGCTGATGGCAGCAAGGAGCCCCCGCCCCACCGTGTTCCTCGTCTCCAATGGATCCCCGCCGCCGGATCATCCCCCACCAGCTGTCACCTTCAAACATGTTTCTCCATTTTTCCCCGCCGCCAACATTGGCCCACCATCGGCTATCGACCGTGCGGCTTCAGCGGCACCATCGCTGCCTCTGCCCGTCTGTTTCGCCACCCACCGCCGTGTCGCTGCATCCTACGGTCATCCCTCTAAGCCCAATAATCTCCCCCTTCTCACCTCCCCTCCCACCCCCACCCCAACTCAGGACCCTAATCCACTCTGTTGGAGTTTGGGGTGTTGTCAATGCTATAGAAGAAGTGGAGGTCGCCAGAGTTGGAGGAGAAAAGCCTGGAGCATGAATATGTGAAGCACATACGGTGGCCCAAAATCCCAAAATCTGCAAGATGTGGGAATGAATTTTCTAGTTATTTTTAAGATAATGAAAAGAATCCCGACCTTTGCTTCAAAGAAGCTACAACCACTTATATTACATAATTCACTCAATACAGAGTATATAAAAACCAGGAAATGACTAGACAATAACTAATAGTTTGAACACAATAGAGAAAACATTTATTCAAGTCTATTTGCAAATCTTCATCCAAAGTTGACAAATATTTGCATGATTGTTGTCTCTAGATTCTGGCACATAGTACCTTGTCATCATTACACCTTTGTAGTTATGCCCAGAACAATGTTACCCTAAATAGAATCTACATATAAGATTTTATTGGGGATTTATCAAAAACCATATCTTTTCTACTAAGCCATAAAGCCTAATATAGCACATGCTCCTATGTTCCTTTGTTTTTAGTCAATGCTCACAAGCCAATCCATAGAAATATGAGAAGTATTATTTAGAGGTTTCAAACAAAAAGAAATATGTACTGATCTCCAAAGTTAGCACTTGAAAAAATAAATGATGTATAGTTTTATTCTTCATAAAACACAACATCTCATATTGTGATTCTAATTTTTTCTTGTTAAATTATTCTTCGTTTATATTACTCGTTTGAAAAGATACCATATAAAAAATCTTTATTTTAAGAGGTACTTTTAATTTCCATAAAACTTTTTGTTGCTCCCAATACCCAATATGATCGTTATTTAATAAAGCTAAGTATATAGACCGAACCTAGAATTGACCATTTTAATAAATATTTTATCTGAACAAGTCTTTCTCATCATTCAACTGAATAACATAATAGAGGCCACTAAATCATGCCAATTTGTAAAGTTCCGACCAACCAAAACTCTTGGAAACATTAAGCAAAATAGAACTTATAATCGTTGCAACTGAAACATTTTTCTTACGATAGAGAGACGGATATATGTCCATTTCCTAACCATTTATCCTCTCAATATCTTTTGTTTCCCATCATTTAGTACCCACAATCCCAAATCCCAAATTTTAAAAAGTATTATTGACCTTGATGAGGTCCGACCAAATATGAAAATCCACTTGTATATGGAGTAACATATATATATTCTAGATCTAGCAAGGTAGAAAGCTTACCAGTTGTAGATGAGATCCACCTGAAGGGCCACCAATGGAGTCCACGGCGGCGACCGCCTTCACCAAGTCCGTCGTGGGGAAGCTCTTGGTGGTGCTCGATAGGAAATACAAGATGCTCAAGGACCTCAGCCACGAGAGCGCCTCCATGCAAAACGACCTCCTCCTCCTCGCGGCGTCCATGGACGACCAGCTCCGGCTGTCGCCGGCGGAGGAGAGGCCCACCGCCCTGCTGAGGGCGTACACGGAGCTCATGCGCGAGCTGACGCACGACATGGAGGACGCCATCGAGCGCTTCCTTCACCGCGTCACGTGCGAGGACGCCGCGCCCTGGCCGCGCCGCGCCGCGCACTGGGTGAGGACGCTCCGCACCCGCCTCCGGTTCGCCGCCGAGATCAGGCAGCTCAAGAGGCGCCTGGTCGACGCGCCCGCACGGCTGAGCAACATCATCCTGTCCGTCGGCGGCGGCTATTCCTCCTCTGCCCCGCCGCCGTCGGCGCTGGTGGAAGCTTCCCGCGCTCACGTCGAGCCGAACCCGGTGGGCATGGAGGAACCCATCGAGCACCTCGTCCAGCTGCTAGACGAGCCCGGCGGCGGCCCGCAGCAGCTACGGGTAATCGCCATCGTCGGGTTCCGAGGGTCGGGGAAGACCACCCTCGCGCGGGCGGTGTACGGTCGGTCCGCTCGCCAGTTCCGCGAGCGCGCCTGGGTCGATGCGTCAAAGTGGACAGACATCGGCGACCTTCTCGCCGATTTAGTCCGGCGAGTGTGCCCCGGAGAAGACGATGTTAGGGAATCTCACGAGGAGAATCTTCGAAATCGTCTCAAGAACAAGGGGTACGTATTACTCCACGTTAGAAGTACTACAGTATATAATACTCCCTTCATTTCATAAGCCGTTTGATTTTTTTCTAATAAATTTTTTTAAATTTGATTAAATTTATAAAAATTTTAGCAACATAAATATCAAATTAATTTCATTAAATCTGAATATGTTTTGATAATATGTTTGTTTTTTATTAAAAATAGTATTATATTTTTTTATAAACTTGATCAAACTTAAAAAAATTTAACTAAAAAAATTAAACGAAACGTATGAAGTAGTATACATATGGACTGGTGTAGCTTTTAGTAATACAAGTCAACTCTGAAGTCTGTTGATATGCAATTTTCTACGAATCTGCGCGCGGTAATGCATATGGCTTTCACTCGCCAGGTATATGCGTAGTTCCGTCTGGACGGGTTAGGCCTTTTTTTTATGGGATTTGCTAGTTCTCAGGTCAGTCACCTCCTCTCTGGCCGTTGGATTGAAATCTTCAAGCTCCAGCGGGTGGGGAATTCGTCAGAGCGAGAGGAAGGAAAGAAAAAGACTCACCACTGATGGCGACGACGATGTAAGGCCAGTGAAAATCGATGATTTTGCTGACAGTTGTGGTTCGCAAGCATCACTACTAAGAGGACCGACTGTAAAAATCGATTTTCACAAGCGTCAATACTAAGAGGACCACAAGCAAAAAGGTTTTTTTGCCAAAAAAAAATTTAATCAACATCCAAAGAAGCAACTGCATTTTCAAATCCACATCTAGTGACCCAAACTCAAATCAATTCAAATCCACATCTGATCCATATTCAAATCCACATGCAGAGAGGACTAAATGAGTTTTTCACTCCATTTTCAACATGCAAATAACAACACATGCAAATGAACTAGCATCAGTGTCGACCGTCGCCATGCTGGTCGTCATCGTCGCCATCGGTTGTCGTCATGCTGGTTCATCGTAGGTGGAGGGGGAGAGGGAGGACTTAGCTCGGAAGATCCAGAACTGCGTCGAACGAGCTAGCCGCGCCGTGCCGCCCTCTCCTTCCTCCACCGCTAACGAGAGGGACGAGCGGTCACCGCCGCCACTCCGTTTGTCATTGCCATGGACGAGCTCTCCCCGTCGACGCCGTGAACGACGATCCACCGTCAAAGCCACACCAAAGCCTGCCTACGCCCATGCCATGGGACCTGTCGACTTCGCCGGATCTGCCCCCTAGGTCACCACCACCACCAGATCCATGGCCTCCAGTCATCGCCGCCAATGGATCCGTGACTTGCCGACACCGTCGTCACCGGCCTCCTCCCCTCCAGCCTTTGGATCCACAGCATCCAGGCATCGTCTCCACCGGATCCATGGCTCGCCGTCACCGTCACCACCAGCCTCCTCTCCTTCCATCGTTGGATCCACGGCATCCAGGCAATCATCACCGTCACGGCTTGTCGTCCCCTCCCTTCGCCGGATCCGTCGCCCGCCTGCCTCCCATTGTCGTTACCACTGCGATCGCCATCATCATCATCGAGAACACTGTGTGGTTTGAGGAGGTGGAGAAGTGGAGTTGACAAAGAGGAGAGGCGGGGAGGAAGAGGCAGCGGTAAGGGAGAGGAGAGGGAGTCAAGGAAGCGGAGGATTTGGTGGGTGGCATGGGCGTAGGCGGTGGGTAGTACGATTTTAATACCGTAAAATATAGTTTGCTAGTGGTGCACTCTACCTTTTGCTGACAGAGATTTAATAGGTCTGCCTTAAAAAATTGAGTTATTTTTTATCACGGACCTTCTAAGCGTCCATTAGCGAAAATCGGTTTTCGCTCATGGCTCGTGATCCAGAATCCTTCAATATGTTTTTATAAGTGTTTGTTTCGTTAGTCCGCCAGTAAAAATAAAAAGGTGACTCCATAAAAAATCTTTTTTATAGTGAAACCAGAACAGTTTTAGATAGGTTGTATTACGAACTACAACAGCTTAAACCAGAAGAGCAAGTCAACCTGGATAATAAAAAATAACAAATTCAGTGATAGGATTATTCACCTACCATCCAGCAGAAATTCGATTTTTGTCACTCATAAGTCAGAACACAATTCATACCCAATAATTTCTGCAACACAAATTTTCATACTCATCCACTGATGAGTAACACAATTTATGCAAATCAACCACAAAATGAGTGCAAAATTGAAGGGAGGGAGTGGGGATAAATTCTAGAGTTTGGAGAAACACCTCTCTTCAACGGAGTACAAAAATACTAGAATGTTGCACTTCAAAAAGAACAAAAATAATTACTAATACTAAACAACAACCAATCAACCAAGGCCTCAGAAAAAATGAACCTTGTAATTTGAGGGAGAAATTGTAGAGTTTGGGGATACCTTGCACATAGTTCAGGAACCTATGCCGCCGCAGTGCTCTGACCCTCCGCTGTCGCCGCGGTGTGCAGCTCCTTGTCACCACCGTGCACCGCCCAACCACCTCAACCACCGTGCACCACCTCAACCACCGCGTGCCACCCCAGCTGAAAGAGGGAAGGAGCCACCGCCGCCGCAGCCATGCGCTCACTGTGGCGCCACCATGCGGCACCACTGCTGTCGTCACCAATTTCTCTTCCGTCTCCCTACCTTCTGCCGTCGCAAGAGAACGCGAGGAAGGGATTGGGTTGGGAGATTCGGGACTCGGCCTGGTGCGAGTTGACATCGAAGGGGTAGGTCGGTGGTATTCTACCTATAATTTCAACAAAAACTAATGGGTAGCACTATAATCTAGTTGGCAGAGAAGCTGTGGAGCTACCTTTTTCCCCGCTCCACCACACTAGAATAATTTTTCAGAGCGCTCCATCCCACTCTAGTTTTTGTTAAATCTAAACCATTTGGTTGGGTTATATATAACTCTAGGTAAGATAGATCTAGGAACTGAGCTCTATCAAACAGGCCCTAAAGCACCCTTAACTTTAGAAGAATCAATATTTACAAATGTTGACAAACAATTAAAATAGCAATTTATATACTTAGTGGCATGTATGCTATGTCATTAGATTAGTTTTCTAAAAATACTTTTATGTGATATCAATTTCGTAGTTGTTGATAATATAATGTGAAAGAAATTTGTGGTCATCTTTGTCGGTGTTATGGATAAGGTATACTTCCTATATTTGTATTTGTGACTGTCGAGAATACCGTATATCCAATTTTATACGGATGGGTATATCCAACTTTAGTTAATACTACATATAAGATGGAAATTCATTTCATGTTAAGATGCCGGTTCTACATATAAGATGGAAATTCATCTCATGTTAAGATATCGGACTCTAATTCGGGTACTGCAAGGTCTTATCTGTCCATAGCTTGATTGGAGTACCCGAGTTTTACTTCGACAAGGGTTACCTGTCTGTATAAATACAAAACCCCCAATAGGAGAGGGCATCAAATCATAAGCCATAAACACAAGCCTCATTGAGATTCTGCCAGGATGAAGCCCTTCTTCTAGCCGCCGACTCTAAGTCGTCGGATCACTTCTCGTCGATATTAGTTGGTAGGCTAGACTAGCTAGCTTGCTTCACTTTATAATAGGCGTGACTTGTCCCTAGAGCTATGCATATAAGCTGGATTATGATTATTACCCACCTTAAAGGCTTGAAACAGTATAAAATCATTATCTTCCGTCCTCTTGCTTTTGATCCCTCTTACTTTCGATCTTGCATATACCCTGTTATCAACATACCCTACATTCCTAAATTAACATTGTCGGATCTAACCCTTCAACAGTCTTACATTCTATGATAGTGGAGTATATTATAAGGCTATAGGATAATTATTTTTTTCTATCGAATTTAAAAAGTTTGATGCCATTAATTTTGTGTTTTTGTCCATTAGGTATCTAATTGTTCTGGACGACATCAACATGGAGCAGTGGAATTCCATAGAATCAATCTTTGAGAACAATGGCAGAGGCAGCAGGGTAATCGTGACCACGGCCATCCAGTCCGTGGCCAACAGTTGCACAGCCTACAAGTCCGGAGCCAACAGCAGATGCCTCCGTCGCCATGGCCGCGTCTACAAGATGCAGACCCTTGGTGAAGCACATGCCAAGGAGCTCGCCCTCGGCGGCGAGCGGCCACCGGAGCTGGAGCATGGCTCCGCGACGCTCATGTCGAAGTGCGATGGCCACCCGCTGGCCCTCGTCTGCGTCGCCAACCATCTGCGGTGCCAAGATAATCCTACGGGGCGACACTGCGCCGACCTGTGCCACCGCCTGGGCTCCCTGCTGCTCGACGAGCGCAACGCCCACATGCTCGCCGGGAGGGCCGTCGCGGCCGACAGCTTTGCCCGGCTCCGCCGAGTGCTGATGGACAGCTACGCCGCCCTCCCCGACTACGCCGCCAGGACGTGCTTGCTCTACCTGGCCGTCTTCCCGAACGGCCGCCCCCTCAAGAGGAGCGTTCTCGTCCGGCGATGGCTCGCCGAAGGGTACGCGCGCGGTGGCGACGACGTGCTAGGCAACAGCACCGACATGAACGTCGCCGATGGCCACTTCTGGTCCTTCGTCGACCAGAGCATCATCGTCGTCTACCCTGCCGGCGACGACGACGCTGCGAGAGACGGCGACCACCACCCAGCGGCGGCGCGGACGAGGTGCAGGACACACGGCATCATGCACGAGTTCGTCCTGCACAAGTCCATGGCCGAGAACTTCATCTGCTCCTCCCGTGCTCCTCCGAGGAGCAGCAGAGTCCGCCACCTCTCCATCCACGGCGGGAACACGAAGACGATGGCGACGTTGAGCACGACGGACCTGTCACGCGTCCGGTCACTAACAGTATTCGGAGACGGCGGCGACGCCGTCTCGAATATCCGAAAGTACAAGCTTCTCAGAGTTCTCGATCTGGAGCATTGCACCACTGGCATGAACGACGATCACCTCGCCGCAGACATCTGCAGGCTCTGGAACTTAAGATACCTAAGCCTCGGGAGCAGCGTCACCACGCTCCCGGACAAGATCCGAAGGCTGAAACTCTTGCAGACGATTCATCTCAGCTACAGCAACGTGACCGTGCTGCCACTGCAAGTCATCGGGCTACCCTGCCTAGCTCATCTGGTTGGAAAGTTCAAGCTTCTTCCAGACCAGCATGGGAAGGCACTGCTCTGCAGCGAGCTCGAGGAGCTCGCAAAGAAGAGTAACCTGGAGACGCTTGCTGGCTTCGTCGCCGACGAGAACCAGCAGTCATTTCCACGGTTGATGAGGCACATGAAGAAGCTGAACAAGATAAAGATTTGGTGCGAATTCAGAGGAGGCAGCAGTGCCACTGTCTCGACGACGGATAATCTCGCAGATGCTATTAGGAGTTACATGGAAGCACCCAAGGTTGAAGAGACCGATGCTCGCTCACTGTCGATCGACATGGAGCAGTGCTCGAAGCAGCTGATCAGGTCATGCCATGGAGAAAGCAAGCTCCTGCACTCTCTGAAGCCTCCATGTCGCAGTTATCTCACCTCATTGAAGCTTCACGGCGACCTGTTCGGGCTGCATGGGCTCATCTCCTTGCTCAAAAACCTCTACGAGCTCTGCCTCTCGTCGCCTACTCTGACCAAGGATCTTGTATCAGTCATCGGCACGTTGCCTCTGCTGCTTCGCCTCAAACTGATCACAGATCACATCGAGTATTTTATGATAGGAACTGAGAAGTTCAGAAGCCTACAGCACCTGCTTCTGGTGGTGAAGCGTCAGAGCCCGATCCTGCCAAAGATCGAGCTGGGAGCACTGCAGAAGCTCGTCTCTCTTGAGCTTCTCTGCAAGCATCTGTCTGGCCTTTCCGGGATCCAGATCAGACACCTCGAGCGTCTCAAGGAGGTCGCTCTTGATTCTCGAGTGAGTGAGGAGACGAAGCAAGCATGGGAGGCAGAGGCCAGGAGCCACCCAAACAGGCCTAGCATTTTGCTCCTGAACAACAGGTACAGTGTGGACGATCAGACAGACGATGAGCCAGCTAGGAATGCAGCTAATCCAGATGAACTGGCACCTGAACCTGATGCACCTGGGCCGGTGGAATCAGAGAACAGCGCGATACCTTCGGGCAACCTGTCGAATTCTACTCTGAATAGTTCAGTCGCTGCAAAGGAATCATCACCCGATGCTGCTGAGGAGGGATTGGGACGCTATTCTACTGGCCTTGTAGACGCACCAGGAGATGCTCAACCCACTACAACCGAGGTCCCCAGCACCAGCAGTGGGAATTTCACAATGTCATCATATACTCGTATATTGGAGACACCTGTCCCTACAATGAGGTAAACTATAAAATTCTGAATATATACTATATTTATGACTAAACAAGCCTCATGGGTAAGTAATTAACTATATATCATTACGGGTAGATAACTAGATATGCATTTTAACGGGGAAAAGGTCATACAAACAACACTTACATGAGATTATGTTTAAGTTGAAGAGCCGACTTTAAAAAGTCCTCTTTGAAAAGCGGATGAAAGTTCATTTTTTAAAAGTAATGTCTAGGAGCTTAGGAAGTACAGCCGTAGTAATCAGTCATCATTAGTTGAAAATAACGGGAGGACAGAAGTTAGGAGAGTCATCCGATAACCTCCACACAATTTTCAAGAAAAGAACGAAATGGTGTGAGAGTGAATTAATATTGAGGTTTGTGTATTAGATATGATATATTGTACTTGTTATCTTTTAATTAATGAGTTGTTGACATGGTTTAAATTAAAGGTGGCATTCACCTCCACTATAAAAGCTGCTCTTAGGCATTTGTGTTTTTTTTCACAACCATACAAAGGTTGTTTCTTTTGCTGGCTTTGTCAACTCATCCTTCTCGTTTTTCATGCTCACGCTCCCTAAACTGCTAAACAGTGTGTTTTTTTAAAAAAATTTTATACAAAAGTTGATTTAAAAAATCATATTAATTTATTTTCCAAAAAAAATAGTAAATATTTAATTAATCATGCGTTAATGAGTCGTTCCGTTTTACATGTCAAAGGGATTAGTTTCCAACTCACTCCAACAAACGCAGCTAATATATTGTTTACTAATTAATATAATGGTTTTTACGCTTAAAAAAGAGTGCATTTGTAGGACGCCTTAAGCATTCCAATCAATCGTCGCCACCGAGTGGCTAGCCAGTTATCCCCCTACACAAATATCTGGTTGTTACTGTACAACTTATAATGCTTGCTGAAAGTTGACGTTATAATTTCGAAGTGTTTGATAATATATTATAAAAGAAATCAATGGTGAAAGAATTTTATAAAAAGCTAATACACCTTGTTTTTTAAATGACGGGTCTTTTTACATGATTGGTGCTTCTATACATCCCCGCACGCTTTCCAGCTCGCCGAAACATTTTATGCACTAAGAATGCAACTTGAAAGACTAATTTATATTGGAAAATGTTTTAAGAACTACAATATTATTTAATGTTTTTATAACTCATGCATCAACTCTAAATATTTGAAAGATGTTTATATTCAAAAGTCTTAATTTGACTTCGCAAATGGATCGGAGTATATTTTTGTGTCCATGCATGTCCGCTAATTGTTAATGCCTGTTGCTCTTTGCAGGACCGAAAGCACTAGTACCTGAATGCTGCTAAGAAGACACTATATAGTTCGTTGTCACGACGGTCTGATATAATATGGTGCGGGTTTAAGACTTTTAGTGCTTCTTTGTAGTTTTCGAGGAAGATAGGTAGGTATCCTTCCAAATTGCTATTATAAGGTGCGAGTTTCAGTTGTTTCTTCATATGTAGGAGTAGTATTTACACGTAAGATATGTCTCTGTCCAAACTGCTATTATGTGCTGCAAGTTTCAGTTGTATCTTTGTAGTTGTTGTCTAAGATACCGTTGGTTGATTTTATCGGCTAATACGGTTAGGAAAAGGATAAAATCTCACTAGCATGTTCCTAACAAGAATCAAATAAGAGATAAAATATGTTGTGTGCTCGGTATAAAAACAGATTCGTATTCTAATTGAAGATAAACCCTCAAGCCCCACCAACGTTACTACAAAAGGAAAGAGGCGAAGAGGCAAAAGGCTACACCTTGAACTCTCGAATCCTAAAACCCTAAATCAATCAATTGCCTGATCGATTAGACGCTGGAAGGGTTCGTTAGGTATCTTTAGAAGGTTTTTTTTTCCTCGACAGAGAGCACCAACGACACGTTTGTGATCAACCCGGTGCCTTTGCTTCCTCTACGACGAGAATAGAAGAAGAAAGAAGGAGAAAAGCAAAGAAAGAACAGCAAAACCAAATACCGGCCTCAATGACGTCACACCAAGGTCGGTAGATCAAGAAGTAATTAAGTAGATTAAATTCCAACATTGTGTATCAGAGCAAATCTTAGCCTTCTTGATCCCATCATCCCTAATGAAGCCATTATGCCAATTAAACCCTATCTATTTGGCATGATGCAAATAAGTGAGAATTGTTTTCAATCTAATTAAAGCTAATTAGTTCAGTTTAGCCCTTCATGGTCTACTGTTCTTGTATGTTTTAATTCTTGTCTAAGTTTTATTATGCCATTGATCTCAGTCCTCAATAGAAGAGCAAAATTAATGAAGATTATGATCAAAATTAGGATTGTTTAAGTTAGATTAGGTTTTATTTAATTATATTTATATTCAATTTAAATACATGTTCTAGTAATTTTACTAAATATGGCTTCGGCCAGAAATTAGAGGGGAGGATTGGTCAATACAGATCAAAAAAATCCCTAAGCCCTTAACATTAATTTGAGAAATTCCCCCCGAGATTGTAAGCTCAAGAACCCTAATTCAAGAAATCCCTAACATCATACAAACTCTTCAACCCTAAATCCCCAAATCAAATCAATTAAGCTTCTTCCAATTCGGGTTACTTATCGGATTAATGGAGCCCTAAGCCACCAGTCAGAGCTGCACGGGTGTGTGCGGCCCTTCGCTGAGAAGTGGCATCGCCACCGTCGCCACACAGGCGTCTTCTTCGCCCGCACATGCCTCGGCACGCGCCTGCCACCTCCTCCCCGCGGTTGCGCCGGCTCCACCATGCGCGCGTCGTCTTGACCCCCACCGACCTAGCATGCCACCACTACACGAGGACGGGAAGTGGCTCGACTTGTTGTCGCTCTCTACGACACCCCCTAGCCGACGGAAGGATGGAATTATCAATGGTCCTACCATCACGCGCACTCCATTTCACTGGACCGCCACTCGCTTGCTCGGGCACGTCGGAGAGAAGGAGGTCAGGGGAGAGAAGAGAAAGTGATTAGGGTTTCGCCCTCAACAGCCGACGAAAGGCTGGAGCCACACGACGGATTCTGTCGTGTGCGCCCCTACTTCCCCGGACCATCATCACCGCCGCACCGGGGACGTGAAGCGACACGGCTTGGCACCGCCTAGAACAGCGCCCCTAGCCGACAAAGCATGTAGCCACACGGCGGAATCACCTCCGCATGCGAGTGCACCGCTTCCATCGCCATTTCCTTTACTCGCTCACTCACTCGTTGACGGGGAGCAGGGGATCGGAGAGAAGAATCTGGGCTAGGGTTTCCTCTCCGGTCCGATAGCGATTTCAGTGGCACAGGCGCAATCTCGGCTATCCATCAGATCGGACGGCCGTCCTCGCTCCCACGTCGGGCGCCATCGTCGACGGATCACACCTACCTGGGCCGCACACTCACCCGCACTCGCGCAGGTGTGCCCTCAATGCTCAGCCAGCGCACACGTGCACATGCATCAAGATGGGTCGGCCTGGTGCTGGGCCGCCTCGGTAGACTTGGACCAAAATCAGTAATTCTTAATACTCACCGATTTAATTCCTTGTTTATTTATAAATTAATTTATATGCCTTCTTTGCTATTTAAAATTGTTGAAAAAATTTATGATCAATTATTTGGTCACTCAGTAAATTATTTCTACTTAAAAGGAACCAACGAGAAATTGAACTAGAAAGTATTTAGATGTGGAATTATTTTTTGACCAATGTTATTGTAATTTCATGTCTTTTTTTTAAGATTATTATTCTTTGGTTATTTTCTTCCCAACAGTGATATAATTAAGGAATTAATTTTTGTTGTTTCATGATCATTTCTACCCTATGGTGTTTTGATTATGGAAATTTAAACTAATTTTTATGCGATTAATTAAGCCAACATAAATTAGTTGCATGCATTACTAATGCTTCATTAATTTTCAGCACTAGGAAAGCTTAAGACTATTTAGCCCCTTGATGGGTAAAATTTCGTTTAATGTTCTTCTTAACTGAGCCATGTTGGACTTTGACTTAGCCATAAGAGAGGACCTTTTGAGGAGCCTCAACCGGCTGAGGAAAATAATATAAACAATGAAGAATATGATAATCACTGGTGGGCTTATGATGAAAAGTTAGGCGACTGGAGAGGTCCAACAGAATGTGCTTAATGTACGTCAAGGGTGCCATCGCTCCAGAAATCATTAGAGGGATCATTGACTCTAACCACACTAAGACGTATTTGGCAAACATTGAAGAAAATTTTTAATCCTCCTTTAAGACTTATGCCAGTACACTGATAAGTAAGATGATTACTAGCAATTTTAATGGCAAAGGTGGTATAAGAAAGCACATTCTTAAGATGATTCATATGGCAAATCAGCTTAAAACCATGGATATGGAAATATCTAACGGTTTCTTAGTGCATTTCATCATAAGCTCTCTTGGTTCTGATTATGATCCATTCAGAATCAATTATAATACTCAAAAAGACAAATGGGCCATAGTAGAACTTATCTCACAGTCAATGAAAGAGGAAGAGCGTTAGAGAACTGAACAAGAGAAGCTCAAAGATTAGCTTAACCTCATTAAAGCTTCCAACAAATGTAAGAAGATCTATCAAGGGGAATCCTCTAATAAGAAGAGCAAGCCAGACAACTCTCAGAAGCAAGGAGAGAGTAAGGCCTCTACTTCAACTGTTCCTTGAACTACAAGTACCTACTACAACTTTTGTGGGTCAGATGGACCTTGGCAAAGAAATTGACCAGACTTCAAGGCGCATTTAGCTAAGAAAAGTATGAATGAAAGTAAATTTAGTAAATCCTTTATGCTGAATTTTCCCATAATACTTGGTGGGTTTGACTCAATGCCATTGTGCATGTTTCTAATTCATTACAGGGATCTCGAACTGTCCAAACAGCAACAAAAGGGGGAGCGAACACTCATAATAGCTGATGGAGTGAAGATAAAAGTGAGGGCTGCTAGAGACTTCACACTTAGCCTCTCTAGCAGTTGCAATTAATATATAATGTCTTAGTTGTTCTTTATATTAAGAGAAACTTTATTAGTTTAGTTCATTAAAGTCTTGTTAGAAACGGGTTATGTCTGTTATTTACAAAGAGAACATGTTATATTAAATGTGATAATAAAGTTATATTTGCTCTCTTTGGATGACTATGTGATTAGTATAATAAATGCATGTAATGATAAAAGTGAGACGTCATTGAAATTGTGTCATAGTCGTTTATGCCACATTCCTAGGGAAGATTGAAACGTCTCATAAGATAGAGATATTATTTTCCTTAGATTTTAATTTTAGTGATGTTGTTTAGTTTTAAGGGAAAATTAATTGAGTCAAGAAATTAGCCAGCAAATGATTACTTATGGCTATGTTTACTCATAAGCGACCTTCGATTTCCTTTAAGAAATTTAAGATAGTAATGCTAAAAATCAAATGAAGGTGCGAGATCGAACTGTCATGTCATGGTAAACACAACATGAAGCTTGCTCACCTCATAAACTATAAAAATTAAGCATTCATCCAAGTGGTTTTCAAAACATGTGAGATTAATTGAAATTAATGAGTTGATTCAAAATAAATTAAAGAATTTAGTACAAGTTTCAAAATGAGTCAAAATAGTAGCCCATAAATGGGTCTATAAAATTTAAGCTAGACTTTAAAGGAAATTTTTAACGATTCCAATAAGGTGTACAACTACATGGAATATAATGGTGGAAAGTTTATACACTAGTAATTTATATTGATGATATTTTATTAGCAAGCAGTGTATATTGATGCGATAAATTAAATAAATCTTTGGTCACCAAACTTTGGTCTAAAGGAGTACTAGGCATATATTAGTAAATCATATATTGCATAAATCAAAGAAATAATTTAAGATAATTCAGTTATCAGATAGTTAGAGTTAAATTAGAAAGATAATTCAGCTGATAGAATTTTGCTATAGTTCAAATCTTGATGCATACAGATTTGGCATACATTATTTACTAGGAATCTTGATAGTATTTTATTAAATCCAGACTAGACCACTGGTGTTAAAAAAATATTTTGTATTATTTGCAAGGCAAATTAAATTAAGTAACATGCTCATGTTTATAAAGTCTAATAGCCTCTAAATTTTTAAGCCATTTATACACTTATTTTATGAGATGTGTAGATAGAAATATCACTAAGTTAATTAAGACTAAGTTATATCCACGTTCTTGCATGGGGAGCGATAACCATGGAAAAGCTCCAATAATCACTTATTGCATAGTCGACGATGCAGTTAAATTTTATAGCAAATCTTATGTTTAAAAACATTGTTTTTAAACATATTTCCCGGACTAAGTGGCATACAATTTTTGAGCCACTAATTATATTGCATAATAAATCGTGCGATAATAAATACAGTTTTTTGTTATAGTAACAACATGTTGTGTGTTTTTTTGCCTAAACATTGATGTTGTTGTGAAAGATATGTTCTAGGATCGAATTATTAAGCTGAGCATCTGCTCATGGATCCATACTCTAAAGGCTCATAAATTAAGTTTAGTTAAGATTACGTTCTGGCCAGTACATGTGTAAATTAAAGCCTTAACTAAGCTCCTGGATGAGGAGGACTTAAATTTATCAATCAACACGCACTAAAATTAAGCTTGAGCTTATTTGAGTACTATAATGAACCATAGGTCTTGATGTCTCAGTGACATTTAATGTTGTTGTGACACATTGCTTTGGGGAGCTATTTTATTTAGTAGACTCATCAGTTGGTCTCAAAATCAAGGGAAGAATGTTGGTTGATTTTATCGGCTAATGCCAGTTAGTTAGAAAAAGGATAAAAATCCCACTATTTTGTTCCTAACAAGAATCAAAATAACAGATAAAATCTGTTTTCTGTGATCGGTACAAAAATGGATTTGTATTCTTATTGGAGATAAATCCCCGATGCCCACCAGTGTCACTATAAAAGGAAAGAGAAGGAGAGACAAAAGGCTACGCCTTGAACTCTCAAATTCTAAAACCAATCGCCCGATAAATTAGACACTGGAAGGGATTCGTGAGATATCTCTATAAGGTTTTCTTTTCCTCAACAGAGAGCATCGGCAACACGTTCGTGATCAAGCCGGCGTCCTTGCTTCCTCTATGACAAGAACAAAAGAAGAAAGAAGGAGAAAAGGAAAGGAAGAACAACAAAAACCAAATACCGGCTTTAATAGCTTCATACCAAGGTCAGTAGATCAATTAATTTTCACATAAGCAAAAGGTGATCATGTTTAGACTAAGACTAGAAGTAATTAAGTAGATTAAATTCCAACAGATATGTCTCCTTCCAATATCATTGGTTGCTCTTGCTCACTTGTAATCACCGATCACTACGTGTAATTGTTGGGTTTGCCATTCAGAAGTTGTTTGAGCATTTGGTACATCCCACCCAGGGCATGCCACTACGTGTAATTGTTGGCAACAAGGAAATTGAAATTGACCCAAGATAGGGGATTGGGTTAATCCCCTTCCATCACCCAATCCCCTTTTAATCCACCCCACCGCTATGAGATTAGTGCTTGGTTTGTTTGGTTCATTTGGGGATATTGGTGGGATATAACTCTCCGCTTGGCTGGGGGTGAGAGGCCATGGTCTTCCCTAGGAGTGACCGACGAATGTCGGGAGGTCAATGGACCATGTGGTGAATAGGAAGGCGAGGAAGTGCACTGAGGATGTGGTGCGAAAGAATGATGACAAGGCTGAAGCCGGTGATCAGGTTTCTTAGCGTTTCAATTAGAATGACCGCTGGGGCCGGAACCGTAAAGAATATAGCAGGTATGCGTGCAACTGTGTATCCATTATCTATCCCCATACCAATACCTATACTATTTGAGGAGGACAATGGATAAGAAAGAATTACCCATTTGAAATTTGGGTATGAGGAGGGTAATACCCATTTAATCCACTTTACCCATATCCATTTCAGGTGTGTAAAACTTAGACCTAAAGGGTGATTTCTTCACTCTACTTTTCTAACTCACATCTCTCTTTATCCGCGCGCATGCTTTTTAAATTGCTAAACGGTATGTTTTTTTCAAAAAATTTATATACGAAAGTTGCTTTAAAAAATCATATTAATCTATTTTTCAAAAAAAATTAGTAAATACTTAATTAATCATGTGCTAATGAGTTGCTCCGTTTTTCGTGCGGAAAGAATTTCTTCCCAACACACCCAAAAGAACACACCCAAAATTTTTAAACTTGCATTCACACTATAAAATCTTGAGAGTAAAATTCAGAATGAGAGGCGGGCAGTTTTTTGCAAAATGTGCGGTAGAGATGAGGTGCTTGATCTGGACCATCCATCTTGAATCCAACGGTACACAAAGGAGGTTGCATGTTTGCACTGAAAGGGGGTTTGTACCTGATGCTTCCCAAGGGGGGAGATGGAAAGGAGTAGGGGTGAAAACGGATCAGATTCAGATGGATAGTATTCATATCATATCTTAAACCATATTTTCTAAGCAAATTCGAAGTGGGTGCGGATAGTGTGTGGATGCGGATGTGAAACGAATTATTTCTGATGTCGGAAATAGTGTGGAGTTGGTGCGGACCTGATTCGAAAACGGATTAAAATCGTCGGATGTTTTATGTATATGTAATCAACATCAACTTAGAAATACAATGGACAACAACAAAATAATTAATGAATGATCTAGTTGTAATTACTATATGCTTGAGTGCTAAACAACATGAATGCATGACGTCCATAATATAAAAACACAGCTACGCAAGTGTAAGATGAGACGGTGAGAGGCTCGGACTAAGGAGCCCAAGTTAATTGATGAATTAGGTCATTTTATGGATCGGTTTATGTTGAATTCAACATATAGAGTGGTTATATGTGTTGACAATTTTGGATTATCCGACAAACAGCCTATCGGATAATCCGCTAGAAATGTCAGATAATCCGCATCCCCCGGATTTTAGAAATACCATATCTGTATCCGCATCCACACCACACTATCCGCATCTGTATCCATATTCGCCAGATTTTTATAAACCCATACCATATCCTCGTTTCAAACGGATTCAGAGCGGATCGGATCGAATATTATCCGATCCGTTTTCACCCCTAGAAAGAAGAGAAGAGAGGGAAAGGGGAGAGAAGAGAAGAAAGTCGATGACATGTGGGGAGGTTTGATACCGCTTTTGTGGTCGAGGAAGCGATTAAAGCAAGAGATGAACGCTTAATGGGCTTACTTTCTGGGCCCTGCTGAGTGCTGACGATTTGGGCCTAGTTGATGTGCTTACGACCCATATATCAAACCAAAAAAAGTGACGTCACTTTTTGGCCCAGTAATGAGATAACACCTGAAAAGAATTGTTTTCTGAGCTGCTCGAAAAAGAAAATGGGCATATGTTCTAACTTAAGTATGTACGGAGTAAAGTTCAAAAAAGAAATTATGTACAGAGTACAAGCCTTAGCTTTCTAGTGCGGAAAGGCACAGAAACTCTACGCAAAACGAATAGGGATGGCAACAGGGCTGCACCCATCAGGTATTGCCTTCCCGTCCCCGTCCCCGAACTAACAAAAAAACTCCCGTCTCCATCCTCAACCCTGTAGACGGGGAAAGATTTCTCCCCGTCCCTGTCCCCATGCGGGTATGGACCACCCGTCGGGTCGCCACACCCGACATTGAAATCTTAGAAATTAAGAGTAGTAGGGTAGCAGCAAAAACAAGTGGAAGAAAGATGAACAGAACACTTAACAAACAAGAACAATAACGGTTCATGACAACAAAAACTTAAACCAAACTTACAGGAGTGCATCTGTAGATATGTACATCAAACATTCAAACTTCACCAAAACTTAGCAACAAAAAATAGCACGATTGCAGGAGGAGGCTTCGGCCTGAAGGTGGCAAACAGTGGAGGTGAAGTGAGGCCGGTTGGGGGCTTGAGGCCGTGCTTGGAGAATGTGACGGTGGCGTGGAGCTGGGCCCGCTGGAGACGCCGATGATGGCGCGGAACTCGACGTGGACGGGGCGGCACATCGAGAAGGACAAGAGCACGCGGGGCGGAGGAAGGTCGAGGCCTCGGGCCTGCGGTAGTGAGCGCACCAGCGACAAGCGGTGGCGTCTAGGTGGCGGCGGTGGCGCTGCTTGGCGGCGTCCTGGCGGCTTTGCTTCCTGGCCGTAAATCTGAGAGAGGGGGAGACTGTGAGAGACTAAAAGGGGAGGGGAAGGGGAGGGGGAGTGGAGAGGTTGACCACTTGACCTAGGGTTTCCAGGATGCTTATATACCAACCTGCGAATTAGGCCTTTAGGGCTATTTCTTGCTTATATGTGTTGTGGGCTAAGGAGAATACATCTGTTTGCTCAGGACCCCATAAGGATTCGGGCCGGGGATATGTAGAACGGCCCCATCCCCGGCCCACCCGATGAGGGATGTTTTTTTGGCCATTTTTACCCCTGTGGAGGATGACTTCACCCCGTTAGCAGATCCTAAGGCCTTGTTCGGTTGGCCCGGGAACGGCCGGGGTCACGGCCCAAACCCCGTGGATCAACCCGGCGAGGAAACAATCCCGGCCCATGAGAAACGTTGCGTTCGGTTAAGCCCAGTAGCTGATTTTAACCCGGCCCACCACGGGGTTCCTCTATTGTCCAGGTCCGGGAAAAAATCACCTAGTCCGGACGCGTGGAAAAAATCCTCGAGAGGAGGCGGCGGCGCTGCGGCGGCGCTGCGGTGGGGTCGGCGCGCGCGCGTGGTGTGATTCGGACGCGACGGCGACAACACGCTCTCTCCTCCGGCAGCTGTCTCCTCCGGTGGCCACTGGCCACCTTCTCTACCGGTGAGTTCCTCCCCTTCCCCTCTCCCCTTCTCTTCTAGGGTTTCTTCCCCCCGATTGGATCGGTCCGGCTCCTCCTCCTCCTCCCTGCCGGCGCCGCCGCAGGTGAGCCACCGCCTTCCGACTCCTCCCTCGTCCTTCCTGCTGCCGCCGCCGCAGGTGAGCCGCCTCCTTCCGACTCCTCCCTCCTCCTCGTTGCTGGTAGCGTTGTGTGTGTTGTTGCTGGTTTCTGTCCGGCTCCTCACCCATGCGCCCATCCCTCATTCTCTCGGCTTGGAGAGGGATGAGGGTTTTAGCGTTCTTGGTAGGATCAAGCTCGGTTGGATCTGAGCTCGTGGTTGGTTTTTAGATAATCTCATTGTATTGCAGATTTAGATGGTTTCTTTGGATTTCTGTCATATGCTACTTATTCCAAAGTTTTAATTTTGTCATGCTACTTATTATTAAGCAGTAGGATGACTTCCTTTGAGATCTTTAATAACTTCATGCTTATCAAATGGCTCGCTGATTTTGCTTGTCTTTCCTGAACCTCCATAGCAAAAAAAAATAGTTCATTCTCCAGAGGCAATTTTGCTTGTCTTTCCTGAACCTCCATAGTTTATAGAACAATAGTTGATGGCCTGAAGACTTGTGTCATTGTCCCATTATCTAATTATCTGATGACTTGCTTTGCAGTAGTAGGATCAGATTTTAATTACTAGAATTTGCATTTGTAGGTGTAGGCTGTATTGTTTTACAGACTTCACTTGTCACCAAGCTGTGAATTTGGGACCTTTATATTTGTATACACTTGGAATTTGTTCTTGTTCGGTGAGTTCAATTTCAACACAAGTTGTGAATTTAGAACCGTTGATGAAATTATAGGACTATACATTTTTGGATAGATAATAGTGTTGTGAATATAATATTTCTCTTGTCAATTTATTTTTTGTCTTAAGTGTTACCGATTGTTTTTTTAGTTTTGCTATGGATATGAGAGTATGGGACCTCATTAGAAAGAGGAGGGAAGAGGACGACGATGATATGATGTTGTTTATTTTCCCTGCACTACATTTACAATTATTACACAAGTTGAGAGTGATCAAGATGAGCTCCGTAACACCGAGATTATCTTTCCAGATTATGAGGACACCTTTGCTTATCAAGGACAATATGATACAGATGCAATTGAAGATGATAATGCAAATGTTGAAAGGCTTAAAGAGATGCCGCAAAGAAGGGTTGTTGATGTACAAAGAAACAAAAAAGAGAAAGAACCCAAGAGGCAAAAGAAGAGTGTTGGCGTAGAAGGACTTATGGAAAGGTACCTTGATATGAGAACCAAACAAGCTGAAGATGAGGCTGCACAGTTAGCAAGAGAAAAGGAGACTCATTTACTAAGAGAAAAGGAAAGTAATGATTTTTCAATCAAGAGGTGCATATCTGTTCTCAACTCAATGGAAGTGACGAAAGAAGAAAAGGCCAAAGCATATACCGTCTTCAAGAATGCAGAGAACAGAGAGATTTTTGTGAGTGCTTGTGATGAGGATCCAGAATCTGCTTTGATTTGGTTACGAAGTGAAATGGCTTAGCAGGTACCTCTACTCTTCCATCAATTTTGGCGTAGCAATATAGTTCTTTGGAGCATATAGTTCTGGGGCTAGCTCTTTTGACCATATTTATCTATGTAAATTAGTATTCAGTACAATATATATGTTGGTTTCTCTAAATATTTTGCCCTGTAGTTGCTAGACAACATAGCAGTCTCCATTTCTCCTTTCACAGCAATACAAAGTCACAAAGAAATGCATGTTATACATGATTTGTTCATCTTCTGGAAATTCAAACATCTCAAGAATAACATCTATCCTACATGTTAATTAGTTCTCATTAATATCTGAATGGAGTTCAAGATGTTATATAGTGTCCATTGTATTATTTCTGCTAGAAGGGAAAAAATGAAATTGATGTGTAGTAGTTTAAAAATATGGAATAAATGAGGGTTGTGTGCAAATGCATTAACCAAAGTTTTGTTGCCTTTTGTCCGTTTTTGAGATAACAAATCGATGCTTGCTCATTGCGCTTTGTAGGTTTCTTGAAATCGATTGGTACGTATGTTGAAGATAATTTATTTGATGGTAGCAATTTCCTGAAGCACCTGAACTCTCATTTTGGGGATGTTGGGAGAAGTTTAGGTTTTGTTGTGCACTTATAAATTATAATTGTGATGGTGTAACCTGAGTTTGCTATGTTGTTTTCTCTTTCTGCACTCAATTTCTGTTTCTGAAGATTTATTGCTTCAGACTGCAAGGTGAAATTCATATTTATTGCTATGAGGACTAGTATATTGTACCTTGTTGCTCAGCTCATACCACTGAAACTGTTTAATTTGTGATGTAACTAGTTTCAATGCTCATTTATTTAGAATTTCAGGACAACCTGGACAGCCAGTCTGTGTTGATGAATTTCTTGATGATGATTTGTATGTATTCTGCAGTTGCTCATCAGCAAAAGATTTTGTGGACATTGAAACATGAAGTTGAAATGAACATTGAAATGTAGTTTATATATGCATTGATGCTCTTGATAATCGGCCATTAAACAAGTATGTTTTGTTTTGCTTTATGATCATCCGTCACACATACCTGTCACATTTTTGCTGAAAGTTAGGTTTAATGCACAGAAGCATTGTAGGGTTGTTGTTCGGCTGTCTCTATTGATCAGTAGCAAATAAATTTTGATAACCGAACACAGGGTTTCCAAGGGAGGGATTAGGAGAAAGGGATTTATATCCCCACGAGGTTTTAGTGACATGGGAGGGATTCACTCAATCCCTCCCTGGATAGGATCCTCTTGGGGATTAAACCCCTAAGAACCGAACAAGGCCTAATGGAATAATTCCCCGCCGGAGAACAGGGATCGGGGCCCATTGCCATGACGCCATCCCTAGGAACGAACAAGTCAACCAGGACCGCACGAGTTCGAAACCGGTCCGGCCCACGTTACGTGGGCTGACGGCATAGATATCTCGGCAGGCCTAACAGTATTGGGCCTGGTCAGGTATGCTCTACGGCAACCCATTAATTCGGCAGCCCGCACGCACAAGAACGCGAACGCGACGCGAGGAGCGGCCGCCGCAGCCAGCTGTTGCGATGAAGCGCTTCTTCCAGCCCGTGCCCAAGGATGGCTCCCCGGCGAAGAAGAGGCCCGCCGCCTCCGACTCCCTCGGCGGCGACGCCCCCGCCCCCGCCCCCGCCGTCGAGGAGGGGGATTCTCCTCCCTCTCGCCGACAGGAGCAGCCGCGCAGATTCGTGACGTGGAACGCCAACAGCCTGCTCCTCCGGATGAAGAGCGACTGGCCGGCCTTCTGCCAGTTCGTCTCCCGCATCGACCCCGACGTCATCTGCGTCCAGGTGAGCGGCGTGGGGGCGGTTTTGGGCGCGATCTTCGTCTATTCTTTTTATCCGGGTTTTCCTCCCTCTAGGGTTTGATCTGCAGAGCGGATGTGGGGATATGGGAATGGGTTTTAGGTGAGTATGCAACAATGTGGCATATGCTAGATTTGCGGTTGCTCACGGGCGTTTCGTCGAGCACGTTGGGGGCGTACGTTTTCGTTACGAGGGTTGCTATATAACGGAATCGTGTTCGGACGGAATGATTTCGGACGGAATGATACCGGTTAGGTATCATGTTATGATTCTCACTAGATATCAGGTGATACTTGTGAGGTATCATGTGATACCCTGATACTTAACCGGTATCATCCCATCCGAACGGGATACCGTCCTCTAGCATTTTTGTTTCGTTATTCACCTATGGGAGATTAAACAAGGGAGGTGCGATCTCAATAGAAATTGAGGTTTTTTCCGCAGGGTTATGTCCTGCCAGATGTTCTCAAAGCATGCATTGCGTTGTATTCACATGCAATTTAAAGATAGTTGTGTCGTTGCTTGCGAGTGGAGTTGCTAGGAACTCGTCATCAGTGTTACTCAGTTATTGCTTATTTACCTGCGTCAGTGTTCATAGCCCAGTTATTTGCTTTTTTGATTAGCCACTTGTGATGCTAGCACAAGTACTGCATCTAGGCAATGGCTGCGACTGTAGACTATATGGTATCTGATGTGTTCTCCTCAAGTTAAATCTTCAATTCATGATATGGGGAAACTCGTGCTATATTGAATGATTGAGCTTTTCTTTGGTACCACTCTACCCACTGTATAAGGTGTTACCCACAACAAAATGAGGTTCACATACTATTCTACTGTTTCATGGGAACCAGTTCCTCTTCTTTAATCACATTGCCTCTTTAATCACATTGCAACTTATTTCTCTTATGCTTGTGATCCCAATATATCCTTTGTTTACAAGAAACAATGTATAGTTTTATTGGATTTATATTAGGCGCATCCTTTTGGAATCCACCTCAGGGGCTTGACGCTCAAGTACATAAGGACATGAGGACATCTTTTTGTCTTTCCAAACCTCATAATGTTTCATTCTTTGTCCTTGTACTGTTCAGTTGCCCGCTTGTTCTTTTGTATCCAGCTGGTCACAACTATTTTGCTCTTCTCTGATTTTTTTTTATCAGCAGTACTTACAATTTCAATTTAAGTATACGTGTCATAAATGTCTTACTAGTAGGATAGTAATAACTAAACTTCTTTGTTAGGAAGTGCGGATGCCAGCAGCTGGTTCTAAAGGGGCACCAAAAAATCCTAGTCAACTGAAAGATGACACAAGCTCATCACGAGATGAAAAGCAGGTAATGCAAGCGTTAAAAGATTAATGAAATTTTCTGTGACTTATGCAGAAGTCAATATTAGATTTGTTATGCTTTTCATAATACTAGACAGATCAAGATCAATTCAAGAATTTTAAACTTGATTCGGATCTTCATACGATGCTATCTTTTCCGAGATTGACCCCTGTAAAACTAGAAGATTTGATATATGTGTAATGTAGTACACATCGCAAGCAACCAAGTTTCTATGTGTACTGACTAACATTTTCAAGAATGGCAAGCTACAGTCTATTTCTTTCCCTTCATGACTGTTTAGTTTATTGGATTTGTTGTGCTCCAAGAAATTGTTCTAAGATCACATCTCGATGCCATGCAGGTAGTGCTGCGTGCTTTGTCGAGTCCACCTTTTAAAGACTATTATGTTTGGTGGTCTCTTTCAGACTCCAAATACGCAGGCACAGCTATGATTATAAAGAAGAAGTTTGAACCAAAGAAAGTGTCATTCAACTTGGATAGAACATGTACGTTCAGAGTTGCATGCATGACTTCATATTTTCCTTTCATAGGCAATCTCCCATTATCGGTGTGTTTTGTAGTGTCCATGTGCTTTGCTCTGGTGTGAATGACTCAATACAAGATCTACTTTAATAAGCACACCATGGTGACCATATGGTGTCTCATTCTAATGTTAATGTGTCTCTCTTCATCTACCCTACAAATCATACGGCACATAAGATTTCACTAACAAGCATAGATGGAAACGATTTCTCTTGACTAATATAGAGTTGCCCAAAATGATGATTTATTTACTTACCGTGGTGGCTTTTATTCCTGATTAGCTTAAGTGTTGTGAGTTGTGACTCTTGAGAATGTTTTTCTTTTGTTGATAACCTCATCAGCTGCTAGATTGTTCTAGAACTTCTGAGATGTTCTTCCTGATATGCTGGATATTTGTGTAAATACTCTCTGTATAATGTATATTATTATCATATTATGTTCCTATATATTGTTTTAGTATGGCTGCTCCCAACTACTGTTCAGGGAAGAAATGCACATCAAAACTTTAATGAAAAAGAAAGTTCCAGGTCAACAAAATTGTTGCACTGGCAACTTTGAATTAACATTTGGTTTCATCATTACTTTTTCGCATATTGCTACTCTTTCTTAGGAGTCCACTTTTGTATTGTTTTCAGCTTCCAAGCATGAACCAGATGGGCGTGTTATTATTGCAGAATTCGAATCGTTCCTCTTGCTGAACACTTATGCTCCAAACAATGGATGGAAAGAAGAGGAAAATTCATTTCAAAGAAGACGGAAATGGGATAAAAGAATGTTGGAGTTTGTTCAACAGGTAGACAAACCCTTAATCTGGTGTGGAGACTTGAATGTCAGGTAATTAATACTATTATTTATAGAAGGTAGTAACTTGTTGCTGATTATCTTGTTTTCCTTGGACATGTAGTTACATCTTCATACTATTATTTAGATTTGATTCAGGCGTACTGTATCCTGGTGTATAACAGAAATCCAATACATGACAAAATCTTGACACTTTGACAGAAAAGCTAGTAGGCAACAAAACCTTGATAACATTTTTTTTTCTTTTCTGTCAAGGCTGCTTTGAGCATATTATATCCGTAACATACATATAATGAGCTGTGATATGTATTTTTGTATTCTGAAGCTTGAATCAGTGCAGGACGAATAGTTCATACTATATTCTTTTTTATTTACCATTGCAATAATGTTACCCTGCACCCTGTCTGTTATCATGATTTCAAGATTAGTTAAACAAGAGCAAACTTAGTGGCAAGGAATAGATTTTGTTATATTTTCCAATGCAACCACAGGATAGTCCTGACATGTTGTGATTTCAGTGCAACTTGTTAGAAATTCCAATGCAACCACAGGAAATATAATTATTTTATTGAAGTCTAGTATATTTAGCTCACATCATCTATAAAATAGTTAAAATGTCTCCTAAAATCCACTAGTCTGACAATGTATGAAAAATATGGATTTACTTTCATTAGGTTTACCAAAATTTCATGTTTAGGAGATGCACTTCAGGTAATTGTAAATCTAGATTTTTTTTTTGAACTGGTCATGTACTGAAATTTCCATTAGATCTCAAAGTGAGTAAGCTTTCAAAATTTATATGGACTTGCTAAGGAACTCATATTTGCTATGAATAGTAATAATCCCCTACTTGACACCTTCCATAGCCTTAGCTCTCATACTTTGCTTGTATTTGAAATATTTCAGTCATGAAGAAATCGATGTTAGCCATCCTGATTTTTTTAGCAGTGCTAAACTCAATGGATACATCCCTCCAAATAAAGAGGTAACATTACTCTACTGATTCAAGTCTTCTGTTTACAAGTGACTGGGAGTGATCTATTACTTCTCATGGCTTTTTACATCTCAGGAACTGTATGTAGTTACCACATTGAAATGATTCCTTAACAGTTTGTGCTTTTCATTTCTAGTTGCATGTTAGGGTTGTTCCTTAATGTAATTGTCCCATCTGGTAAACAGTGCATTTGGTTAACTTGAAAGACAGTGTCAGTCTGCGTTAGCGTTGTATCCTATTAACACACCCCTACTATTCCTAAGAACATTGGGTGCACTCCCATTATTGAAAACCTGTAATCGTTCTTTCTTTTCTAGCACTTCGTTCTCCAACTCAGAGTCAGACTTTCTTTTATTAGTGGTTGTTTTGGTTCTACTAGGACTTCAGGGGGTCAGAATGGGAATACTCGAGCAGCGGGTTAAGACAGCTAGTGGCATTCAACTAAGTCAAGAAAAATTCCCCCGAACGCGCTGCGTGACCAGGCATGCTCAACCTCACGTGAGGAGCACACTTCTGCCAGCGCCAGCAAGTGGGGCTCGAGCCACTGCAACCAATTCAATATTGGGAAGGGCTGGGAATATGCACATTTCAGTTACAAGAACATCAATGCATGTGAAGGAATCCTTTTTTGTCCTCTCTATCAGTGCCACAATATCACAGTAGTATGTTTTACTTGAATTATCACTGTTCTAAAAAGGTTGCTGCCTAGCCTACCTAGGCAATCATTAGAATACTGATACGCCGGTGATTTTATTTTTGTCTTACACTTTAGGCTCTTGAGAATGTGATATATTTAATTGTGCCTTTCATGTGCTATTGTACTAACTGGCATACTGCCTGTTACAAAATAGAAGTTCTATTGGATCGCTATTGAGCCTTTTGATGCATTAAATCTCTTGTATCCTACTCTGCAGGATTGTGGACAGCCAGGATTCACCCTATCAGAGAGGCAGCGCTTCGGCAATATATTGTCCCAGTACGTGAAAGCTAATACATTTCTACATTGGCAACTTTTCTTATACTATCTTTGATAAATGACGACAAGTTACACTGGTGATGCTTTTGAAACTTGATGTCAAAAACATATTACCACTACATGAATTGATTTCATTTTTATAACGTTTTAGACCATAAAAGATGATATGTTCCGATCTAACCCATCTTGTTAAAATGGATTTAAATCTGTAATGTAGTTTACAGTGCACTGGCTACTAGCTAGTAGTCGTCATGGATATGGTTCATGCTCTTGTTGAATCTCACACTCACCTTGAGCTAACTTTTAGATAATCTTCAGTGATAGTTTTATTCCCATCCTCAGCCTACCTAAGCCATCCCTTAAGATCTGGCTATGAGAGAGGCTTATTGCAGCCTTGGCAGTTCTGCGTCATGGCCTCATGGGCTTACACTTACATGTATGCTCAACCTGCCGACGGGGTCACAATGTTGCACATACTGTGACTTCAAAACATGTGATAACTTTTATGAGATGGGATTATGAGAAGGTTGAAGTTCATTGGTGGTTGGGGCCAGGGACCTGCTATAGGCAAATTTTGGACTACTCGAATTATCAAGCCGTGCTGAGCTATTCAAGCTCAGAGCTTTTCTTGCTCAACGAATTTGGTTACTTTTTTCCAGAAAGACAGATAAACACATCGTTTAAGACTTTCAAGGTGATTAGTTTGCAATGTTGCTTAGTGAGATGCTGCAGCCGGAAAAACAACTGCTCCTGAACTTGAGTTGTGAAGTGATAGCTCTCTTGGCGAAGAATGTTATGCTGTACAAACCTTGGCAGGTCATGCTCAAATCAAGCATGGAGCGATTCAAGTTTGAATTGCTCATGAGCCTTGAGACTTTTCGACAGCTGTCTGCATGGGTAGAGGTCACCTATGCCAGTATGCCCGTGCTGTTTACAGATCATATCCCCAATATGCCTGTGCCATTTACAGATCATATATCATTGGGCCCACTGACTAAATTACTGGTGGGTATAAGGGTAGGAACATGCCAGCCTCTTATTATTTTGCCATGTGTAATTGGGTAACCAAGCAAGATTGTCACCTTCAAGTTATAATCTTATGAAAAAAAATTCCTCAGCTCTTACCTTAGTTTTATTTTTGTCCTCTAACTCCAAAACCATGTAAAAGTTGCCCTAAACATTCAGAAATTAAACTGGACAGGACTTGTTTGGGGCATGATTCATTATCTCTCCCTTTAAGACAAACGTGCTCACCACACCTTGGTTAAGGAATGAGTTTTCAACTGATTTTGGAGTTGAGGAATATGACAAAACTTTTTCCTATCCTTATTTAAGCTGAAAACCACTAGGAACCAGTTCAGGCAGCATTATGTGAACCTTTTTCTAACAATATGTTGTGAACTTAACATGAAGCAAACAAAGCCTCACATGGCATACGATTCCTTCGACACGGAGAAAAGAAAATAAGTTATGGAAAATTCAAGTCATGTTCACAGTGATACCCCAGTGTCTGTTATATATGTCACCAGCAGCTTACAGTAAGCAGCTATGTGTGACTTGATCAAGGAATTAGTTACATGTAGAACATATGTCCATAATGGCAAATATCTTCTTGTGTATCTTTGTTCACACGACAGGTATGTCATGCACCAAGGAAGCAATGAATCTAGGATCCCCTTAGTTGATTGCAACAAGACATTACTTCTAGGCTTGAAATTTTGAATACCTCATGGAGTAATTATTTGAATTTACAGAGGAAAGCTGGTAGATGCTTACAGATATCTGCACAAAGAGAAGGACATGGATTGTGGCTTTTCTTGGTCTGGCCATCCAATTGGCAAGTAAGAAAGATTTCAATGATTATGCTAGTCTTCATTTGTTTCTTAGATTTTATTGCTGCATTATCAAAGCATGTCCATATCTGACATTTATATGTCATCTTATTACATTCCTTCATTGGTATACATTTTACCAAAGGTTATCTTGAACAAATATTCTTTATCTGAACAGTTTGAGTTTACAATTTATCAATTCAAACGGGCTTACAGGCTTAAAGATAATCCTGTATGTTTGGCAGATATATAAATGTTTTTCTAGAAAGTTTAGCTTGCACTATGACCTAACTGTGAAAATTCTCTAAAAGTTATCCTACTTCCAGTTAAAATTGTGTCAGCTGATTCTCTTTTTTTTTTCTGGTAATCTAAACTCGGTCCTTACATGAGATGATAAATATGATCTTCATTAAATCTTTTCTAGTGAATATCATAGCTAATGAGCTAACTTTTGATTCATTACAACTGGAATATGTTTTAATTTTCTTTCCCATGAAGACTAACTGGTTTAAAAATGCCTACAGGTACCGAGGGAAGAGAATGCGAATTGACTATTTCCTTGTTTCAGAAAAACTGAAGGACCAAATAGTTTCATGTGACATTCATGGTCGTGGAATAGAGCTAGAAGGTATGGGGTTAAAATATTGCTTATCATGCTTTTCCATTGTGATATGCAAGTATATAAAAGCGTCATTTTTACATTTGGCCCTTTTAAAAAACTTTGTTCAAATAGACCAGTGTGAAATTTGTTATAAGAATAGACCCAAGTGTTATGTACATTGATCCATGGATAGGGCAAGGGTCTGAAGAGTGGGAGGCAACACAGCTCTCATTAGCATTGGGCTTATCCCGATCGCCACGAGAGTCTGATCAAGCTAGACCTAACTTTATGAATCTTTTTTACTTATATAATGGGGAAACAGGTCCCTTTTGTAGGGAGGGTACTATCTCTACGTTCTTAACATACTGATACTGTATCTCTTACTACCTAAGTATTCCGTAAGTAATGCCAATTAACTAATACTCCTATCCTAGGAAACTAGTAATTGATTTAGTGAGAGAGAATATACTCTGCCATCATAACTCCAAGGCACAGCATGTTGCGACATCACTTGGCATCATCTGAGGTGCCACGTTAGACAACCATGGAGAGGACTTACTAGCATGTCACAGCTCAGTGCCATATAGTGCGGTGTCATGCTCTCAAACATGGCAATAAAGGTTGAGGTGGCATTGTTGTTAATGTGGTGCATGAATTTTGTTTACTCCAAACCATTTTGAAAATCTTGCTCCTCAAATAGATTGGCACATATGTTATACCATCCCATCAGCTTGCTTAACTTCAGCTGGTTGCAACTATTATTATGCATTTTGTTTCTTTTTTTGAGGAACATAACTTGTCGAGCCTGATTAGCTCACAACGGGTATCTGGGGTTTAACATTTCGATAACATGATGATCAACAAGGAGGGAACAGTGGAACCATTAAAATGTTGTTTTCATTGTTTTAATGACATATATATTAGACATCGAACTGCAAATACATGCTGGACTATTACTACAATACAGATGGCATGTTGTCGGAACTTGTGACCCATGTTGTGACTTGTGAGCACATTACACTGTGCGGTTTTTTGGAATTTAAAGTACGAGTGGCATACAAGTACCTCTACCCCATGAAAATTAGTTACATGGACCCAGGTGAACAGGACAGAGCTGGTTGTCGCAGTAGTGGCAGTAATTGCACCTTGCTCTTTGATGCTAGTTCAGAGGGTAGAGTAGACCTTTTCTGTAACTTTGTGTTGGTGAGTTCCATGTTGTAGGCAAATAGGACTGTAGGAGATATGGCAGACAATAGAAAAAACTGCAAGTTTAGAAGCTCCCTTTGGAATCCTCTTTTGCTCTTGGTTCAGTGATAAACATTTGACCTGTAATTGAAATTCTATGTATGCCTGCCAGTAATAAACACCAGCACCTTAACATGGTAACTTCCATGATCTTCTCTACAAGCCATGAATCGAACAAATTCCCTTGTTTTCCCCCTAGTAAATGGTAATGCCAATATGCCGTTAAATGTCATGGTACAATTCATTGACCTCCATGTTTGCAGGATTTTATGGAAGTGATCACTGTCCCGTTTCACTTGAGCTCTCGAAAGACGCAGAAGCACCAAAACCCAAGACCTCCAACTAACTTCTATATTTCGCACTTAACAAGACATGCTGGAGATTTTAGATTAGCTGAAGCATATCTGCTTGTATCTCTTGAGTCATTATCCATTATTCAAATATTGTCTCAGTCTAGCAGTATTTCTGATGATGAATTGGATGATCTAGCTAGGATCCTGATTGTAATTATAATTAGTATATGTTACTATGGTCTACTATGCTATCTTTAGATCCTATAAGATCAAAAACTTCTACCATCTGCTCCATTGTTTTTAATCCGAAGAAAAACAATATATGCAAGCTAATTCTGGTCCGCAGGTAGACGACGTTTGAGAACATGTGGAGTTAACCTTTATAAACTACTAAGTACTCTACTATAAAAGGTACCTGCATAACCTACATGATAATAGCATCTGCAGATTTTTGTCTACTATGATTCTCTCGGGAAAACTGCAGAAATTACAAAATGACATCCCGGTGCATTACATTTGTGCCCAGGTTCCATGTTTGTCTGACACAATGGAAGCTATGGCTCTGGTTGTTTAGGTATGCTGTAGAAAAATTAATGAAACAATTAAAAATAATTTATAAAATAAAACTTTATGTTTGTGATATTAGCGGTTTAAAAATCAATTTTAGAAAATAAACTACATTGAAAATCTTTAAATCATTTTAAGATTTAAATTTTCGTTGTGGTTGATAAGGAATATATTTGTATTCGTAGCTGTGTATGTTTTACGGTTAATAGTGGCCTCTTATCCCCTTCCTCCTAAAAGACCTACTCTGATATCTCTACTACTATAAAAGTTAAAAAAAGTGGAGAGTAGTTCTCCTTCCGTCCCTTTCTTCCACTTAACGTGCACGCTTAGCGTACCTATGTAATTATTGGATCTGATATTTATTTCTCAATCACACTTATAGCCTATACCTATTTACTTAATCACGCTAATAAATCATCCTTATTTAGTTAGGTCTAGTCCATTTCGATGTAGGGCCATGTTACTAGTAAAAATACTAGGTGAAATCTCACACGTTGCTGTAAAAGTTTAATATGATAACAATAAATAAAAATAATGTGTAAGATAGTTAGACAACATAAGCATATATGAGTTGATGTGGTTTATGATAATTTAAATTTAAATAGTATATATAATGATGATTTAACTATAAAAGTAAGGTGATATGGCTTTATGAGAGAAGAAAATAAGAGAGATAATTTGAATCATAAATTAATCATCTATGAGCTAAAAACAATTGAGATGATATGGCTTAATGAGAAAAAAAAGATAAAGATAATTTGGACCATAAATTAATCATCTAACTACTAAGAAAATTGATATGATACGGTTTAATCAGAGAAGAAAAAAATAGTATTAACTAAATAAGGATGAACTACATAGGTATATATGATATTATAAAAAATAATAAAAAGATATATTAAAATATTATGTGAATTATATGGGATGGTGATTTAACATGTTTGTATTTAAAGCTTTAAAATTTAATAAATTATAAAATTATAGATAATATAATATGTTTATATGATGTTTAAATATAATAATTATTAATGAATGATGATGTGTTATTTTTGCATGTTGACTTTAAAATTTAGGATTAAGTGGGTCAGTAAGATAAGATAAGATAGGATCCCATTCATGATCGGGGAGTTGTGTCTCTTTACTTAAAAATTTGAAACGAAAACCGTACGAATGGCTTCTCCGGCATAGTTTACACCTTAAACTCGCTTACCTGCAACTGGCACTTGTGTGACAACTCTTGTGGTGGCCCGTCCTTCAATGCTCAGTTCTGCAGAGTCCAGATAAGCTGCATCTCATACCAAAGTAGTAGTTGAAAATATTGTTTAGGTTGGAGTATATAATTGTACACATTGTTTTCTCCATCTGTAGGCCCCTTTTATTATAGAAATAATATAAAAAATTAAAGGATTTTAATCATGTACGAAAAATTTCTAGGAAGGTATTTGAATCAAATATCATTTCCTTTGAAATGCCTATGTAATGGACAATTATTTTGGAAAATAGTTAGTAAAAGCTCCAATCTCTTAAAAAATTTATTTTGAGTCTATCTCTCTCATCCTACTTTTACGTTTCTCTTATAATCTACTCAAACAATTATTTATGTATTTTTTTCTATGCTTCGCAATTATCTATTTTATACATGCATTTTTTCAAAATCATGTGGTTTTTCTATTTCTTTGTTTTTTCAACACAAAGGGGCCATTATTTTGCCTCTTTGTAAACTAAAAGTTTTGCTATTGACAAAAGATTGATTCTATAAGTTCTCATCGGTAAGCTTGTTTTGTACAAAATGCCATCGCAGTTACAGAAGCGTTTTCCTTCCATTTTTACCATCATCGTTAGCTTTTTGAAAATGCTATACACACAACTAAAACGTCCGACCCTTGTACGACTACGACGTCCGCCGTCCGTGACATCTGCATCGATCAGGAAATTGTGGGCTGTGGTCTGGACCTCTAGTTCAGTTACGCCTTCCAAAAGCCCAATTAGATGACTAAGCTTAATATCGTGTTCTGCCTGCACGCCTGCGTCGCTTCGTCTGGCCAATAGCTTAATATCGTGTTTTGCCTTTCTATCTCTAATCAATCACTTGAGTTCAATTAGATGTACTTTGTGGCAACAACGACGGAGTATTCACGTTGATCACATCACAGAAGGTATGTGAGAGCTGCCAATTTATTTGTGTCCAACATGTTATGTTTTTTGGTTTTTTATGCTTGAACAACTTCGTTAATCTTCTCCCTCCTTCTCTAAATTTTTAAGATCTCTTTTTTTTTGTGCGTACAAACATCTACATCAAGGTTTTCTTTGATTTAATTTAAAAATTAAATTTTCCCTGTCAAATTTAGGTCATGAACTTCAATCTATGTTCTGATGAAGAGCAAATAGATCTTGTCATATCAGATGAAGATGACTTTGTTGTTGAGGACGTTCAAACTGATTCAAATGGCCAAGCACAGATAAATCTAGACTATTGGAGCCAACGAAAAGAATGCTATTTGATAGTGAGGATAGTGCTACTTGCTTCTACAAAAGCTACGCTCGAAAGATGAGATCTGGTGTGATAAAAAGAGGATCTAAGAAAATTGATGACGGCAAGGTGAGATATTTTTCACTTGCTTGTAGCAGACATGGCAAGGCTCAATACACATCGAAGAATAAATTCAAACCTAACCCCTTAACAAGGCAGCAGTGCGCAGCTAAAGTTAACTTCTATCTTCATGGTGAAAAGTTCTGCATTAGTTTGCTTATGCTTGACCATAATCATGATGTAAGTCCTAGCAAAGCAAGACACCTTAGATGTCACAAGAAACTTGATTTGCAAGCAATGAGAAGGCTAGAGTTGAATGATCAAGCTGGAATTCATATAAACAAGAATTTCAGTTCTCTGGTTATACAAGCTAGAGGCTATGAAAATCTCCAGTTTGGTGAAAAGGAGTGCAGGAATTATTTGCTAGATGTACGAAAGCTTAAGCTTGGTGCTGAAGATGCACATGCAGTTTATCAATATTTCCTTCGTATGTAGTCCAAAGATCCAAACATTTTTTGGACCTAGATGAGAACTCTCGACTAAGAAATGTTTTATAGGTGGATGCAAGAAGTAGAGCAACATATGAATCTTTTTCAGATGTTGCGATATTTGACACTACATACTTGACTAACAAGTGCCATATGTCATTTGCTCCTTTTGTCGGTGTAAACTGTAGGATCGAATAAGGCCAAACAAACCTACCAGAGAGGGAGGGTGAATGGTAGGAAAAACCAAAAATCAAAACTTTTAGTGAAAATAAAAGTTTACCCTCTAACCTGATAAAGTTGCATCGGTCATACCGCCGTGTCGCCGCTGGTCAGACCGCCGCACTGCCGCTGGTCAGACCACCTTCAAGCCGTCGGTCAGACTGTTGAGTACCGGAGAAAACACGTATCGACGAACTTTTGAAAGTAGATCAACTTTATTGCATTTACAAAGTGAATCTAAAACACTCCTCTCTCAACTCTCGAATTAGATTGAAGCCTAAAAGCAAACCCTAACTTTTTTCTACCATAGCCTCAACCCCTCATCTATTTATACCTAAAATCTTCTACTCAAAGCAGAAATAAAACTCGTTCCACTAGAACTCAAACCCTCACTTTTCAAATCAAATTACAATTTATCAAATTATAATTCTCTGAATCAAAACCGGCCACGAAAAAGTCCCACCGAGGCGGACACCCTCCGTGCTCGCCAATCCGTATGATGTCCTGCTCGGTCTCCTCCCGCACGCCGTACAGAAATCCTCTCCGTAGCCACGCGGACTCTACCTACTGCTCCCTTCCTTGCGTGGGCCGATTCCAGTTGCTGCCTCACATGAGCCTGCTCGGCCTGCCAACCAGCCGAGCCGAGCCTGCTAGCCAACTGCTGCTGCTTGCCTATGCTAGCTAAGCATCACACGTACATGCATGTGCTACAGTAACCCGAAGTACTATAGCATCACATACTCTACTCTCAGTTCCTTTCAATTTCCTCCGCGAACACCGATGCTTGCATGCACATCTCGTGAAGCCCGTTGCAAAGATCTCTCTCACACGATGTCTATCCATCGTGTGCCATCTCGTATTTAACTTCGTTACACAGTATTCTTGATCGTCTGGACCTCAATTTCTCCCAGAGTCTAGTCCTGATCCCACCATTGACCGAAGTTGACCTCCAAGAATCCTGCACACAATCAGACAACCGTTTTTGGGCACAGATATCACAACCTGACCTACATTAGTCACACACTCACACTAATATCCACACATATTCTCAAACCATTCATCAAATAAATTATTTGCAAAACCAATTTGTTCATCACAAAATATTAATCATGACAATGATTTCATAATCTCTTTCTTGATGAACACATTGGCAACATCTCCAAAATACAAATTTTTGTTTTTGAAAAATAAAAACAAAAATCACAAAAGTGAAAAAGAAAAACTCTTTCCCTTTTTAAAAGAAAAAATTTCTCCCCATATTTGCAATCAAAGCACAAAATCGACTATTTTTAAAATAGAAATAATTCAATTCTCCTCCTTTCAAGAAGCATGCATTTTGTACATTTCTCTTCCCCTTTGACAATGATTTTATTAAGAACTTCAAAAGAGAAAGTATAACCAATAAATCACATATGCAATGATATCAATGATTGCCACTTGTAATAACCAATTTTTATTTTCTTTTTTTTTGTTTTTACAAGAGCTTTGAAGTATACCAAAAGCAATCCAAGATCATGCTTTGTAAGACAAGGAGATAAATTCATTAGCTAGTTAACAAGCATGCACTAGAGTATACACATGAATCAAAGATATTACAATTAAGCTCAAATCAACAATAAAGATTTATGTATTCAAGTAATTTATAATGCAACATATTCACTAGTACATAGATTGAAATTGAAAGTAAAACCCTACATATATATCTATTGCATTATCATTCATTCTCAAATTAACTCATTCTTATAAAAATAACAACCAAGAGGACTTTTAGCATTTATTTGAGCTTTTTGTGCTCACTTTGACATTAAACATAAAAACTTTCAATTATTTTGGTTACGTCCTTGTCGTCAAGACTGTTTCAAAGGATTCAACATCCATTATTTTTCTCACTGCGAATACGTCCTTGTCGTCAAGACTATTTTCAAGGATCCAGTATTCATTTTTTTCTCTCTTAAAAGCAATATGTGCACTTGCGGCATTTGAAACAAAAAGCAATTTGAGGAATAACACAACAACAAGCCTATATATAAGCATTAATCATCAAAACTAAGCACTAGCTTCAACATTGCATATTTTCTTAATTCAAGTAAAAGAATTAGTGTCATGCATCATTTTGTTGGATCATGTGATGATCTTGGTGATGAACAATTGTCAAAGGTAAGTGTTTGTGAAAATACGAAGTTGTGCTTTCAGACAGTGAATAGTGCTGACAGGTTGTGTACCGGTCAGACCGGGTTGAGGCGGCTGGTCAGACTGGAGGTATGCGAGCGGTCAGACCGGCCGTCACGCGGTCTGACTGGCAGAGTCGGCAGAGGTTGAATCGGTTTCGGATTTGGATGTTTACTTCATGGATTTGACTTATAGTTGGTTTCTATACGTGTGGATACTGGTGTTATGCTAATATGAGTCAAGTTGGAGATAACTTACACTCGGATATGGAGCTTCTTTGTTGTTCACGTGCAGGTGTTGCTTGAGGCCATAAAAGTATAGCCGGTGATGGATCGGGACTAGGCTTGGGAGAAGTTGAGGTCCAGACGATCGAGGATATCACGCGGGATGCTCAGGCTAGAGAACAATGCATGTGGAGGTGAAGGTTTCCATATGGCGTACACATGGTGTTGTATGCATATGGAAAGCGGAGTCAAATTTGGTAGGAGTCCAAATTTGGATAGTGTTGAGTTTGTTGCTTGTATGGGAGGTTTCCTATGGGATTAGGACTTCTTGTATGAGTAGGATTCGTGGCTTGGGGCAGCCACGTTGAGGGTATAAATAGAGGGGTAGGGTGTTGTTTCTCTGCATTGAGTTTTAGATCAAGCTTTTAGAGCTTTGAGTTAGGGTTTTGATATTAGTCGAAATTATGGAGAGGAGTGCTGTGGTTGCACTTTGTAAACACTAGTTGATGCAATAAAGTCATGAAATTTGATCTACATCTTCAAGTTTTTTTTACCGGCGTTGTTCTGGATCTCGACGGTCAGACCGAAGTACTACGGGCGGTCTAACCGGCGAGAGGCGGCTGTCCAACCGGCGACACCACACCGGTCAGACCGGGGCGCTCGGGCGGTCAGACTGGCGGCGGCGTTTTGACAGCAGCGACGGCGGCGGCGATCTACATCGAAAAGAGGGTTACTTTAATTTCCGCTTAAAGTTTTTGGTTTTTGGTGTTACAACCATTCACCCCCTTCTGGTTGGCTTGGTTCTTGATCTTCGATCCTACACGTCTCACTTAAAAGCAATATCTAAGGTTCATATAAATATTGGAATGCATAAAAGCTAATATAGCAACAAATAGACCTCAATTATTTTGCTAGCATGCACAAGAATATACTAGCGGTATAAACCAAAGCTCTTATTTTTCTCATTTTTTATTTTTTTAGAATTAAAGCAAATGCATAAAAAACATGAATGCATGTAAAAAGCACAAATTCCTTCTCAAATTAACCTCAAATTCTCCCGAAGAAAAATCAAGAAGAAATCAAAGATTTTAAAAAAATATCCAATTGTCAACAATATCACCAAAGTACTCAAGAATTGACATATATTAACTTGTATTATTAAAAACTACTGCCTCAAATACTAGCATATGAAAAGCTAATAAACGAAAAAGTAGAACAAAAATTATGTCAACCCAAAAGTAATTTGATGTTACCTTGAAAAGCAATCACCGTCTCCATTGTGAACGCACATGGGGAGTATCCACAAAATACCTACGAACAAGAAGATGTCGAGGCTTCCGTGTTGGAATTAGATAAAAGAAATTTTGGAACCCAATAGTCAGTCACACAACCAGTAGAACCAGTAGGTACAAATGCACGAACAAACTCAGAACCAGACTTACCTGAAAGAGCTGCCATAAGAGAAGTATCCCGAGATGTACATGCATCACACGTACATGCATGTGCTAAGTAACCCCAAGTACTGTAGATCACATACTCTACTCCCAGTTCCTTCCAATTTCCTTCGTGAACACTGATGCTTGCACGCACACCTCGTGAAGCCCGTTGTGAAGATCTCTCCCACACAATGTCCATCCACCATGTGTCATCTCGTATTCAACTTCGTCACCCAGTATCCTTGATCGTTTGGACCTCAACTTCTCCCTAAGTCTAGCCCCGATCCCACCGTTGACCAAAGTTGATCTCCAAGAATCCTGCACACAATCAGACAACCGTTTCTGGGTACAGATATCACAACCTGACCCACATTAGTCACATGCACTCACACCAATATCCACACATTCTCAAACCAATTCATCAAATAAATTATTTGCAAAGCCAATTTGTTTATCATAAAATATTAACCATGACAATGATTTCACATAAACCATCATGGGCAATCAGTTCTATTAGGATGTGCTTTGCTATCAAATAAAGAATCAAAGACTTTTGTCTGGTTATTTAGATCGTGGTTATCTTATATGTCAAATAAAGCACCAAATGCCATAATCACTGATCAGTGCAAAGCAATGCAAAATGCAATCAAGGAAGTATTCTCTGAAGCTCGACACAGATGATGTTTGTGGCATATCATGAAGAAAATTCCTGAAAAGCTTGGTGGGTACTTAGAGTATGAAGATATTAGCTCTACACTGTCCAATGTGGTGTATGATTCCTTAAACAAAAATGATTTTGATATGGGATGGATGAAGATGATCAATCAATTTAGCCTACATGATAATGAATGGTTTACCGGATTATATGACAACAGACATCTATGGGTCCCAGCTTATGTGAAAGATATGTTCTGAGCTAGAATGTCTTCAACACAAAGGAGTGAGAGTGTAAACGCTTTCTTTGATGGCTATGTTAATGCTAGAACAACACTTAAGCAATTTGTGGAGCAATATGACAATGCACTAAGAGACAAAGTAGAGAAAGAAAACAAGTCTAATTGTAAATCATTCTAAGAGGCAATTCCTTGCATAATGCAAGGAATTGCCTCTTGGAATGATTTACAATCAGACTTGTTCGACTAAGCTAGGCACACCGAGATGCCACACATTGTCCTACTAGACGATCCACGTAGCAAACGGTTTAACACACTCAGGTTGTTCAGTTTGTGTGCATAACATGATCAACACATTATCCAGACGGATGGTATATCCGAATGGCTCATCACATGGTGATCAACACATTATCCAGACGGATGGTATATCCGAATGGCTCATCACATGGTGATCAACACATTATCCAGACGGATGGTATATCCGAATGGCTCATCACATGGTTATATCGTCTAGTCCATACATACAGTTTGTTATGGACTAGCATGGTCTACGAGACACATCGAATGTCTAGTTGGACGAAACACACTATACTATCACGTTTTTAGGATCTAATTTAAGAACCAAGCCTATTAACGAGGATGAATGGTAGGAAAACTAAAAACCAAATCTTTTTACGAAATAAAAAAGAATCCTCTGACCTAGGAGATGCATCGATTGGACCGCCACATAGCCATCGATCAAACTGCAGTTATGTAGCCGGTCGGACCACCGCCTATCTGCCTGCCTGCTGCCGGTCCGACCGTTGTATAGTCGACGGTTGGACCGCCAGTCGGTTCGATCATCAGGATCCAGAAAAACACACCTCGACGAAACTCTTAAAAGTAGATCAATTTTATTGCATTAAGATGTGTTTACAAAATGCATCCAAAGCATTCCTCTCTTAACTCATGAACTAGAATCGAAATCTCGAAGAAAACCCTAACTTTTTCTTTCCCAAAAAGTTGATATCCTTTGAGCCTCAACCCTTCATCTATTTACACCCAAAACATAGCTGCCCATAGCTATGAATCCAACTAGAACTAAGAATCATAATCACATAGGAAACCCCTCAAACTAGGAAAACACACTTCTGTTTACAACTTCAAACCAAATTTCCTAAATTTGGACTTCAATCCAAATTTGACTCCGCTTACCATATGCATGCAAACTACTTTGTATGTCATATGGAAATCTTTACCTCCACATGCATTGTTCTCTAGCCTTAGCCCCACATGATCTCCTTGACTATTGGGACCTCAATTTGTTCCAAACCTAGTCCCGATCCATCACTGGCAATACTCCCGAGGCCTCGAGCAACACCTACACATTAACAAATAAAGGAACCATATCCTAAGGCAGCGTTCGGCAGGATGGGTTGGGAAAGCACACAGTGCGCACAGAAAATGGAACGATCCATTAGCATGTGATTAATTAAGTATTAGCTAATTTTTTTTCAAAAATGAATTAATTTGATTTTTAAGCAACTTTTGTATAGAAACTTTTTGCAAAAAAATACACCGTTTAGTAGTTTGAAAAGCGTGCGCGTGGGAAAAAGTACTGTGCGCGCTGGGAAACTGGGTGCCGAACACAGCCTAATACTAGTTCTCATCCAACTTGACTCATATTAGTACATAATAATATTACATTCGTATAGAAACCATAAAGAAATCATAAACACTAAACGATCACAAAAATCTGCGAAAACAATCTGAAACCGACTCCCTCCTAGAGTCTACCGGCCCGACCGACACTATAATCTCGGTCCGACCGCACACGTCCAAAGCCAAAAACACTGTGCCTGGTCTCAGCCTAGTCCGGTCCGAGTCCGACCATCATTACCAAGCTAGTCCGACTAGCCACACCCAGAGACAGACACCACTTAACCAACATCAACACAATCGCTTACCTTGATAATTGTTCATCACCAAGACTAAATCAACACCTTAATTTTATAGTTTGTACACACAATTTATCCAGAACAAACATATGCCCTGTTCGGACAATCCATGGGACTGATGAACTGGTCACCATTGGACTGTTCAGACAGTCCAGTCCTCAAAATAAATTGGTGATATGCAATTTAAATTTTGTTCAGGCTCAACTTCACTTTATTTTTGAATATAGCATAGATTTAGAGCTAGATAAGATAAAATAAAGTTTATCACACCTAGCTTTCTAGCAACATGTTCTCAGTTTCTAGATGCTCTACTTAGAACTCACATTCGTCAATATCAATTTATAGAATCTTTTTAAAACACGGTACAAACACAGTAGGAGTACAATTTATAGAATTGATCGTTTGGTAATGGCAAATCTTGTAATTTCTCTAAGAAAAAACCTTATATGGGATTCGTACTCAACACAATCCAACTTTACGTGTTATGTATCCCTTTTCATGATATATGTATTTATCGTTTAAAGTATTTTGAAAATGTTAATTATTGATTTCATGTCAAGTACTTTGACTTTTCATGTACATTAATTGCATGCATGAATTAGGTGACAAATAAGATCATATCTTAATCTTGCCAGTTTTGTATGTTTCCTCCCAATAGTTCGACTACAATAAATATAAAAATATTACTCCATTCTCCTCAGAAATTACACTAAGAAAATAAATAACAGTGGTAAACCTATCATTGCCCCGTCTAAGAGAATTCTACATTAGTAGTAGATCGTGCCTTTTAAAAAAGACGGGACATGTTATTTTCATCAAGTTACTACTAACACTTACCACGTACTCTCTTCATCCCCTGTATTTTACTCAAATCCCCAATATAAGGCGGCACCTCCTCGGATGCCGTTTATACACATGCAAGCATTTAAGTTTTCCTCGTTTCCATTCATATGCATGCAAGCATTCAAGACATCACCTCCTTGGCTCCCGTTTAAAAGGCCTCTCTCTCTCCCAGCTACACTGTGAGCCTCTCTTCTTAGCAGTTAAGTGTGCTCTCATGTTCACGACGATGGTGGTGCCCGACGACGGTGGCCGACGATGGTGGTCGAAGGTCGCAAGCGCCCGGCGTATGCGGCAGCATGCATAGATAGAGTTCGGCCGCGCGCGCTCGCTCCGTCTCCACGCCGTCCGCATGCGGCGACATGCGCAAGTGGAGCTCGCCCGTGCCCGAGAGCTCCGCGACGACGCCGTCGGCATGCGGCAACAAGCGCAAATGGATCTCGCCCGTGCGAGAACGCTTCGTGTCCATGCCTTCGCATGCGGCTGCAAGCGGAAGCAGAGCATGCGCGGAGTCAAGCTTACAACAACGATGATGGTAAGGCCGATGAGGGTGGTGTTAACGGCGCGGCGGTGGACGCCGGAATCTGCAAGGGCATCATGGGCGAAAGTCTCGCGGCTGGCACTACCGATCATTTCACCGATTCCGACGATGTTCGGTATGTTATTGACTCTCTGGCCAACAACACATTTGTTGCGGATTCACTCGAGGAGACTGATGCGGTGGAAAAAATCTAGATGTGTGTGGTCATGGAACATTAGCAAAGTGAACGAATAGATGTCTGTTGTCATTGCTTGATGGTGTAATCCATGAGTTATCAAATCTAGCTTTTTTAAAAAATTGTGTTCCATCTTGTTTTTTTTCTAGTCGGTTAAATGCAATGTCTTGATGAAGATCAGAGGAAAACAAACAGCGCACTCCATTTCTTTGCTAATCATCGGACAATGCATAGTTACAAGAAAAAGAATCCTAAGCTATGCATCGATGAAATCCACCCCATCTAGATAAATTTGCTTATCGCATTGCAACCTTATTGGCAATTGACCATTCCTCTCTAATGTTCCCTTCTTCATATGCGGTATTGCATAATGTTGCCCTCCTTTTGCACGCATAATCTCCCTCATGCACCCCTGTTATGTAAGGAACACACGATTTGATCTATCCACTTGATATTCTTCATATGCTTATTCTTCATATGCTTTGATCACGTTTTTCTCAATTTCTCCATGGAGATGACTTCTGAAACACTGATGGCAAGGCTGCAAAAAATCCTAAATCCAGAACATTAAGATCGGGAGAGTTGGGTGGTTGACATATTAATCGTATATCCCACCCATCTGTCACGTCCCGATTTTCGTTCGGGATTAAAAATTGTTAGATAATACAATTCTATAAATTTTATTAAAATTAAAAGAAATTAATAAAGTGAAATTATTGAGGAAAATAAAATGTTCCTTAAAAATCATGGCTGGAAATATTTTTATAATATTCTCCATTCCCTAAAGAACTCTCTGGAATTTTCCGTGAAATTTTGAAGTTCAAGAAGTAATTTTAATAATACAAAGTTCATTTAATCAATTAATTAAATTGGAAAAACAAATTTAAAATCCTCTCTCAGCTTTGGGTCGTTTTCTGCCGAAGTCTACCTTGCCTCCCTCGCGGCCCGTTCGCCCTCACACTCCTTCCCGCTTTTCTCCCTCTCTCGGGCCGGCCTCTCTCTCTCGGCCCACTCGGCCTTTCTCGCGCAAAGTCCACCTTACCTCCCCGACCTGGCCTCCTCTCTCTCCCTCTTGCCGACAGGCGGGACTGTCCCCCTGTCAGCTCTATCCTTTTCCTCTAGCCACTCTCCTCGGCAACTGCTTCCACACACGTCGTCGCTTCTCCCGCATGCTCCCATGCCCCACTCTCGCCCCAAACTGTGAGGACGCGGTCGCCGCCCACTCTACCATTTCCCCCACTTCTCTCGCAAAAGTCGGCGCCTGCCGAGCTCCTGCGCCCATGCTGCCGCTCCCTTCTCTCTCCACCAGCCGTTGCCGCGATTCCGCCTACCCTAACCACAATCCAATCGCCTCGAGCCCAAAAAAACACTCCCCGAGCTCTCCTCTACAGGTTCTCCCTATTTTTTCCAAGCTCGCCGCACTCCCTAACCACTCTCTTGTCGCGAGCTACAAGCTCGGCCGCCACCATCATACTCCGGCCGCCCGCCACCGCTTCTAGAGTCACCGCCGCTCTAAGTCGTCACCGCCATCGGCTTCGCGCCGCGCGCAGGTGTTAACAGCAAAATTTGGTAAAGATGTACCAAAGATGGAGTTAGATCCGATGCCAATTTGAAGAGATAAAGATGTTTCCAAAAACGGAACAGTGCATCGGTTGGGGGCCGTATCGGCCGATATGGAATCAGACTCGGTCGGCCGATACGAGTAACCTGAATCGGACTCGGTCAGCCGATACGGGTAACCTGAGTTTGTGTCCGGTTTAGAGAAAAGCTTGAAGATATTGTCAAATAGGAATTGAGTCTTAAAGGGGCAATTGTATGTAGTAATTAGGAATAAGAGTTAGTTATTTCCATTTTACAATCTCGTGGTAAGAGTCCACCTAGGATTTGTTTGTTTAGTCAAGTTTTGAGTAGTGTCCGACATGGACAAGGTTTATAAGTTCGGGTATAAATATATGCCCAGGGTCTTGTAAAAAAGCAACAACAGTTCAATATACACTCGGCTCATTGCTATAATTTCCTTTTTACTTTCGACAAGTTCTTGTTTCGAGTTGGGCTGCATCTGTTTCGATCTCCAATAAGAGATATGGCTTGTCAATAGCGGCTTGTATCGGCGGATTAGCGCATCGTTTTAGATGTTCTAATCTATCTTGTGCAACCGCTAGTTATCATATTACTTAGCTAATCTAAATTGATAGCTCGATTTACCTGCATCGGCCAAACCTTACCTAAGTTTTGTCGGTATCGGTTAAATCATCTCATCGGCTCAGATTAGCTAAGGTATTCACCACCATGAAAATCAGTCAAAGGCTTGATTGTTTAGATTCTATGTTTCTTTTCACACTTTGTGTTGCATCAGCCCTAGTCATGTTTAGAATCACAGAAACTAACTTGCTTCTTGATTGCCAATAAGGGTAGCATCAGAGTTTCAGCTGATATTACTTGATATAACTGTTTAGCTTTATTTCAATTCATTTAATCATGCTTTTCATGTTATATCTGCCCCTTATACAAGGATATCACACTATATAAATATAACAAGTTTGCTCTTGGTATATTTACTTAGATTTATATTCTTGTATAAGGCTGTATCAGAGTATTAGCCGATACGGTATTTATTTTTAACCTAAGCATGGTGTCATCGGCTATGACTTGATTAGATATATTCTTTATCTATGGATTACATGTTTGATTACATTTATAGCCGATGAGACATGTTTTAGGCTCACTTAACTTTATTCATCTTACACCTTACAACTGATTCGGTCAGATCGCATTGGCTAGGTTTATACAATACGTCATCGGCTCAAGCGGCCGATCGGTTATCATAGATTTAACTGGTTTTATTGTATATCTCGTTAGTTACAGGATCAAACTAACTGGCACGCTCTGAACCCGAACACAAGATTTGGACCTACACTGGAGCTAAGTAGAACTCCTAGGTCGTCGTGTTTTCACATCAACAGCGGGCAAGCCTGGCCACCGCTCCACTTCCGCTGCCACCACCGGAACCACCGCTACCGCCGTCAACCGGTGACCGCCGCCACATCCGTCGTCTCCAGGCAGTGACCGCCGCAAGACCGCCATCTGTGCCGCCTTCCACCATCGCCAGCCGCTTCCGCGGCCGCTTCTCGCGTCGCCCCGTCACAGGTGAGTGCCCCTTTTCCTCCCCGCCCTCCTCCGCCACTCTCCCATGCGTGCCGCCACACCAGTGGCCGCCGCCGGTGACCTTTGGGCCGTGCGCCGCCACCTCGGTCGGTCGACTGGTAAGCCCCGCCCCGCTTGCTCGTGGCCGCCCGATTCACCCCGAGGTGAATCCAGGGCGTCCACGTGGCGTCCCTCGTGCTGCCCGCATTGGCGCCACGTCGGCACCACCTCCTCCTGCTTATCCGCCATGTCCGCCACGTGGTGCACCCGCGGAGGGTGCGCGCGTGGACCCGATCCACCATGCACCCGTCCCCTTTGAGTCATCGACAGGTGGGGCCCGTTTTTCGACGCCACTTATCCCCGCGAATGACATCATAAGTAATTATTAATTGCGCAATAAATTGGTTTAATTTCCAAAAAATGATTTAAATGGCTCAAAACTTCTAAAATTTATAACTAATTCATACAAACTCCAAATTGGGCCATTCAACTTGTAAAATTCATCCAAAATTGAGATCTATATATTTTTACTTTCTATGTACTATTTATTTGTTTTTTATTAGGATTTTTCCTCGTTTTGTGTGCCAGCATGTAGATTTCGCTGTTTCGGAAGATCGTGCTCGTGAGGAAGTCTTCGGAAGATTGTTTGAAGAAGCAAGGCAAGTCACACATTCCTCCTTGAGCATGTTGAACCTAATTTATGAAATGTTTTTCTGTTTGCATATAAATTGCATGTTTTGCTAATTCCATGGGATTGGAAATACCTACCTGCTAGCTTGTGCCATGTTTTATTGACAACCATCCTTTGTCAAACTTGGATGATAATTTGAATAGCTTGTGTCAATTATGTTGACCTTGCTAGAATTATGATATGCTTAGCCATGCTTAATTACCACTAGCTCACTTGATGGGATAATTACGTTATCTACCTTTAGTATCCTGTTGAGCTGCAAGCTCGAGACATTTGGCCATGTTTTATTGGTCGTAATTATCCAACTAAAATATGACTTAATGGTGGGCTGTAGGTGCATGGTTTTGCTAGTTGTATCCACGGTAATTAAGGATCGGTTCGCGGGAAATCCTAGAAGACTTACCGTTCTTACCACAAGCAAGAATGGGCAACTGCTGGAGTTGTAGTGTAGCTCTTTCCTTTCTGACGTATCAGACAAGGGTGGGCGTGATGGAGTTTGGATGGGCCCTGCGACGGTCTATGCGACTTTCGGATTCACCTAGACACAAGGGGGGCTGCCTACCTTGGTTTTAAGGGTAGTGGAGAAACCTGTAGTGTGGTGCGATTGGTTAGTGGGAGATATGCGAAGGGTCTTGTCACAATCACTCGCCATGGTGACGTGTCCGGCTGGGCATCGTAACATGACGGTGGATTGTGTCTTGTTGATACAGTTGTACACCTCTAGCCAAAGTAAAACTATTCGAATAGCCGTGCCCACGGTTATGGGCGATCGACCAGCTTCACTATGATTAGTCCCACAATTAATTAATTTGACTTAATGAACTGGTGTAGTTCGGGTAGTTTGGTTGGGCCTGTTCAACGTGGTGTAACGTTGTTCAGTGGATATTTGATCTTGCCTTAATTAATCAACTGTTTTATGTTTCTGACTATAAATGTTTATAACCACCTTTATGCAAATAGCCACAAACCTCCCTTTGTCTCCCATTGCACGACTGCATCGTTGGTGTGGCTTGCTGAGTACGGTGGTTATACTCAGTCTTACTATTATTCCCCCTTTTCAGAAGTATAGTGCTTCTGAGCTGAAGACGAAGTTAGAGGACCAAGGGTTATACCCCAGTTGAGTTTTTGCTTGTGGAGTGAAGTTGAAGCCCCTTTAGGATCACCTTTTCCGTTGCTGCTGCTTTCTTTTCGATGTGAGGACTAGGTGCCTCTTCTATAAGTATTTACACTTTATTTATGTTTGAATCTGTATATTAATTTGTTGTTTTGTGTGCCTTGGCTTGATTCCTAGACAGGGATTTATACACAAAATAGTCTGAAAATTTGGCTAAATTTCTGGGCGTGACTTCTTGTGCAACACCTAAAAATTCTAGGTCATTAACCGCAATATGAGTCTTTGCATTGTCTTGTTGGATAAATATCAGAAGTCCTAGTTCCTCGCTAGTCCATCTACCTTTGATGGATGGCAAGACTTTTTCAATGAGAAACCTTCGGATAATGTCCCTCGTGACCGATGTCATGGCCTTCAGCTCCAAGGTTCCTACATTCATTCATGTTAACCAAGATTAATACAACCATGTCATATGTCAAGTAATTAAGCAAAATTAAACAACTTACCCCTCTCCCTATTACGACTTTTCCTCTTGGCAGGCTCCCAATAAGTGAAGGCAAAAATCCTAATTTTTCTATCAAATGTACATATGCCATGCTCATCAAACCTTGGACGGGCTTTCACCCAAAGGAACATCACTTTATCAATGAAAATTTTTCTCTTCATGGCTCTTCGAGGGTTCTCTTCTTCAAGTCCCAAGTAAAATATTTGGTCTGCTTTTGTCATATAAAACCACTTCTCATCTATGTACAGGACATTGTACAAAGATTTGAAAGTTGGCTCATCCGGTATGCTTTGGTTGTCAAGCATTTGTATGCAAAATCGCACACGCGCCTTCATATTATCTTCGGTCAAGGTGAACTTTATGGCATTTGTATGGCGCCTAAACCTTCCTTCCTTCAAATGCCTATGCAATGTGCTTTTCGACATATGCAAAGCATTAGTTAGGTCTTGGATAGTATGGCATTGTCTAAGCAGCACATCTTTGATGCCATCAGCATTAAAGGGAAGTTTTTTGCAGCCACAATACTTCTTCTTAGATTCAAAAGATTCAATTCCACATCCAATTTGTCCATCTTGCCATACGTGCTGGACAACTCTCCATGGCACCCCCATGTCGTTAGCAACAGATTTTGTCACTCCCTCCTTCGTCATGCCATCAGTTGATCTCTCTAAACACATGGTATATATGCTTCGTTTGATATCAGGAGGGTAGTGCCTTCTCTTTCTAATATTGATACCTACACATGGTTCATGACGCCTTAGTATATGCTTGCTAAAGGATCATGCATTGCCTAATTAGCATACAGAGGTCTAGTATGGTTTGCTTGCATGGCACTGTGCATGGCTACATACAAATGGCTTTTGAGCTCGTACAACTAAAAGACTTGTGAGTACCTGGGGTTTCAACTGCATCCACGGCGTATGCTTTGTCACCGGCGTGCACACCCCTGAATTCATCTGCATCCACGGCATGCGCTTCATCGCCGCCAAGTGCTTCGCAGCCTGGCACTTTGCCGCCGGTTTCAGCTGCATCCACGGCGTGTGCTCTGTCACCGGTGTGCGTTTTGCCGCTGGCTTCAGCTGCACCCATGTCATCATCTGCGTTGCTGCCCTCTTCGCTAGCACCTTCTCCATCTGTCCGTTGAAACAAAATTGGGTCATGAAACAAGTACAGATAGAAAAAACCAGAGTACAAAAAAGAGAAAAGGAAAACAAATCAGCAACCATGAGCACCTTCATTGCCGGAATCCCAAACGAAATCATAATTCAAATCAGGTACACCTCCTTCTAAATTCTCAATTTCATCCCAATTGATGGGCTGATTCAGATCAAAACCAGCCATTATGTTGAACCATGTGAGGGGTTATGAGAGAAGAAAAAATGAGAAGAGAAGTGTTAACTTTGAATGGCCATTGCACACATTTGTAGGATAAGCTCAAAGTGGCACTGATTTTCGTTGATGCCTTCCAAATTTTTATTGATAGCGCCATCCAAATCTCTGGTCAAACTGACATGCATGGCGCTAATTTTTGTTGATGCCTTCAAAATTTTTATTGTCAGCATGCGGGGCCAAGGATTACACGTGGTGCGTGGCCAAGCGCGAGCGATCGAGAAGCCTCACAAGCGCGCGAAAATAGGACATGGGCTGGGATACGTGCGCGAAAATAGGATGTAGGTTGGGATACATGTGCGAAAAAAGACCGTGGGATGAGATACACGCGGTGAAGGCCGAGGGCGGCATGTGAAGCAAAGCGTTGCGCGTCGAGGCGAGCAAAATGGGTACACATCCTTGGTCTTTGTGTGAGCAGGTACGCCTTATATTATGGGATGAAGGGAGTATATCAATTGCCAATATTAAAAATGAAAAGAGGTATCCAATATATATGCAATTAATGCATAATGTCCATGGCTGACGTTTGACTAGAAAGAGATGCTTTCTCTCATCATCAATGATGGAGCCTGGTTTGTTTTTTTAATTTCTTATGATTTTTCATCTACAAATATCTCTTGAAATTTGAAGTATAGTTTAAAAGCAATTGCTTTTAATCAAGGAAAATAATAGTGAATTTAATAACTGTATACTTTTAACAAAAGAATTAATTTACCTCTATATAATAGCTCTAACCCCTCCAACCTCCTAGCCAAAGTAGTCCCTAGAGTTCTCTCTAATCCGATTACTTTTTCTCTATAATCTTTCTTTAGATCTTTATAACAATTACATTATTATCTTTAGTTTGTGTGATCTTACTATCAACCCTTCTTATTAAGTTTATAGACATCATATCAACGACCTTGAGTGTAACAAGGTCAAAGCTCTTTCTCCTTACACCCAACCATCCAACCTCTCCCTTTAGCTATAATATCATTATTTGGCATCGAACCATACCAAATCAAAGTACCAAAAAACTTCTTCATCATCACTATCACGAGTTCACGACCGTTATCGATCTTCTTGTCCCTCATATCTGAAATAGTACTCAGTTTTCTTCATCTATATTTTCCTAATTTTGGGCTGAAAAATCTTTCCAAAACAAGGATCACACCCCTGTCACAAAATACGATCTCCGGCTGTTTCCCCAAATTTTATTCGAATATATAGTTTCCAAAGGGGCAAGTAACGGATTCCATTTCTTGATTTCTACCACCGTTTGCAGGGAAGGAAAGAAAATAAAATAAAATAAACTCAACAAAATCCCCATCACCTCGTCTTCCCCACCATTTCTCTCTCCTCTCTCCTCTCACTACCCCCAAAGCAGCAGCAAGCAGCATCAGCAGCGAGCACCCAAGCTAGCCGCAGCAGCAGCAGCAGCAGCAGCAGCCACTGAGCCAAGCCAATTCCCCCAAATCGCCTCCTCCCAAATGCGACTCCCCCCCTGACGAAACCCTCCCCCTACCTCGCCGCCTCCGCCGCGCGCCGCCATGTCGCTGCAGCCGCCGGCGGTGGAGCCGCCGGAGTGGCTGCGGGCGCTGCCCGTGGCGCCGGAGTACCACCCGACGCTGGCGGAGTTCGCCGACCCCATCGCCTACATCCTCAGGATCGAGCCCGAGGCCTCCCGCTACGGCATCTGCAAGATCGTGCCCCCGCTCCCGCGGCCCCCCGAGGATGACACCTTCCGCCGCCTCGAGGCCGCCTTCGCCTCCTCCAATGCCGCCGCCTCCTCCGGCGACCCCTCCCCGACCTTCCCCACGCGGCTCCAGCAGGTGGGCCTCTCCACCAAGAACCGCCGCGCCGCCAGCCGCCGGGTCTGGGAGAGCGGGGAGCGCTACACCCTCGAGGCGTTCCGCGCCAAGGCGGCCGAGTTCGAGCCCCCGAGGCACGCGGCGCCGCCCAAGAACCCCACCCACCTCCAGCTCGAGGCCCTCTTCTGGGCCGCCTGCGCCTCCAGGCCCTTCAGCGTCGAGTACGGCAACGACATGCCCGGCTCCGGCTTCGCCTCGCCCGATGAGCTCCCCGCCAATGCCGCGGCGGCGGCGCCGAGCGACGTCGGGGAGACGGAGTGGAACATGCGGGTGGCGCCCCGCGCCAGGGGGTCGCTGCTCCGCGCCATGGCCCGCGACGTGGCGGGCGTCACGACGCCGATGCTGTACGTGGCCATGCTCTACAGCTGGTTCGCCTGGCACGTGGAGGACCACGAGCTCCACAGCCTAAACTTCCTCCACTTCGGCAAGGCCAAGACCTGGTACGGCGTCCCCCGCGACGCCATGCTCGCCTTCGAGGAGACGGTGCGCGTCCACGGCTACGCCGACGACCTCAACGCCATCAGTGAGTGTCCTCTCGATCTCTCCTGCTTTTACTGTTCTTCAGTTTTCTTGCCTGATGAAAAAAAGTCGCATGGGTCACCACTCCTTTTCCTTTTGACGGGTAAGAGTCAAAACCTTTTCGTCAGAGAATCTTTACACGCCATTGCTAAATTTTACCCAAATGGGAATTTCTTTTTTTCTTGATAAAATTTATGGTGGTTAGTGTGTCAACTATTCAGGTGAGCCATTATGCAACTGAAGTAGCTTGTAAATTAAGTACAAATCGATGTCCTTTAGAGAAACTATATGAGCATCATTACTAAGCCTTTTTGGTTACTGAAGCTGTGGACCTAAATATTAAGCCCTCTGCTAGTCTGACTGATCTTACTTCTTAGGCAAACAGGAATCAAAGGAATAGCTGATAGTTGCAATTCAGCGAAAACAGTAGTTATTATGTTTTATGTGATCCGCCACCTGGTTGATTTGGTCATCCACAAACTAAGAAACAAATTTATGGAGCTATGGAAATGTTGCATCAATCTGGTTTAACAAAGTATATTATGCATTGGCCTATTATTAAACCCTTAGAAATCGTAATGATAGGGGATTTCCTTGAAAAGAGAAAGTATTATAATGTATTTATAAGATTCAGATTGGCTTGACAACTGATCTACTAGGATTGTACTCCAAGGGCATGCAAACATGCAAATTAGACTTTAGAATTACATGTAAAGGGTCTCTACCAAGAGTCATAATGTACATCCTGTTTGGATCCTCCATGTTCAGATTTAAGATTAAGATGTCTATCAAAGATTCTGCTACATTTTTGTTTACTTCATTTAATGAGCAAGATTAAGGATGCCCTCAACAAGAATGTTGCAATTAAATCCTCCATGATCACGCATATCAAATTTCATCCACATGTCCTCATCTGTATGCCCCCAAACGTCCCAAAGATATTTGTAACAGATCACTAATATCTTCTATTAGTCATTATTGTCCTCATCAGTATGTTACATGTTGCCATGCCACATCAGTCAATCGGGAGCTACTCTCACCATATCTGTTGCTATACTACTCTAGCATGCCAATTGTGCTCCTCTTCTGGCTAGTTTCCATGATATACCCCTTGCCAGTTGCAATGACTTGGAAAATCATTTTTGGTTGATTTACTTATGTTTGATTATGTAGACATGAATTTACTACCACAATTTGTTTTCTTGAGATTTGAATTTATAATTTCTGTTTTACAGTCCTTGTAAAAATTAAGAACCATCAAAATATATCCAATTCTCAAGGTCTTAGGACACCCTAAAAGACCTTAAAGCAACACTTGTACAAGTACCAGATGAGAGTAGTGCGAAAAATATAGGAGCATGGAAGTAATTGTTGTAGGCTTATACTTTGGGAGATCCTTATGAGATAACTCTGCACTCAATGCAATAGTAGGCATAATCAAGGTGGGAACAAAGACCTAGCACAATGTCTGGTGAGACCTTGGGTCTGTATGGATGGAACATTTCTTTTTTTGTGAACGAGAATTTAGTTATCTTTTCATATAGTAACAGATATTCCAAACCTCTGGTCTGACAATATTTGTATCACTTTCAATCTGCATTGGATGAATGAATGCTTTATTTATTGATCAGGAGGTAATGTTCTTTCTTTTCACCATGGTATGGTTGTGATATGTCATATGTGTTTATGCTAATAAAAAGGAGATGGAGATGATGATGCGGTGATTTCTTAATCATGATACGTTGCGGTGCCAAGCAGTGAAGGTAGTCCATTGATAAGATCTGCCATGAGAAGGAGAGTGCAACAGTGCATAAATTTTTAGGTTGATTATAAAAAAATACAATTTTAACCTCAGTAAATGAATGGTTAGATTCTGTTGCCCATCTTGTTTGTTCGTTTCAGTAACTCTCTAATTACTGTAAAGTTTCTCTCAATTTCAGATTTCATTTGATACTAAATCCTGGATGGTTAAAATGAATCCAGTAACAGCTTACCAATGTAAAAGATTTGGAACCTTGAGCAGATCACAGTTCATTATTAGATCATGAGCAGGAGAGAAACACTCTAAAGCTTGGGTTACTTTATATGATTCTCGAATCTGGATGAACCTTTACTTGGTTATAAGCTAATGAAGTGAAGAGGAAAATATTTCATTAATAAGTTATGACTTTTTGAAATTTTCCTAAGTTGGACCAGCTTACGTGGTTTTTCCAACTCGGTGTTAGCCACATAGTTGTAGCTGTGGTTGTATAGAGAAATTTTATTGACAAGATGTAATGTTGAATACTCAAGTAAGAATTGCCCCTGATGATCAATGTGCTAATGGATTACTTATATCATATCACTTGCAGTGGCCTTTCAAACATTAAATGAGAAGACAACTGTCTTATCTCCTGAGGTGCTTCTTTCTGCTGGTGTTCCCTGCTGCAGGTATACCCACATTTCATAATGCTCTTGTTTGGGATATTTACTGTATGGCATTATTTTGAGTATCAAGTATAATGATTAATAGATACTTCTCCAAAGCAGATTGGTTCAAAAAGCTGGAGAATTTGTTATCACATTCCCTGGAGCTTATCATTCAGGCTTTAGCCATGGTAGGTCATCATGCCCATATCATAGAATGCGTGGTGGAACATATTATCTCCTTTGGAGAAGTTATCTGTTTGGTCCTATATGTGTTGTATTGTTCACATCTTCGACTTACTATTCTACAGTTAAGGCTACAAATTTTGGCTAACTCAAGAAATGGAACTCCATCCTTGCTTTGTAGAGAGCTAGCTACTTTCATTTGGTGCCCTTATGGTTTTATTTAGATCTATTCACAACTAAAATGTCAGCGTAATACCATATAGTGTCAATCAAATATATTTTAGAAGGCAGCTATTATCTATTTTAAAATGCTTTAATACATAGTTATGTTGTTCTGCACGCTTAGTGGAAGATACTGTTTTCAATTTCAAATAATTAAAACCACTCAAATTATCATTTACATATGTCCCTCTTAATTCCCTGTTTAAATCCAAACTTGCTGTCAGATCATCATGAATTGTGTGGTCACATGTTTTCTTGCCTGGATAGATAACCATTGCAGTATTACTAGCTGTTGATGGCATTTCATATGCCCTAAATGCACAATATCTCCTTTGGCTATGGATCCAACTATCCAAGGTTTCTGTAATGAAATGCTCAAATTTGGTCTGTTTTTGTAAACCATGCAATCAGAATGTCACAACCTTGCACAAAAAAGAAAAGAAAAACACAATCATGCATACTAGTTGATATGAGAGAACACAGAAATTAGGTTAGATTTCATCATTTCAATGCTATAGCGCTGTTTTTTTCCCAACATTACCACCTTTGTTATATACTCCATTTGTTTTGCAATGTGTCATTTCAGAATGGTTATCCACTGAGTAAATCAAGAGTGAAGTTTCCATCCACACTTCACTTTGGGGAGATTAAGTGTCTATGGCTTACCATACTTTACAACCTCGCATGTACAACCAGCCGCTAATCTAGGCACTTCAGATGAAAATTAACTACCTTTAATGACACGCTGGTGTTTTGGAAATGGCTGGCCGTCAAGCCTACTAGTCGGCGCCTCGACTCAAGCAATATGCATAAAAACAGTTTTGCCAAAGAAATTAGTGCTTCAACCTAGCTATTGCATTGGAGATTGAGGTTGTTGCGAAAATGCTCTCTCTTTAAGCATCTGTGTAACCATCAAGCGGCTCCACATGCCCTTAGGGGTATAATTATCATTTCCCATTAATTTTTCCTTGCGTGTAGTGCTTCTTTGGATTGTGTGCAATTGGTATGGACAGAGATGAGATAGTAACAGTACTGGTGCCCTAAAAACTGAAAACTCATTAATCCCCGAATATGGAACTTCATTAGTGAATATTCTTCATGAAAGGAAACATGTCTAGAATTGCTCGATCAAACTCTACTGCCTTCGATTATCATTTTGTGGTCTTTAATCCTAAGGCCCGAACTTGATTGATTGAACTTGGTATGATGAATTTCTATTATTTATGTAAGTTGATTGATCTCATAGAAGTTGCTTTGATTAAATTACAGACCTTTTGAGACTGAATTAGGCTTTTAAGCATTTTGGTCATTCAGACATCATATCCTGATTAGTTAACATGGTATGCACATTAAATAGAAAAATATGAAAATATGAAACCATTTATCTGCCTGCACATCAAATTCAAGTCGCATCCCCAAATTGTTGAAAAGAAGTGCTGAATGATCAATGGATAGAGGTATTTGGTTTCATCTGCTCATTAGTTTCATGTATTCTAGCCACAAAATGGCTGTTCTATGTCTGAGAGTTTACCATTTTCTCTGTGTTCTTTGAACAGTTATGGTTACTGGTTCTTGTAAAGGATCTTGGTCCCTATGAATAAAACATGTTCTTTTCGCTTCTGCAGGATTTAATTGTGGGGAAGCATCAAATATTGCAACTCCCCATTGGTTACAAGTGGCTAAAGAAGCTGCAATCCGGAGGGCTTCAACTAATTGTGGTCCAATGGTGTCTCATTATCAGCTGCTTTATGAGCTAGCACTCTCATCGCGTCCAAGGTGTGTTGCAGTAAAATATGATGCCAATCCTTACATTAAAATAATTGGACGACATCACCTTTATATCTTTATTTTAAATACACTAAAATAACTAGATATCTTGTTTGGATTCAAATGATCCATGATGGAGGCCTATCATATCTTTTAATTAAACTGGATAGTGGGTGGTGTTGTTGTATATGTGTCTGTAATTTCCTATAGATATTGGAATAATGGAATTGAATTTATTCTGAACATTCATTTACAGGGAGCCTAAGAATTTCTATTCTGTTCCAAGAAGCTCGCGTTTAAGGGACAAGAATAAGAATGAAGGTGATATAATAGTCAAAAAAATTTTTGTGGGAAGTGTAACTGAAAACAACAATTTGCTTAGCGTCCTTCTGGATAAGAATTCTTGTATAATTGTTCCAAACACTGGTTTCTTCATTCCATCCTTTCCTGTTGCACTGGAATCTGAAGTTACTGTTAAACAAAGGTTTACAGCTGGTCCCTGCAGTATTAGCCAGCAAGGAGCAGACAATATGGCTGTTGATCATGTGGCTGTAGACAAGGTTACAGAGATTCAGGACTTGTGTGGATCCTTATATCCTTGTGAAACCAGTCTTGTGGGTTGTAGCAACAGAAAACTTTATGAAACAAAATATGGCCAACGGGATGCTGCTGCTTTGTGCTTATCTACTTCAGAGATTCAGAGCAGAGGAATTGATAAAGCAAGATCACATCCAGCAGGTGGGATCTTAGATCAAGGACGGTTGCCGTGTGTACAGTGTGGAATATTAAGCTTTGCATGTGTAGCCATCATTCAACCTAGAGAAGCAGCAGTACAGTTTATCATGTCTAAAGAGTGCATCTCTTCGAGTGCAAAACAAGGAGAAATTGGTGCATCTGATGATACCGCAAACTGGATAGATCAGAGTCATGAGATTAGTCCTCCACCAGGTTAGCAATAACAATCACTGTTACCTGATCGTTCTCTGGTAGCCACTTGTCATTTCTTGGCACTGATCTAGCTGTGGTATTGTTTCATGATCTGGATAAAATGTCCTAATCGTAGTCCTCTTCACCACTTTTTGTCCAACTGGAATTTGAAATCATCCTGGTATTTTTTGTTGCCATCATGTTAATCAGAATGTTTTCATTTATCATCCATAGTCATTAAATTTGTTGTGTGAAAGTACCAAGGAATGTTATTGGATCTTATTTGAAAGTGATTTTTACATAGATAATAAATTGACCTAATGTAGCTTAATATCGTTTGATTTTATGTACTATTTGCAGCATAAACATTGTAGAACATATTCTCTTTCCTATTTTCTGAGGGTGATTCTTCAGTTGTCATACTGCTTTTCCCTACGGCAGTCAAGACTCAATTATTATATATTTATATATTTTCTTCAAATCACTTGCCTCTACTGAACAAACAGAATCAATGCAACCATTGTAATATTCCAATACTCAAGTCCTGAAAATAAGTAAAGTGAAGGACTTCCTTTTATAATGAAGTCTGGTTTCTTTCTTCAGACTTCGTAAGTTACATTGTTGGTTTTATCTCTATCAACAGGTCCAGCATCTGGAACAGATGATAATGTAAAGCATGCCGTAAGTTTGGCCCATGTCTCTGATCGGTGTAGAGAACTATATGCCAGCAACACCGATGGATGCACCTCCGCTCTTGGGCTTCTAGCTTCTGCATATGACTCATCAGACTCTGATGATGAAACAACTGAGGATGTTTCAAAACATAGCAAGAAAAATGATTCAGTAAACCAAAGCACGGATACTCAAATCTTGGAAACATCAGCTAGCTGTTCCAGTACAGTTCGATGTCAAAAGACAAATTCACACTCGCATGAAGAGGAATGTGAGGCAAGAGCCACATCATTGATGAAACCTGTAAGCCATAATAGTAGGCCTATTAGTCAGTCTAACACGGATACAGATATCGACCATTTTATAGAACTGGGAAAGTCAGGAACACAGTGTTCAGGTTATCTTGATTTGGTTGATGATCTAACTACATCAGTTTTAAAATCCTCTTCAAATACTTGTGTAAGTGCAGCTAAAGCCTCAATGGATCTAGATGTTCTGACCATGCTCAGGTACAATAAAGACTCTTGCAGAATGCATGTGTTTTGTCTTGAACATGCTTTGGAAACATGGACACAGCTTCAACAAATCGGTGGTGCTAATATTATGCTTTTGTGCCATCCAGGTATTTACCCTGTTCCCTAATTTCTGCAGAGTTCCTAGCTGTTTCCTGAATTATTTATCCTTCTTTGTGTCCTCTTCGTATCCTGGATTTGAGCAACAATTCAAAACTTTAATATTTGCATAACCGACTTATTAGCTGTTTGTGATTATGGCATGTTTTTGAGACATGTTATTTACATCAAGTATGCTGTTTTGTTTTGTTTGGATTTTTCTAAAACAAAGAAAAAAAACATGTGTATACAACTACATGAGCAACTACACCAAGGGCATAAACTGCAGTGAGCTAATGAGACGATGACTTTTAGGGTTCAAAATTTTCTGTGCATTTATATCTATTTTTGTTTGATTAACAGATTAGCTGTTTTAATTGTTCTTGTAAAAAACGATTGTTTTTCATTGGTAATTTATAATGTGTGCAGAATACCCTAGAGCAGAGTCAGCAGCAAAAGTCATAGCAGAAGAACTTGGTATCAAGCATGATTGGAAAGATATCACTTTCAAAGAAGCAACAGAAGAGGACGTTAAAAAGATTCAGTTGGCTCTACAGGATGAAGATGCTGAACCCACAGGCAGTGACTGGGCAGTCAAAATGGGTATCAACATATATTACAGTGCCAAACAGAGCAAATCACCACTTTACAGCAAGCAGATACCATACAATTCCATCATTTATAAGGCATTTGGCCAAGAAAACCCAGACAGTTTGACAGATTATGGATGTCAAAAGTCAGGCTCAACAAAGAAAAAGGTGGCTGGATGGTGGTGTGGGAAAGTTTGGATGTCAAATCAAGTTCATCCACTTCTAGCTCGTGAGCGTGAAGAACAGAACAGTAGCATAGCGTACGGCAAAGCAATGTTCACTACTATTTCCCATGGCAAAGTACAAGATGAAGCGTCAACAAGATGCAATACGAGCAACCGAACCCCATCAAAAAGAACATCAAGAAGAAAACAGGGGGGATCTGCTGAGAAATCTAAAGCAAAAAAGAAGAGATCCACTGCTTCTGATGAAGCTAGTACGCGTTGCAGTGGCCTTGGGATGAACTCTGGAGTTATCCATGACCAGCCTGAAAACTCTGATGATTATGACAAACATGGTAGTGGAGATGAAATTGAGGAAGGAACAAATCCTCAGAAATATCAACAACGTAAATTGCAAAACGTGACCAGGAAATCAAGTTCTAAGAAGCGGAAGGATGAGAAAAGAACAGACAGTTTTCATGAACTATATGACGAGGATAATGATGTGGATTATTGGCTTAACATGGGTAGTGGAGATGATGCCACACTAGGTAACTCTCGACAACATAGTCCTGATCCAGTGAAAGTGAAATCTGGAGGCAAATTGCAAGGTAAGAGAAAATCTAGCAAGTACAAGTCCAATGATGATTTGTTGAATGAAGAAAGTAAGTTACAAAAGATGAACAAGAAATCAAGTTCTAAGAAGCAAAAGAATGATAAGATAAATAGACAACTTCAAGAAGATCAAAACAAAGATGACCATATGGACCACTTGCTTGACGTAGAGGTTGCAGATGAAGTCACACTAGACAATGAGGATAAAATTACAGAAGACAAAATTGATGACGTGAAAGTGAAATCTAGAGGAAAATCACAAAATGGTAAGAGAAAAGGCAGCAAACATCAGGCTAGCGATGGTTTGCGCACTGGAAATAAAGTGGCCAAATTTCCGTGCGATATAGAAGGATGTGACATGAGCTTCAGTACCCAGCAGGACTTGTTATTGCATAAGCGCGACATTTGTCCTGTCAAAGGATGCAAGAAGAAGTTCTTCTGCCACAAGTACTTGCTTCAGCACCGGAAGGTGCATATAGATGAAAGGCCACTTAAGTGTACATGGAAGGGGTGCAAGAAGGCATTCAAGTGGCCATGGGCGAGGACGGAGCACATGAGAGTCCATACCGGGGTAAGACCTTACGAGTGCCAGGAACCTGGCTGCGGTCAGACATTCCGATTCGTTTCAGATTTCAGCCGCCACAAGAGAAAGACTGGCCATTCCTCTGATAAGAGAAGAAAGAACAGTACATAACTTCTAACCGCTGTGCGCAAAGTACAGGTTTCTTCTCTGACGATGATCTGAAGAGGGATGCTAATTGAATAATTGCATCAGATTCCATTTATTGTGGGATTAGCCCACATTAGGAGTCTAATTCATTTCATTGTTTGCCGGCTCTGCATAACAGCCAATTTTTCAATTGCTTTAGGTCCAACTGACCTTTTGTTGACTAGGATTTACTCCCAAGTCAATTGTATCAACCGGTCTTCTGTTCATCCTGAAAAATCGGGAATTTCTCCTGTCACCATGGCTTTTAAAGAAGCATGTTAATCTGTTGTTAGCTGTTCCTTAATTTTTCTTTTTCTATAATAAAATGTCAGCATGTAGTAGTTATTTGTTCCTTAATTTTGTGCACGTTTTGGTTCTGCAAAATGTTTTCAACTAGTTTAAATTTATTGGTTTGTTCTCAAAACTTATGATGCCTCGTTGAATTCTGGTTACAGAATGTTCTTGCTTTGGATTTCTTTTCGCTGAATTCAGTTTCTTTTCATCCTCTCTGCTGCCAACATATTTGATATCTCAATGTATAACTGCTGGAGTTTGTGCTGACAAAATGAGAATGCAAGAACTGTATTTGTAGTAGTGGTAACTAGCTGTGTTCGTTTGTTCTCAGTGCGCACGGAAAACGGAACGGTCCATTAGCGCATGATTAATTAAGTATTAGTTAATTTTTTTTTGAAAATGGATTAATTTGATTTTTTAAAGCAACTTTTGTATAAAAACTTTTTGCAAAAAAATACACCGTTTAGTAGTTTGAAAAGCGTGCGCGTGAGAAAAAACACTGTTTGTACGCGTTGAGAACTCAGCAAACTAACTCAGCCATGTCATCTCTCTAAAGCCACTCTTCAGAGCGAAGAATAATGGTAAGTTTCTTGGATGAAGAAATGTTACCCAAAACCCTTTCAGGAGTAAATCGAATGGTTAGTTTTTAGGAAGGCAAACACGAGGTCCAACCTCATGTTGTCTGTGACCTGCATTCTTCAGTTTTTGTGATTGTTTTTAATGTTCATTATTTTTTGAACTTCTAAAATTAGTTTTAGAAGCAAAATTGAAAACTTGTTCTAAAATGAAACTTTTGGCCACACCACTACAAAGATATATAGTGTCGTTGTGCGTGGTATGGCAATGTCGTCCTGCCCTCTGAAAATAAAATTTGAGATGGTTTTCTTGAATTATATTTAAAAATTCTAGAAAATGAATAATATTTGTTTTGTTATGTTTCCATTGTACTCTTGCCTGCTTCCAAAGCCAAACGGTTCAAATTCTCCGATTAATATCTCTGCAACTGTGTGCCAAGCTGCCAATTGCCCATCCCCATCGATCGATTCGTCCAATGGCTACTGTCAGCATCACCATTTTCGATTAAATTTGACTTCTCTAGTTTATATTAACGTTGTATTGCATTCTTCACTAAATAGTTAGATTAGTAAATATATGAAAATTTCTAACTGACCGAGAATTTTTTCATAAAAATAATATTTTTTTTAAAATAACCCACACAAGATAATACGATGTTTTCCTAAAAGGCTATGGCCAGGAAAAGAAAATCAACCACACCACACGTCTACGTCTACGTCTAGATCCCGCTACTGAAGCGTAAACAAAAACGACATTCCAAAGCAAAGGACCTTCTATACGATGCCTCTAACAAGGAAATGACACCCAAAAGTGCCGCTGTTGCCCGTCCTGAGAAGCACGACATGGTTTTCACCTGAAGAAATCCATTAAGGAGAGCATAGAAGATCACACAGTAATGCTCCAAGGGGAGAGCGGCACCCACGGACGGTCGCCGTCGCCCCGTCGTCACTGCAAGTGCTGTGCTGCAATGACCTCCTGCTGCCGCCGGCCGCGCCAACTCGCACCGCCGCCAGCTGCACCCCACACGCCTGCCGTCGCCGGCTGTGCCGGCCTCCACGCGCGCCGCCAGCTGCGCCGCGCGATTGCCCGTCGCCGCCCATGCCCGCCGCGCCATGACTACGTCCGCGCTGCCCTTCGCCCCTGCCGTACCGGCCACGGTCCTCACCAAATCCGACGCAAGGACGCCAGATCCAGGCACGGGAGGGCCGGATCCGTTGACGTCGGCGTCAGATCCGCGGCCACCCACACCGGAACTTGCCACCACCGTTGCTGCCTCCTTGCCAGCTTCGCCTTTTTCTCCCCCACAGCAGAGTCCGAGGGCGTCACCGGATTTGGGTCCCGACGTCGCCTTCCCAGCATGCCGCCCGGCTTTCCAGTGGCATGATCTGGCGGCGACGCGGCGAAGGAGAGAGAGAGGGAGGCTGACGGGGCTTGCTAGGGTTTTCTCCCCCGTGTCGCCCGCGCATGGACGACGCGGGGAGCGAAATAATATCATTTCCAACCGTTTTCATACCTAGACAAAACAACTTTTAGAATAGAGGCATTTCTTGAAAAATGTCATATGATGTAGTCACGAGTCACGGACAATTAGTGTACAATAAGAATTCATTGTGAACTTAATATTTTAAAACTTCTCTATTATTATAAAATAAAGCAATTCTTTCATTATCTCTATGACTGCTATAAAAATATAGTCGTTCTCCTTCCATCCCCTCTCATCACACGAACGAGGTAATTCTTTGAGCAACCACTAACAAATCCAGTGTTTTATCCTCAATCCACTCATCCAACCAATTCCCAATCATATGGACTCTGACCTGCCACCAAGCTAATAAATAGCGTATAGCGGGTTGATAGCGTATTAGTATATGGTTAGCGGATTGCGAATCACGGGCGCTATTTTGGACGGTAAGTTCCACTAGCAGAACAAAAAAATAACCACAAATTTAGGTTGTACATCAATATTAACATAAAGTTTCATTTAAAATTTAGAACTGCATATTTAATTACTCCTACATTTCATAACATAAAATTTATAAAATAACATATAAATATTTAAAATAAAGAAGACACACGATGCTAAGTTATCATATCCATATGTGAAAGAACATCATTTAAACATTATAGCGATTCAATAAAATCAATAGTGGACTGCTATAGCGATCACGAAACACTATAGCGATCGTGAAACACTATAGCGCCCACTATGTTTCAACATGCTATCTACGAACACTATTTATTAGCTTAGCTGACACCCGATGTATAATACAGACATGTTACTTATCATATAAGAGCAATATCGAGTTTCCATCTTCAGCCATAGAACACCGGCCATGCCAGCCACATCACACCAACCCGTGATAGATTGAAGGCGAAACATAGCGTCAAATTACACAGTTTACCTCAAACTCAGCTTTTCAAATGATAAACAAGGTTTCAATACATCTGTAATTTGTACACATGAAAAAATGGGTACATATCTGGATTCCTTTGGAAAATTCCAATTAATTTAGTTAGCACCTACTAGTAGTAACAACAAAATTTCTCTGCCAAGGACCTACTCCCCTTTAACAGTAAATCAGGCAGCTCAACAGAAAAAGTGACTTTGATAGCCTTCACATGCTCAAGAGACCATCAAGCTATGTTACAGGTATAAAGATGCTGCAAACACTATATCCCTCTTGATCTTACTGACAGCCTCCTCAAGTTTTGCTTCCAATTGGGTTTCACCGATGGACTTCGACGCCAGAATTAACTGTTGCAGGACCTCCTCGAGCCTCCTGATGGCCCTGATCAAGCTGCCCTCAAATACTTGGGTCATCTCCATGATTTGATAGAATTTGGACCCTTTGGCCCATGAATACACGGCTTCCATTATATCAGGCCGGAAAGAGTTCACAAAACTCTCCACGTCAATTTGGATCTGTCATCGGCAAGACGAGAACATTTTGTTTCAGCATTAAGATACAATTCTGAAGCAAGTCCACCTAGCTTTATAACAATTATATCTACAGACAATCCATATGATGGCTTAGTTATATCAATTACCTTGCATTCAAGCTGAAGGTTAGCAACCCTTCTAGCTGTCTCCTGCAACTGGAAGAACAGCAAGTCGAGCTCCTCCCTTGGCTTTGGGGCATCCTGAAGCTTTTCCTGCCAAACAAAGCAAGAAAGCAGCGCTACCATCTGTTCTACTGTAGCATCCTTCAGAGTGCCACTAAACATAAGCTCTGTCAATGTTAGCTCGTCAGCGGAACTTATCTCGCATGCTACTTTGCCCTTCACTTCCACAACATCCTCACTTGTAATATATCTGTCACAAAGTTCATCCTCTGATAAGAATTTATATTTATTTACAAAAGAATGGATACAATTTGACATGCAACTAACATAGGACATGCCAATTGGGATAGATAGTGTATGTTGTTTCTAATTTGATAGAATAATCCACTGGTTATATAATTATGCTATGTGTTTGTCAGTTTTTATCTGGTGCCCTGGTAAAGTTGTTTTTCAGCAAGCAAAATTTATATGACAAACATGATCTATCTTATGCATGGCAATCCTTAGACATGTAGATTAGACACTCATTGTGAATTCCAAATCAGCAAATCAGAATATAAATGTCAAAGGATGCATCGAAGCATTACCCGAGTCTACGAAGAACCCGTTTTCGGGCCTTGAGCTCATCCTTGAAGGCTAAAGCAGTGGAAGACCGCATTGTTTTTCTAATGGCCTTTATTTTGGCTGATAATTCTTGCTTAGCATGCAACACTTTTAGCTTTTGTTTAATATGTGGAGAATTGTGGACATCGTGCTTCTCAAATAAACTTTCAAGAGCTTCTATTCTTCTGGAAGCTTTCCGGAAAGAGCTTGATTGTACCTGAAAATAAAAACAAACAAGCTGTTAGAACCACATATATAGAGGTTACCTGAGAGTAATATCCATGATTCTTTTCTTACTTTCATATCCTCTTCTGGATCCAACAAAGGGATCCCATCTTTAGCAAACCTGGAAATAACTTCTTCAACTTTCCTCAAGGTGTTTTCTCGAGCTTCTACAGGCAAAAGATCCTTTGGTATGTGCATCCGAATGCTGCTTAGTCCATCAATCTGTGAATTAAACAAAGAAAATGAACCACTTTGCGTTGTTATAAATGTTGAGAAGATAAAAAGTTCACCAGTCAAATAGAAAAGGGAAATAACCTGAGAAAGTGGCAAGGAAATCACAACTGGTTCTCCACGGTCTTTCAGAGGAATGATCTTCATTGTCTTCTTTCCAGTTTTGTCCTTACTTACAGAACATCTTGTGAGAACATCAATTGTATAATCAGAATCCTCAGGCCTCCTATCTGAAAAAAAAACAAAAAATAATCAGAACTCAGGAGTAAGGAGAGACAACATAGCTATAAGCTGCCCATGTCATGTTTTAAACCAGGCAGTGTTGGAGTTCAACATAATGGGACTCATCAAATGCAATTTCTCAAAAATCCAGGACAGGCTATCAATCTGCCACAATTAATCAAAGCTCATTTAGATTAAGTGCAAGACCATAGAGAAAATAAGTGTGGTCACAAAAATTGGAACTCTGAAGCAGCAATTAGTCAGCAAGCATATTTTGTGCTGGAGCCAAAATTTAGTTCCAAAACCACCTTAAAATGTCTAATTACAAGATTTATAAGTTACACAATGGATTTGTATTGTCAAACAACTTGGGGGAAACCACTTCAACAAAAGAGCAAAAGACTACATAACAGTATGGTTGGATCAGATTTTCCGTTAAGTTTATGTACCTTCACTGTGGGTTTTCATCTTTTCGAAGTTTATTATAACTCCCCAAGTAATATTTTCATCAATAGAGAAGGTAGATAGCTCATCAGTACTGTACTGAACACGAGCAAGCCTCCCTGGTTGCAAGAAAGGTAGAACATATTTAGGAGAATGAACAATATCGCGGACATCCTTCTTTAAATTTTTATACTGCTGCAAGAGATCATAATAACTCCTCAGGTTCTCCTCCTCCTCAATAACCATGGAATTTCTCTCTAATTCCAGCTCCCTGACTTGATTCTGCACAAAATACAAATAGGGCAATAGTAAGTGCAAATATAATGCTTCAATAACAGAGTTTTTATGCTAGTCACTATTAATTGTGATACTAGGGCACCAATGTACTAGGTGGCACTAGTCAGTTTACTGGCAATTTTTTTTTCTGAGGGCAAAATCAGTTTTGGTATGTAATTATTAATTAAAACTGCTCACCTTTCTGGACACTAAATAGGTAGATCATTTTGTAATTTGCTCAAAGAATTCTCATGCCCAAAAGTAAAGCATAAATAAAGTTCCATGTCACTTCATTGAAAATATAAATTGACAATGTCAACAAACCTCAAGATCAGGGAGAGCTCGATCAGCTTGAAATTGGTAAAACGAGTGCCGAAGAAGCTTTTCAGGATCACCATCTTCACAGCGTATTTGGTTTAACAACATATTGTAGCTCAAATGAAAGGCACTGATCAAGAGGATAATCACATCAGAAGTTGAGAACCATGCAAACCAGAAAAAAAATGCACACTCAAACAACTATAAGAAACATAACAGTTCAAACAAAAGATATAGCCAAAATGAACTTAAGCACTGATACAATAGCTAAAGGTTTCTTGATACAAGGACCTGGCATAGCATGCACAGAAGCACAGTCTGCTTAATTAAAAGGATTGGCAAAGCATAATAGATCAGATAGTCTCAGTCCAGTGCCCAGGTTTTCTCATTAATACCATTCATCCAGGCTAAATGCCTTATAAGCAGTGAATCCATGATACTTACCTGTTCAAACTATCAGCACTTCCTTTGAGCATCATTTTGGCAGTTGAAGGTTCCATTTTCTCATCTACCATCAATATACAGATACCACGCTGATCAATACCTCGGCGACCAGCACGGCCACTCATCTGGATGTATTCTCCACTTGACAACCATCTGAATCGATCGCCGTCAAATTTTCGCACATTGGTAAACACAACAGTCTTTGCAGGCATGTTCAAACCAATACTGAATGTTTCTGTGGCAAACAAGCACTACAACACAAGGTTTCAATCTCAGAAAGATGCTAAAAGTTACAACAAAAAGGTATATCTTAAATAGATAAGGCATACAAGTATGCTAAACTCCAGATAATAAAATTAATATTATGTTAGCATTTTATCATCAAGGTAAATACAATGAATGGCATGGATCACAAAAGCAGAGAAGAGATACCATTTTCATTTCAAATAAAATGAGCAGTTGAAATTTTAATTTCATCACAATATAAAAAAAATGAGTACTTCATAAAATTTAGATCCCTCTTTCTATTCAAACCCTACAGTGCAATTGAGTGCGGAAAACTCAAACATCCTAAATATAACAGATGCACTTCACTGTTTGCAAAGGCAAATAAAAGTGCTTAATCTATGAAACTACAGTAGTCACGGCTATCAGAATATATGTTCTTAGGTGAGTAAACAAGCACCCTTTAAGGTCACCCAGAATCAGCTTGAGTAAATGTGTAAAACATGAATCAAAACATTTGCTTCTAACTATCATTGTTACATAGATGAGCAGTTAGTCAATATGCTAATTGAACTGTTGATACACTTTCAGCGATAAGGCTAGGAAATAACGGCAACTGAAGAAGTCATAGGAAACATATAATAATATAATATGCTAACCTTGATAAGGCCCTCTTGGAAGAGTATCTCAATCACTTCCTTCAAAATGGGCAAAAGACCAGAATGATGAACACCAATGCCACGTTTCAATAAGGGAAGCATATTTGAAACCTGTGAAAACCCCATGGCTCGGTTATCCCAATCGCTCAGTTATCAAAGGAACTAAATGAAAGATAAAATACAAGCACCGGTTGAAGGTATGGACTACAATTGATGGTCCCCGCACTAGTGGGTAATTAGTCTGTTGGTGCTGGTATAGCACGGTATCAGAGTATCAGGTGCTGTGGTACTGGTACAACCTTATTAATTACTACTCCATATGTCGATAGCAGTCTTCCACCAGCACATATGTGCTTTAAAGTTCAAACTTTGAAGAAACAGGGAAACTTTGTTGGGAAAAAGAAGAGGCCCAGAAAACCTAATGTGTGGGTATAAATGAAAGATGACTGATGTATCATTTGATTGTTTGAAAAATAGTTTCCGCAAGACTACATATACAAATGAAGTGCATAATAGCTACAGGCAATACATATCCTGTGTGCTAGTAGCTTGAGTTCAAACATACTGTCTTTTTGAAAACCTATTTGAATCAACTTAGCATAAAACAACTTGCCTGGGGAAGCTTTTTATCATCATCCGAAAGCAAATCCATAGCACTCCAAAAAATTGTTTCAATGTTTGCCTTCTCATCATCATCATTCAAGTCCATCTTAGCCATCTATAGCATATAAGAAGGGCAGTCAAAAAAAAAAAGAAACTAAATCGGCCTGTTTGTTGTCCTCAAATCAATAAAATCTTTTGTTCTCTAAATCACAATAATTTACAGAAGAAGATACCTGCATAGCAAGAAATTCACACTCCCTTTTGCTAAAGCTGAAAAGTATCACTGGGTCATATTGACGCTGAATTATCATCTTCACCATCTTGAATATGTCGCTGTCCTCACTAGGTTTTCCTGTCAAAAGGCCTTTCTGCCACTTCCCTTTTTCCCTCTTTTTGTCATTCTCACTAGCAGGGACAAGCGCATTCAAAGCTTTCTGAAAACTATCCTCTCTGAACTTGCTCTTCTCATCAACTACCAGATATAAACCATCACCTCCAGAAGGAAATACATAGTGTTGGAGAGGTGTAGGCCGGTAGTCAGTGTATACTATATGACAAGGTTGCTTATGTACCTGAGAAATAAAGCACTCTCTTATGGTCAAAGAAGATGAGATCAAATGCTGATAAATGCTTGATCAAATGTGTTCTAGGGAAGCGTGGCAACAAACCTTAGCCACCCAGTCAGCAAACTCCTTGGCATTAGGCACGGTAGCTGAGAGGAACACAAATCGTGAGTTCTTGGGAGCCATTACTATACTCTCCTCCCACACCACTCCTCTCTCTCTATCACGCATGTAGTGTACTTCATCAAATATAATCCAAGCTACTTCCCTCATGACTTCTGATCCTTTATACTGCATGCTACGCCAAATTTCTGTGGTCATAACCTGCATTTTCAGAGCAAGATTAAGTAACAAAACATTTAGCATAGATTGGATGATTTCAAAGAATCATAAGGATATCATACCAAACAAGATGCATTTGGCTCAATAGTAACATCCCCAGTCATGAGGCCGACATCAGAGAACTCTTCTTTGAATTCTCTGTACTTTTGGTTGCTCAAAGCCTTGATTGGAGATGTATAGATGACACGTTGCTGATTACGCAAAGCCATTGCTATTGCATACAATGCAACCACTGTCTTTCCAGCTGATGTGTGAGCTGAGACCTGGAAACCCCCATGGAAACAAAGTATAAAGGGATCGGTGCCGATTGACAAACCATAAAATCAACTTAAGCGGCATGCACTGTCAGTATATACAGCAAAAAAGAAACATTGAAACAAACTGATTACGCCACAAATTATACAGTTAATTAAAAAGCTGTAGGAGCAGTAGAATCATGCATACTAACCAAAATAGAACCATGACAGACAGATGAATAAATGGCCTATTTAGTTTGAGGAGCGGGATGATGAAGTCACCATTTGATACTTGATGAGTTAGTTTTGTTTGAGGAGTGGAATGGGTTTGTCCAGCACTGCCTCCACATGCTAAGCTATTGGATGAAGAATGAAGTCATTCCTCAAATTTTGTGGGAATATCCATGATGGATCACTGATCCTAGATTGTTTGATTCCTCAAACCAAACTGCCCGAAAGGCGCTAAACTTAACAGGCTGAGCTGAAGTTGACAAACTTATGGAGCGGCCTTTTGGTTGCATAAGCACATTGTACGACAAATTAACTTCTCAGAGGCTTAACTTTAAAATCTAAACTGCTGGGTTTACATTCTTACATTTGAGCCTACACAGAACAATTCGTAATCAGACAGGACCTAATATGAGGGAGGAAGTACATCGACGACTAAGCGGTGTAGCCTACGAAATTGAGCATTATCTCCTTAAGCAAGCTTAAGCAAGCTTTGCAAGAATAAAGCAAAGGTAGAGGGGAGCAAATTAGCTTACCATGACGGACTCGCCGTTGTCGAGGCATCGGATGGCCTCGGCCTGGAAGGGGTCGAGCTGGAACGGGAAGGTCTTGGCGGGCCCGGCACCCTCGCCGCCGCCGTTAAGCAGGTGGGTGGCGGGGGCGGACGGGTCATAGCCTTCCGGGTAGGAGACGTCGTGCACGCAGGCGACGGGCTCGCCGCCCCCGCCGGCGAGGGCGGCGGAGGCAGGAGACTCGGCGAGTGCTTCCGAGCCCCGCGGGGCCTTGAGAGGAGGGGACGCGAGCTCGGCGGCGGCGGAATCCGCCTTGCGCTTGAGGGTCGCCATGGCGCGCGGCGGCGGTGGCGGCGGCGGCTAGGGTTTAAGGAGGAGTTGCGCGCGAAGGGAGACGTTAGCGAGACCACGCGACAATGCCATTTTTCTCCCCTTTTTTTTCTTCTTCTTCTTTTCTTCTTTTCGGCTTTTGATGAAAAATAGCACGGTCCGCAGAGAAAAGGCCCATATGTCCACGACCCGGCCCGCGCAGCCCACGATCGAACCAAAAGCAATAAGATTAGCCCAAGAATTGCCTAGTCTAAGATTGGAATCGCCTTGCATCCGGCCACTGGCAGCCGCCGCCGCCGCCGCCGCCGTGGCCGCCCGTCGTGTGGCTTCGGGCATGGGCCGCATTGCTCCTCGATCTGCTCGGTGTGGCTACGGCGGTGACACCACCCGCGACGCCGCCGCCGCCGGCGGGACGCGGACGCAGCTGATGCCGCACGCCCCGTCGGGCGCACTCGTCATCCTCCGGCGCGGCGTCGCGATGATCCCCGGCGACCACTCCCCCGGACCCACGGAATTATCCCCCGATTGCTTTGACCCTGAAGCTCCAGGTAACCTATTCGATCTCGCGCCAAACTGCAACTTCTTTTTTTCTCCAGTTAAGGACATTGTCATCACGATGATTACTCTCTCAATTCCTTTATAATTGTTACCATTATCAGGTACCATCTTAGATAATATGATATCTCTTTAAGTACCTATTTTTTTTTAAAAAAGACAAATGATCAATATTTAAATATGAGTAATGTTTGGTGACAAGTATAAAGTAATGGAGGGAGTAATCAGAGCACACCAACTGATCCAAATTAACTTTGTTTGTGAGATATAAGAATAACAAAATTTTGACCAACTTTGTTTCCTGATTTGAAATTTGTTTTTTTTATATCTCACAAAGTAAGTTGAGTTTGGACAAAATTATTTTATATGGTTTTGTACCATTATCTCATCTACACAGGTGTGATTTTTTTTTGAATTTAAACAATTTTTTATTGAGATTTACCCGAATTGTCACCTGGGTTGATTTTCGGCTACATATTTATCATGAAACCCTATTATATGACACCGACAAGTGAATCCATGGCCTTGATCCAACGGTCAAAGATATTTACTGCTCTACATGACATTATCACCTCTTTTGCATTTACCGATAGACGATCCAGCCACCTGCTTCGCGTACGACGAGGAGGAGCTCGAGTCGGACGAAACCGTTTGGGCGCTGTACGGAGGGTGGTGCAGCTTCCACAGCGTGGAGCGCGACCACGACGACATGGTCCGGCGGTTCGGGTGTTTCAAGGACAGAGCGCACAGAATCATTGAGTTCAACAAGTCTGGCAAGTCTTACACCTTGGGGACTCAAACATATTTGGTGATAGGACGCCGGAGGAGCCCTCCGAACTCGAGCGTCCACAGCTCCTGCCAAGGACTTGCTAATTTACCAAGGGTGATAATATTATAATGTTATACTGATTGATCATCTACTAGCTGCTTTAAGTTCAGCCTGATTAGTGTATGTGTATGGATTAAATCTGTAGAATGCTTTGTTTGTTCGGATAAATATTGAATATTGATACTTTCTACGAAATTTCCTATTCTATTATACCAGCAGCTTTTATTGGTGTTACTACAAATTGATCACGTGACGAAACACCACAAGGAAACACCGGTGAATATGGTTGAGTTGTTTTCCCTCGAAATATTTATGTTTGAATTATTATGGTGTTAAACTATGTAGGAGTATATATTAGAATAGAAGGGAAGAAACATGGGTTTTAAGAGTTAGGCCCCGTTCGAGAACGGAACAAACGGCGGATAAAGTTTCCGCAACGTTGTAGTAGGTTCGAACGGAACAAGAGAAATAATTCACCCCCTTTCCCCATCCCCTCCGCATCGGCATCATGGTGTGGTTGACCTGAGGCTCCCCACTCTCGCGTCTCTCTCCTTCGCATCTCTCTCCTTCCCAGCGCCGACGTCCCGAAACCTCCACCGCTGATCCTCCTATCCGTCCTCCCTCTCCGCACCGCGCCGTAGGCTTGCCTACGGCCGCCCCACCCTAGATCTACCGTCGCTGGCCGGTTCGTCGGCAGCCGGGTTGTCGTCACTGCGATTCAAGATCCCGTGAGTCCGGGCAGGTTTTTCCCCCTCCCCCATGCAGAGCGCGGCAGTCGACGCGGTCAGGCACGCTTCCGTCGGCACGTGAAGCACTTCCAGCTTGCAGCGGGCGCCACATTAGATTCCCCTCTCGCCCTCATCGCCCTCATCGCTGCACATGAGGTCAGTAGCCTTGGATTTGGGAAAAGTTAGGGGAATCAACTTTTTCCGATTCGATTTGAGGTGATTCCAAATGTTGCTCCCTGTTTCAGCAGGGTAGTGGACTGAGTGGTGTCTGCCATAGAGGGGGCCAAGCAGGGTGAGCTCCCCTATTTCATGGACGAGGCCATCAGTGAGGTGGGGAAGCGCCGCATTCGCCGCGGCTCCTCCGATAGTTCGCACTCGGCGGAGCGATTGGCTACTCGCCGGTGAACTGAGTACGCAAAGCTGGCGGGGGAGAGCTGTCAGTCCCCTGGGGTGGCGTCCGTCCAAGGCTCCACCGGATCTCTCAGCTCCGACGCCTCTTCGAGGGTGAAGGCATCGGACGACGACGTTGGTGCTGCCGCGTTCGCGCTCCAAGCGTACTATGCGTCCTCGCCAGACGCGGTCAGGGTGTTCGTCCGAAAAGCAAGCCGCGCCACCGTCGTCCGCTGCCTCGACTGGGACGCTCTGAACGCCCCGAAACCGAAGGTTAGTTCACTCCACAAATCTCCAACTCCCCTTTGATTAGTCTTGCCAACTGTGATTTGTGCCACCAGATGCAGGAGAAGTACAGCAACTTCGACCTCCTCACATTTCTAGAAATATGTCGAGATGAGATAAGTGCGGGAGGTATCACCGGTAATGGACCCAACCAATTTGGGTACCGCAACATACAGCTCAAGTTGAAGGCACAGCTTGACAAGGATTTGTCGAAGTCAAAAATCAAAAACTGGTGGGATGTCACTCGGCGCCGTTATGCAAATTGGTGTCACCTTCAATCATCCGCTACCGGACTTGGCCGTGATCCTGAAACTGGAAACATTATTGCCTCCGATGATTGGTGGAAAGGGGTATGTTACATTGCCGCAAAATACCTTGTGCATGTCATAAACACTGATTTGCTCTTCATTGTAGTTAGAAGTTAGCAAGTAGGCAAATCCAAGGTTGACAGATGTCTCAGTCATGTTATTGTTGTGCACATACAGTTGCCACAAATGCTATTTCTGTGCTTGCCATGTAACATTGCAATACCAATTCATTCTTGCTATGATATTTGCTATCTCTGTGCTGCCCATCCGTATATTTGTGTGATTTCTTAACGTTAATTGTGAAGAATTGCATGATCTGGCGAACCAGATGCAAGTACTTTGATTTTTAAATCAACATAAAGTCAGCATGTAACATAAACAGAAATTATAATGTGTGAAATGCTTAATCGTATGAACAACACCTAACCATGTCCTGGTTTCAGCTTGCTCCTGCATGTTTGCACATCTTTTGTTAAGCTACCAACATTTGCCGCCATCCATTGACATTAGGACTGACATGACATTGGCCATTACCAATTTTTTCTTACTGCACTTTTGTGCTATAGCTGATTTATGCGTGGCTGACAACTATCTGTAGTAGTCGCAAATAATTTTACCTTCCTTATTCCCAGCTGCTTGCACTAACAGTTTCGTCTGCAAAATTGTTTTTCACGTCGACCATTCTAATCTGTACAATTTTTATTCATATGTAGGTTAAAAAAGAATGCAAGGTCTTCAAGAAACGACCTTTGCCTTTCGCAGATTTGCACGAGGCTGTGTTCGCTGGCCGTCTATTGGTGGGGGATCATGGGGATGTTCCTGGTGAGGTTGAGGCTGAGGAAGGTGAGAGCCAGGAAGGTGCTGGTGCTAACCCGCAAGCTTCACAGGGGCAGCAGGTCCATAGTCCTTGTGCAGGTGGCCCATCAAACCTTCCTCAAGGGGTTGCTGCACGCTGGACTGCTTAGAACACACCTTATGTGGACCTTGAAAACAATGCAGCTCCTGCCACAATTGATGTACATCTCCCACCCAGCCGGGGGGTAGTGGAAGCTCCAGGCGGAGGGGTAAGGAGAAGAGGTCGGAGAGTGGCCTTTGCGGCTCAGGAGGCTCATCGAAGCGAACAAAGAGCGATGATCGGATGATAGATATTGCAGCCCGCTTCGTGCAGTACAAGGAGCAAGCTCAGCAATCAGCTAGTTCCAAAGTTGACGATGAGCATGGTGTTCTGCCAATGGAGACCTGCATGCAATTGTTGAAGGATGATGGGTACAAACCAGGGGATCAAGAGTGGATAGCCGTGATGCATTTGTTCATGCTTGGGTACTGGCGCAAGCAGTTTGGGCTTTGTGAGAACAAAGAGCAGCATCGGAAAATGCTTCTATCCGCTTACATACCACCCACAGCGGCGCCTTCCAGCATGGTTCAGCAGCCGGCGACACATTGGAGACAGCCACCAGGGTATCCTCCTGGCATGATCCCACCTTCTTTGCCACCTTGGTGTCGTCCTGAAGGGAGTGGGCAGGGATTCTTGCATCCCTCAGGCCCTCAGCGGACACCGCCTGGGCAGCAGCCAAGCCAGCAGTGGCTGCCTGAAAGGCAGCAGCCAAGCCAGCAGTGGCTGCCGCCTGGGCAGCTGCGAGGCCAGCAATGGGCACAGGCGGCGCAAATGGCAATGCCACCGTGGGGAGCAGCACCACCAGGCGGCCAGTGGAGCACCTATGGACATCCGGCGTCTAGCGCGAACCTGTGGCAGCCCTGGCAGACAGAACCACATTTCAAAGCCGCCGGTCAGCCTAGTGGCATAGAGGGATGGGGGGATCAAGGCGGTGCTCACAGCCAATGGTCAGGTTCCTCTGGCGGCTGCGATGGTGAAGAGGAGTCTTGAGGTTTTGAAGAAACTGTGGCCTAGGTGCAATTTGCTTGCATGTGTTGTATCATAATTTGAACTTGTTAACTACCGAGTTTACCATTCCAGTTATCTGTAGGAAAGGTAGAGTTTATTTGTGGTTTCAAGACTGATTTCTGCATGTGGAACATATATTACTGCTATGCTAAGAATTTGGGTATCGCAATTTTGTTCAGCCGGAACATTAATTAAGCTTCCATGTATTCCTGTATTTCGTTGAGCCCGCCTTTATTCGTAATGGATTACTCATATGTGTTGCGATGATTTTTGGTCATTCTTTTGCAGATACAACCGAACGATGAGTGACGACAGCAGTTATGACGATAGTGAAGGTACTATGGGCGAGATATCTGACGATGAGGTGGAACAATATATTGAAGATTACATCGAAGGATTCATTGCTTCTGGACTGGTACGACCGCAGAGGGCACCACGGCGTGTGCCCCTATTGACAGGGCAACAGTGGATGATGCAAACATTAGGGAATGCCGCTCAGTGCAGGAGCATGTTCCGTATGTGAGCTGATCAGGTTCAAGTGATATTACTAGATGATATCCTTCACCGAAAGTACAATTTGACTGCGTCTTACGAGGTTAGCACGCTAGAAGCGGTAGGAATTTTCCTGTGGACAATGTCAGGTGGTGAAGCTAATAGGAGGGCAAACAATCGGTTTGAATGGTCCGGGTCAACTATTTCGAAATATTTCAACCGAGTGCTTCATGCGATAGTCCGTATGGCACGTGACATAGTTCGGCCGGTCGACCCAACGTTCAGTACAACTCATCCACGTCTCTTCAACGACAGTAGGTACCAACAGTTTTACAACTCTATAGGAGCCATAGATGGAACACATGTGCAAGTTGTAGTTCCTGCCAATCTAGCAAATCAGTACCGTAACCGGGGTGGGGACACTACTCAGAATGTCTTGGTCATTTCTGATTGGAGCGACCGCGTAATCTTCAACGTAGCTGGTTGGCAGGGGTCGGTGCATGACCACCGCATATTGTTGAGTGCTATGATGAAGTACCCCAATCGGTTCCCCAGGCCACCGCCAGGTAATATCGTATCTGTATAATTGTCTTTACGGTCAACACGTAATGGTTTGGGAGTGACTTCATTAACTTTTTTTGTAGGCAAATACTTTCTGCTCAACAAGGGGTACGCAAATAGGCAGGGTTTTCTCGCACCATATCCTGAAGTGAGGTACTGGCACCCGCAATTCGAACAAGCTACGCCTCCCGAAGGCAGAGAAGAGAATTTCAATTTCTTTCACTCCTCCCTGCGCGGGTCGGTCGAACGACTTTTCGGACGTATCAAGGCAAGGTGGCAAATATTGGAAGGGATTCCAGCCTACGCACCACGTGCACACAACATGATTATTCATGCCGCCATGGCATTGAACAACTTTATGGTTGACACAACTGAACCGAACTCTATAAGTACGAACCCTCTTTACCATGCTCAGGTGCACCTGGTACCGGATGTCGCGCCAGCACATGTCACGTACCATGCACTGGATAGCAAGGTTGTTATGGATACGGTTCGTGATTATATTGCTAATAGCATGTGGTAGACAACCTGTTTTTTTACATTACTATTTTTGTATGGCTTTGTCCGATGTTACAAGGATTAATTATGGTAATCTACGTACTGTTATTTCCTCGTATAAATGATGATATCCTCTGTAAAATATATGCAAATGCTAGTCATATGTACTGTACTCATCTTGAAATCAGCAACCATATTTTCTTTATCTTGAAATCAGCAACCATCTTGACTACTATGCAAACTTCATCCAAAAATCTTTATCTTCATCTAGATTTTCTTTATCCCATAGCCCTGTTCTAAACTCATAAAACTTTAGATAAAAGATAAAGATTATCGTGGCACGCGTTTCAAACTTCCAAACGGTGCGTTTCGTGCGAAAATTTTTAATATGAAAGTTGCTCTGAAATGTCAGATTAATCCATTTTTCAAGTTTGTAATAATTAAAACTCACTTAATCACACGTTAATGTCACCTCGTTTTACGTGAAACACTTTATCTTTATCTTTATCTTCATCTTCAGGAGATTCAAACAGGGCTTAAAGGTGTTTTTACGATGATGCTGATGAAGAAATGAGGGGCGGCCTTGTTCAGCTGATGAAGTAATAATTAGAACACAGCCTTAGAGGTGTTTTTACGATGATGCTGATGAAGAAATGAGGGGCGGCCTTGTTCAGCTTTTAAGGGATTTAAAATAGGAGCTTGCCCCCTTCTTTGATATTTGCCACATACCATTATGAATCTCAAAGCAGGTTATTCGTAATGGTACGTGAAAAATATCAGGAGCCTTAGAGCATCACCAACAACCCCCCAATATGCATCCCAATCCAAAAATTTTGGGCATCTAATCAAAAATTAAGCTCCAACATTACCATTGAAGCATCTAGGCCCCCGTTGTTAATTTTAGCAATTAATGACAAGCACTATTTGTGAACTAACAATTGTATTTAAGTTATATATTTTGAGTTAGGATCACATGATGCATATGTCATGGATGATCACCAAAGATTAAAATTGATGGCGCAAAGCGATGGAATGAAGATGGTAAATCTAGCATTTTAATTTTAAATTGATTGAGGCGTTGGGCGATCAAATTCTCTAGATTTGTTTGTAGCTTTGCGAGTTGATCAAAATGCTATATTAGGTCATTTGCATTTGGACTTGGTTGGCATTCATCTTCTTGCATTCTCTGACCTTGGCCGGTCTGACCGGCTTGTGTGGACCGGTCTGACCGAGCCTAGCTCGGTCTGACCGAGGCCCCTCTGAGCCAGTTGGACGCTGGTGGCTTGGCCATCCAGAGTCGCCAGAGCCGCGGCCGGTCTGACCGAGCTCCCGGTGGTCTGACCACGTCGGTGGTAGTCTGACCGACCTGCCAACACCGGTTTGACTGGCCTACTTGCCCAAGTACATTAAATGTACTATAACGGCTACTTTTCTAGTAGTTACAATTGTGGGCGGTCTGATCGGCCACCCTATGACGGTCTGACCGACAAGCAACAGATGTTGGGGATTTTGACCCCAACGGCTAGTTTTGGTAGGTGGGGGTATAAATACTCCTCCACCAGCAGCAAGGGGGCTCTCTTGGCATTTGCTTCACTTGCATACATTCCTTGCATTTACTCTCACATACTCTTGAACTTGTGTTCATCCATTTGGTGTGTTGGAGAGTTGATTGAGCCAAGAACAAGTGCATTGATTCATTGTAGAGCTAGTGTGGCACTTGATCATCTCCGAGTCGGGTCATTACTTATTACTTTTGAAGGTTGTCATCTCCTAGACGGCTCGTGGAGGTGTTGCCCAGTGACCTCTCCAAGGAGATTGTGGAGAAGGCCTAGTGCCGGTTTGTGAGTGATTTGGAATTCACCACCTTTAAAGTGAAGGAAGAACTACTCTAGTGACCGAGGCTTGGGTAGTCCGCTCTGTGGGCCAGCTCCCACCTTGCCCACCCCTTGACGAAGGGGGCTTTGCAGTGGCTTCGTTGGTTTGAGCGGTGAAGTTGGCTTGTCTCAACGGGGACGTAGGAAACCGGTGAGTTTTCGAACCTTGGGTGAAAAATTTCTTGTCTCTTGTTTCATTTAGTTATTGCATTTACATTTGTGCAATTTACATTCGTAGAAACATATTTGAGCCCATATCACCCTAGGATTGCAAAACATAATCTAGTTGCTTAGTTAGTTTCATTCCTCACAAAGCCTAGCAACTTAGGTTAGTTTTGATTAGGTGTCATTGTTTTAATAATCGCCTATTCACCCCTTCTCTAGTCGACATCTCGATCCTACAACCACTAATCATGTTTTTGGAAATTGGATTCCTCAATACCAGGAAAATCACACCTCAGAAGTAGAAGAGCCATTGCGCTTCCAATCTATGGCCCCGAGTGACTTTCCGCGCGTGAACCAAAAAATTCCCGCCGCCAGGGTTTCTTCGTGCGGTATTTCCCCGATGAGAATCTAACTCTTCGCTTCCGGCCACATCTCTTCTGCAATGTCACGCCCCGATTTTCGATCGGGATTAAAAATTGTCTAATAATATATTTTCCAGAAATTTAATAAAAATTAAGAGTAATTAATCAAATGAATTTAGCAAGGAAATTAAAATTTTCCTTTAAAAATCATGTCCGGAAATATTTTTGTATATTCTCTGTGCCCTAAAGTACTCTCCAAAATTTTTCGTGAATTTTTGGAGCTAAAGAAGTAATTTTAAAGTCACAAAGATCATTTAATCAATTAAATTAATAGAAAAACAATTTAAAAACCCTCTTTTTCGTTTTGGGCCATTTCCGGCCCAAAACCGTCTTCTCCTCCCCGCGGCCCATGCCCTCCTTCCCGTGCGGCCCACGTCCCTCCTCCCTCCTCGGGCCACGTCCCTCCCTCCTTCCTCTCTCCCTCGGCCCACGGCCGCCTCGGCCCGTTTGCGCCCCCTTCCCGCCGAAGTCCGGATTCCCTTCCTCCTTCAACCTCTGGCCTCCCCTCTCTCCGCCAGGTCAACCGCTGCCATGGTCGCCCACGTCGCCGCCTCCCTCGCGGTCTTCCCGCCACCTCCGCGCGTGGACCGGCTCCCGCCCGCGCCCGCGCCTCACTTCCCCCACCTCCCCGCGGAATCCGGCGCCCACGCGCCCCACGCCGCCGCTCCGCGCCCCCACTCTCTTCCCCCACTCCACCGGCGATTCCGGGCGCCCCCGGCCACCCCGCGCTCTCCCTCCTCTATAAAAAGCGCCCCGGAGCTCCCCTCTCCTTTTCCCCACTCCCGCGGGCTGGCCGTGCCCTCTCCCGCGCTCCCCTCGCGAACCCGAACCGCCGCCGCTCGCCGGGACGTTCCGGCCGCCGTTTCCCGCCGCCTCAGCCGTCGCCGCTAAAATCTGTCGCCCCCTTCGGCTTCGCCGTGCGGTGCCACACATCGGCCGCGCCCCCACCTCCACCGTTCGTCGCCGGAGCCGCCCGTTCCCCGCGAGCCCGAACCGCCGCAACCTTCGGCCGCCTCCGGCCGGCCTCTGTCGCCGTTGCCGCTCGGTGAGCACTCCCTTTTTTCCCCCCTTTCCGCCACCTCTCGCACTACCGCTCTTCGCGCCGCCGGTCGCTGCCGGAGACCACGCGCCCGTGCTTGCGCGTTGCCGCCGGCTGGCCAACCGGCCGCCGTGCCCTCCTCCTCGGCCGCGAGGCCAGATCAGGCCGCCCGGTCGGATCGGCCTAGAGGCCGGCCCCCTTTTCTCAAGCCAGTGGCCTCGCCGCCTCCCCGTGCCCGGTCGAACCGGACCGCATTCGGTCGGACCAGCCTAGAGGCCGGCCCCCCTTTTTCTCAGGCCGGCCCATCACCCCGCTCGGCCCGTTGGCGCATCTTCTCGCGAAAGTCCAATGTTGGTCCCTCGTTGGCCTCCTTCCCTTTTCGGCCCGTCGGCCCATTAACTTTTCCGAGGAAGTCCAGTTCACCTCCTCAAGTCCAAATTACCTCCCTTGGCTCATTTCCCTTTTTGCACAAGCCCATTTTGCCTCCCTCTCAGCCCAATTTTTCCCCTTTCCCCTACAAAGTCCATTTCACCTCCTTTTTCTCTCCAGGTTCGTCGACTTTTATGTCGCCGACACGTGGGCCCCCTTTGTTTAATCCGGTCCACACCCAGACCACGTGGCCGCTCGCGGCTTCGCCACGTTGGCGCTACCTTCTCCCTTCCGTCCGCAGTGGCCGCCACGTCAGTGCCACGTGGTGCGTCCGCACCCGTGCGTGCGTGGACTTGGTCCACCATGGATTGTCCGCCTCTTGACCCGTTGACACGTGGGACCCGCCGTTCCGGCGCCGATTCCCTTTGATGATGTCAGCGTAGTCCTTTCCTTTGCAAAATTAATTAATAATTACGCAATAAATCGATTTAATTTCCAGAAATTCATTTGAATGGCTCAAAACTTCTAAAATTCATATCTAATTCATACGAACTCCAAATTGAGCCATTCAACTTGAAAAATTTATCTAAAATTGAGCTCTACATGTTTATTTACTTTTTATGTACTGTTCACTTGGTTTTTATTAGAGTTTTTTCCTCGTTTTGCGTGCCAGCGTATAGATTCCGCTGTTTCGGAAGTTCGCGCTCGCGAGGAAAGAAGTTCGGAAGATTGTTTGAAGAAGTAAGGCAAGTCACACATTCCCCTTGAGCATGTTATACCTATTTTATGAAATGTTTTACGTTTGCAAATAAAGTGCATGTTTTGCTAATTACATGGGAATAGGGTTTACCTATCCGTCCGCTTGTGCCATATTTACTTGTTAAACCGTCCTTTGTTAACTATGGGTGATAATTTGACTAGCGTAAGTCACTTATGTTGACTTTGCTAGAATTATATATGCTTAGCCATGCTTAATTACCACTAGCTCATTTAATGGGATAATTACACTGTTTACAATTAGCTTCTAATGAGCAGTTCGCTCGAGACACCCGACCATGTTTTATTGGTTGTAATTATCCAACTAAAATATGACCTAATGGTGGGCTGTGGGTGCATGGTTTTGCTGGTCGCACCTATGGCAATTAAGGACCGGTTCGTGGGAAACCCTGGAAGAATAACAGTGCTTACCACAAACAAGAATGGGTAACTGCTGGATCCGTAGTATAGCTCTTTCCTAGCCGACGCTTCCCGGCAAGGGTGGGCGTGATGGAGTTGGGTCGGCCGGGGATATACCGGTTGATCGGCTGCCGGATTCACCGTGGCACGAGGGGGGGCTGCTCGTTGCTGGTAAGGGAGCGGGGGCGAAACCTGCGGTGTGGAGTGCTTGGTTAGGAGGAGTTATGCGAAAGGTCTTGTCACGATTTCCCCCTTTGCAGTATCGTGGCGATACTTCGGGGCATGGTAACATGTATGGAATCGTGTCTTGTGGGTACAGTTGCGCACCTCTGATCAGAGTAAAACTATTCGAATAGCGGTGCCCGCGGTTATGGGCGATCAACCAGATTCACCGTGATTAGTCCCACATGCTTAATTAATTTGACTTAATGAACTGGTGTAGTTCAGATGGAATGGTTGGGCCTGTTCAACATGGTTGTAGCGTTGTTCAGTGGAGATTTAATCCTGTAATAATTAAACAACTGTTTACTGTTTTAAAATATAAAGATTTGCAACCGCTTTTCTGCAAACAGCCACAAGCCTCCCTCTGTCTCCCTTTTGCACGTTTGCATCTTTGGTGTGGCTTGTCGAGTACGGTGGTTGTACTCAATCTTGCTATTTTTTCCCTTTTTCAGAAGTCTAGTACTTTTGAGTTGAAGATGAAATTAGAGGACCAAGGCTCAGACCCCAGTTGAGTTTGCCTGTGGAGTGGAGCTGAAGCCCCGCTAGGATCGCCTTTTTCCGCTGCTGTTTTCTTTTCGGTGTGAGGACTAAGTGCCTCTGTTGTAAGTATTTATCGCTTTATTTACGTTTGGGTCTGTTTATTGATTTGTCGTTTTGTGTACTCTGATTGATGCCTGGACAGGGACTTAATACACAAAATGGTCTGGAAATTTAGAAAAATTTTCGGGCGTGACATGCAACCTACTCGCGAATCTCTCACCGCCAACCTCATCTCGTCATCCTCCGCCACTGCGATTCTTCCTGGTGTCCCCATGGCACCGGCTCATCCTCCACCACCTCAATTCGTCCCACTGTCGCCATCTCCCACGCCGTAAGCACTTGGTCAAGGCCACCTGCCGCTGCCCCGATTCATCCCACCAGCCCCATCTCCCACGCCACTTGCTCAAGGTTGCCTACCATCGCTGTCGCCCCGATTCGTCCCGCCGTCCCCATTTGCCACGCCCTTGGCTCAAGGTTGACTGCCGCCGCCCCGTTTTGGCCCTCTAACTGGCAACTGCCCGACGCGGCCCGCACAGCCGCCTACACCCAGTGCCTGGTTGCCACTGCCATGTACTGGCCAGCCGGTGTTCTATGGAGATGCGTAGGCGAGGGACGCCGAAGGCAACATGACATCGAACCTCGAAGATGCAGCTCGCAGTGACTCAGCCAGCGTCGATCTGCCAACGGGTTGATTTGTTGGTAACGAGGAGCATTTTGATGGTCAAAGCAATTTTGGTGTGGCCAGCGTCGATGGGTTCAGCAACGAAGGTGATTGATCACTATTTTTCCATCTCTTCTTGATTGTTGGCACCATCCGTGGTGTGATTACTGTTCCTTGCTTGAGCTTCCCTAAGATCGGTGAGCTTGTGGTGAAGCCCCTTTGTTTATTGCCGTAGATGCGTTGTACCTTAAAGGATTTGGTGTTCTTCTTTGTTCTTGCAGATTGCCTATTCCTTGTCTGTTTAGGAGAGATCTCACGGTTCCGCAATTCTTTCCTACTTTGGTCGTGTTATCCTCTGACCCGAGGTTTGTTTCCGGATTTACCTTCTTTTCAAGTATTTTTCTTGGATTGGCCTGTACATTTATGTGCGCTACATTGTTTGCTTTCTTTTTTAGAGAAAAGCTCCTGCATATTTGGACCAACTCCTGCGTTATCTAAGGTCAAAGGTATAACCATAATGCTGTGTGCAGTTCATCCTTGGCAATGGTTTTGTGTAAATTGTTTGGATTTTTGTTTGATTTGTGTTTCTTATTGCGATCTTATTGTGCTTTTGTTTGGTTTGGCTATGTTCTTTAGGGAAAAAATATTGCCTGTACACGTGGCAGTATATTTTTGGTATTTAATATAGGCTATATAAGATGGATGTATACACTCGAAAGAGTTAACTACCTTCTTTAATATCTGCACCAACACGGGCACACATCCATATCTCAAACCCTTCTAGCCGTTACCCCCTGTTGCCCATATTGTGCTACTTCTTTCCTTTATATACCCTTAGCTTTTCTCGCTATACAGGTGTAACATACCCAAAATCTTGAATTTCAAAATTTTCATCTAAAATATTAAAAATGATTTTTGTGAATTAGAAATACTAAAATTTTTCAACTAAAGACCTAGATCAGTCTAATATAGCTAGTGCCTATTTGAAAATTTGTGAATAATTTAAAACTTTTTTCCTTCTAACCTAAAACAAAGACAAAACAGAGTGCTTGCATTTGCATGAGTGCTTTGTGTGTTTTGAGTCATTTTATGTGTTTTTGGATCTTGCTTACATTTCATAATAGGTCACATGATCAATTATTAAAATTTGATGTAAATAATTAAAAAGATCTAACGTCAAGTACTAAAAGTCATTTCCGAAAATCCTTGCAACTTAAACATTATAACATGGTCAATGTAAAACTTCATAAATTATGTTGATAAACTCATCTAAACCTGTTGGCTTGCCATTCGCTGTCGCTGACTGGTGTCTTCGCCTTCACGGTTGGCATATTATGTCGCCGCTGATGGACGTCTTCGTCTTCAGCGTCCGGCTGCCTCCGTCGCCGCCGTCTGGTGTCATTGCCTTAACGATTGGCCTATTATGCCGTCATTGATGGGCGTCTTTGTCTTCATCGTTCGGCTACCTCTGCCGTCGCCGACTAGTGTCATTGCCTTCAGGGCTGGCCTATTATGTTGCCATTGATGGACGTCTTTGTCTTCACCATCGGCTTGCCTTCGTCACTGCCGACTGGTGTCATCGTCTTCATGGTTGGCCTATTATGCCGCCACTGATGGGCATCTTCGTCTTCACCATCAGCTTGCCTTTGTCGTCATTGACATCTCTACCATCCTTGATAGGCAACTTCATCTTCATCATTGGCAACCTTCGCTTCGCTAGCACCGATTTCTTCGCTGCCATCGACTGATGATCTCGCCTCCATGTCGATCACATTAGCTGCCACCAACGGGTAACCTCGACTACGATAGAAGGATAAGCAACATGCTTAGGGGCTTACCAGCTCTAGCACGAGGATCATACTTTCAATCTGGACTTATTCCGGGCACATGCGACATGAATTCATAGCCAAGGGCCTATCTCCTATGCTCAAGGTCTAGATCAATTATTATTTCCCATGAGGACCATCATCTGAGTATTTGCGTCAGTCGGGATTTAATTATTATATTTACTTCGGTATACCTCATAAGGGATAACCATTCGGATCAGAAGCTACTCAGATAAGATACGTGTCGAGCACCCCCGGTTAAATATTATGTAAGTTATCTGAAGTGATAGTGTGAATTGTTTAGTTGGATGAGGTCTAGTAATAATCGAGTAAAACAATAACCATCCAACCTCATCGCTCCCCTATCAAGTCAAATAACATACATAGTATAAAACCTGAAGCGCCGAGTAGAGAGCATAGGGGATATTGCTGGGACTTTAGCATGCCAGTCAACTTCAGCCTGAGACATGCCCGTCAAACCATACGAAGATGGCGACCAGATGTGTTACACATCTCAGGAGACTTGACGAAATTCGCTAAAGCTCTACGACATCCCAAATACTCAAAACTCTTACCGGTATAGAACTAGATCCCAGGAAAAGCTCTAGTTCCACACTTTCATCTAAGCGATGAAATTCAGAATAATAAGGAATAAACACAATTAACTTTACTCTACACTTATATTTAAATAGATAGGCCAAACAACCAGGTAAATACTGATCCGCGGAAGCTTGGCTACCCGAAACCATAAGCAGCCGACAAAGGAGATAACCCTTTTGGATCTGGTCCTAGAAGAAGCAATGATTCCCCGAATCACTCAGAAGGCTAAGCAAACAACCTGCAAAATGGATATTCCAGTCGTACAAGAGTCAGTACATTAAACAAGTTAATGTACCGGCAAGCACAAGACAATCTTAACATACTAGATGCATGGCATAAATCAAGGAAAGGCTATATGTAGCTTATTTTAGCATAAAGCAAGTTTTAGTTCACAATTATTTGCAAAGGAGTTCACAATTCAATTCATAAAACATTAACGTAAGCAAACCATAAATATTCACCATCTCAACCTCATATACATACTCTCCTTCCTAACACCAAGTCTCACGTTCATTATCAACATCATCATCAACATCATACTCAACATCACTCAACTCATATCACCATTCCCATAGCCCATTTTTCATAAACACATTAAGTCTATACCCATGACAATTCACTATGTCGCTCATGACCGTGAGCACGACTAATCGATTAGTTTTAGAGAACTCTGTAGAGTTTGTACAGCTTTACCCACATGATGTGAATCACTCTAGTTTGTCCGGTACCCGTCGGTACCACCACACTCTACACATTGAATGCGGTCTAGAGGTCACAACGTAGCCTTTACATTACTTAACGCCTAACCTTGCATCAGCGATGGCAAGTGTGAATCCATCCTGGGCGTGACCCAGAACCGCTAGGTGGCGGGCCCACGCCTTAAACCTAACGCCGTGGCAGCGAACACATCCGTTCCCCCACGAGGCACTGTACCATTGAATTGGACAGACTTAGACGCCTAAACTACCCCCATTAATCAGCGGGGTAAATAGGTAGTTCCTATGAATCATCGCTCAGACTAATTCATTCTACTTCGGCCTACCAATATGCAAGGTTAGACTTTAAGTAACTTAATTAGCTAAGGCCACCCCATAATAGCACATGTGGATGTATGGTAAACAATAGTGAACGACACCAAGTTCGGTCCTTAATCAACCCGGGCGAACACTCCCCCTATCGGCGCACAACTAACACCATATGTGCACCACTTACCGCCCAAGTCTAAAAATCATTTTACTCACACTTTAGTTCACAAATATTTAGCATTTCCATTTTTTTAAAATCCAGCATAACCCTATAATCAAAATCCCATTTATCAAGTCATAAAATTGTTCATTTGCATAGTTCTAGGCATGGCTAAGCAAATGGCATATAAAAAGCGTAATTTGACCCCATTAGAGTACAACCAATGTACTCCCATTATTACTATGTTACAAATGAAAGGGTAACAATATATCGAGGTAGATTATGCAGCAATAAGGTCATAGCTACCATTTAATAAGTTTTCAAATATCATTTTATCTTAAATACATATGCAGTTTTATAAACAATACTTTTCATCTCCCAAATCATGGGTTTCAATGTGATCAAAGGAAAGGGGAGGAATAACTTGCCTTGATCTAGAACAATGTGAATATCACCTAAATCACTCTTTGACCGTTTATGCGAATTATCTATACAAAGGACACGATATGCACATAAATACCAAATTATGCAAAAAGTACAAAATGTTCTAAAATGCATGATTTGTGCACAGTGGATAGGTTCTGACCTAAGATGAATTTTAGGTGAAAGAATTGCTATTTTATCCCTTGTCATTTGTGAGTTATGAATTTCCTAAATTTGCATTGATATATAGTAGTATTTACTAATGTATTATTGTGAATCATTTTTAATATATGATTTTGATCAAATTAACCTCACTGGGATAAAGAGGATTGTTTTTTAAGATTAATACAATTGGTTTCACAATTTTTAGAGCTAGTATGAATTTCCTATAATTTTTAGAAATTAACTTGCATATGTGGTGGTCATTGTACAATATAAATTATTAGTACTATTTCTGTTACAAAAAGTATGAAATATTATATTATTAAATTAAAGTTCATACTTTTGTGATTCTACAGAAATTTGATTCAATCCATTTGGAGCATAGATGAATTTTCTATAAATTTTACAAGTTCTATGCTAGCTATTTCTTATTTGAAATTTTAGAAATAAATATCATACTGTGAGCATAGGATTTTATTCTATAACATTAAAGTTCACAATTTTATGAACCTACTGAAATTGGTTTCACCTCAAAATGAGTTATATTTGATTTTATATGGATTTTACAAGTTTGAGATGATTTTTCAGTTGAAAAGATATTGCTCTAGCTATTTTCCTTTATTTTTCTAAATTATAAATCCTTGGGTCCACTGGTCAGCCTCTGGTTTTATGCAGAAAGGCCCCTAGGGTTCTCAGGATTCAACCCGAGCTCCAAAAGCACGTGTTAATACAAATTCTATTAAGAGTCCCTAAGGTTTTTAGTTATTACTAATAGGTCCTTGGCCCCACATGTCATAGGGTGCACACTTACAAATTAATACCGAAGGTTTTGTTTTCTTTACTAATTAGGTCTTGGTCTCTTAGATGAAGTGGGGCCCACCTGTCATAGGCTAAGTGGGGAGAAAGCAAGCAGCAGCAGCAGCAGAGCTCAACGGCGAGCTTGATGGCGATGCCGACGACGAATGGCAGGGAGATGGACGAGGCGGCCAAAGGAGAAAATGGAGAGGGGAGCCTTGCGAACCCAATGGTGGTTGGCTCATCGGATGTAGTGGTCGGGATAGGTGTCGACGGTGGCGCGAGCGGCGGTGGCTCTTAGGGTGATGTGCCATCTCGAGCTACGGCTTGATTCGTGCCATTTACATGCATACGCGCGTATCTACGAGGTCCCTGGAGACTCACCCGACGTTCCCCGTGGCTTGGCGAAGACTGGACAACGGCGGCGACGTGAGAAACTCCCCAGCGGCGGCGAAATGCTTCGGCTCTACGACGACGGCTCGCTCCGGTCAATGGGCTGCTAGGGAGAGGAGCGGGGTAGCTCAGAGAAAACATAGGGATGCTATTCATGCAAGGAATCGTGCCGAAACTCACCCGAGAAGGAGGATTCGATGGCGGCGGTGGTTGGCCGGAGTGGAAGAAGACGATGCCGATCTCGCTGCTTGGTGCATCATTCCATGAGATTCTTGAGGGCTTTCGAAGAGGAGGTCAAGGCGGTATTTATGGCGAGAGGACTCGGCTTGGCTTGGTCCAGATCGACAGCGACGGGATTGATGTCTTGGCGGTGGCACTCGGTGCATGCTCCAGAGCATCGTCGGCACGGTGGCGTTCCCATTGATCGGCTGCGCGAAAAAGAGCGGGATCAGTGGGGATGGAAGCGGCATGGTGGAGAGAGGATGGAACGTAAGAAAGGAGAGGGCAAACATGGCTCATCGGCGCTGGCGGCGGTCGTCGTCTTCACGGCCGACGGCGGTTTTGAGGGTGACGGAGGGGCTAGGGTTTCTCTCCTTTGGTGTTCACGGCTTGGGACCGGCGACTGGAGACGGGCGACGCGGTCGGGGAAGATAAAGGAGAAGCCCGGCGTTGGACACGTCAAGTCCACGCGTCGAGCAGAGGCGCTGCCCACACCGTCCATGCCACCGCTTTGATCTCTCTCTGTGTTGAGTACTGAAGAGAAGGAGTGGAGTAGGGTTTGGGCAAGCTGATGAGGCTGCCATGTGGGTCCAGGGCGGTACAAACACAGGTAGAGTGAGAGGGATGGGTAGAAGACTTGGTGAACACAGGGGTTAGGATAGATTTTGATATTTTCCCTATTTCTTTCTTTCTCCCTTCTTTGTAATTCTATAACTTATTTTCTGTGCATGATAAATTGATGTGAATTTTTCTGGAGGTAGATAAGAATACCTAGATTCCATTTAATTTTGTTTCACACAAAAATAATCTATATTTTAATCTCAGGGAAAAAGAGAAATCCAGTTCAGCCGAAAATGATTTGAATTTTTAGAAGGTCAAAAAATATAAAATAAATTATGGAAAAATTATATTAATTCATGATAAATATATTAGTATTTTAATAAATTATTTCCCCTATACATTTTTATGTGATAAAATACACATATGAAATTTGTATTGTTTTTGCCGATTAGGGTTTTGAGTAAATCAATAGTTTGACTATTTTGACCCAAATAATTGAGGCATCAAATGTACTTATTAAATTATACCAAAATTCCAGTGAGATATATATATTGATTAGGACCTACATGAATTTTCTCATGATTTTATGTTACACCAATTATTTTTAAATATTCAATGTGCTTATCAACCATTAGATGTTCCTATTGGAAATATACATTTTAAATGATTATAAAATTATATGTTGATGTGTAATTAACCAGAGATGAAAGAGTAAGGCTTTACTTTTAGTTCACCATGCTCAACTCACACGATACATGAGCATGGGTGCACTTAAGGTGACCACTAGTTAGTTTAAACCTCACTTAGGTTATATAAATTGGAGAATTTTTGGTCATCAACTTGAAAATATATTTTTATTATTTAAACATAGTAAAAATTTGAAATTCAAATTTTTGGTATGTTACAATACGCTTGGTCTACATCACCCGGGAGATTTGTTACTTGGGAGCATATTATAGGCATGCTATACTCGTTATCTTTTAAGGGTATCAGTGGGCATATTTTGGGCCTGATCCCAATATGTTTGCAGCCTGTATTTTCAGGTGTGGCATGTCACGTGTCTTTAGGGATTTAAGCATATTTGATTTGGCAATATGCGCGTGTTCAAGTGCCCAATACCTTAAAATCCTTTTATACAGCTATTATACAACTTTTTAGGAGTTGGTACAATGTAATTTAAAAGGTGACAAACAGTGAAACTTTATATATAGCTGACATTAACTTCTTTATATAGAAGTTAAGCACTGTTTGGTATTTTACAAAGCAAAAAGCAATTGATTGGATACTATATCATTGCTTTAGCCCACATATGTGTGCATCCTTATAAAAGACCAACATTATGGGTTAGGCTGATTATATATTTTGGTCGTTTTCAGGCGGTTGGTAAATCTATTTATTAGTGTTATATCACTCGGATTTTACACAACGTATGCCATATATTTTCAGGTGTGGTGAAGCCGTGTGTCTTATAAGGACTTAAGCATATTCATTTTTGCGACATGTGCACGGTGAGAACCCAACACCTTAAAAAATCATTTACCCGTTGCATAAAGGCTTTTTATTAAAGTCACTTGCTATGTTATTTTTTAAAGGTGACTAATAGCGTGCTTTCATTGCTTTATAAACTGGCTTCTTCTTCATAAGAGTCAAGCTGCTATTTGGTATTATTTTAAAGACGTGGTTGCCCTAGGGCTACACGCATTATATTCTTAAGCCGCGGTTAGCCCATAGCTACACACATTATGTTTTATGCAGTCGGTATATCACTCGGGTCATGTTACTCGGGAATTCACACCGCATATGCTATAAATCAATATTAAGTCACTCGGTTGACTATAATTATCAGAAACCACTCGGATGGTCAGATTATTTATTCCTTGACTATATGCTTAGTGTGTTAAACTAACTACATAGTTGGGGGCTACACCTAATTAGGTGCATCTAGTCGCACCTGAGTATATATTCTTGGTTATTTCTTGAAATTTTTTCAGCCCTTCACAGCCTTTTGATTTGGTAAAAGCACTCGGGAGACTATGGCGAAGATGATTGAAGCACTCGGCTTTGGATTAATTTGGTTCGAGAGAAGATTATCTTTTTTGACTGTGAAGGTCTCAGGGGCTACTGTGGAGAATATGGGTATTGGGTACCCACACGGCCTTCATATTCGACTAGAAATAGGAAGTGGGCTAGATCCATATATTATGTAATAGAGTAGGACTCGGTCATAATATGCCTTGTGTTCTATGGCATGACCTAGAGTCCCAATTGAGTAGTACCATGTAATAAATTAGGAAACTGATACCGTGTTTGACTATGTTTTTCTCTTTGTAACCCTACCCTCCAACCTATATAAGGTGGGTAGGGAACCCACTAGGGGCATGACCACAGAGATAATCACAACTCTATCATCAGATCAATATACACCCGACGGATACAATCCCCAAACAGGAGTAGGGTATTACCTCTCATCGAGAGGACCTGAACCTGTCTAAATCCTTGTCTTCTGCATCCATCCACTTTTAGGTCTCGCGTGCTACCCCTTTTATTATTGTCGAATTCCAGTTTTGATAGATACTGTATATGAAACATATAGAGAGGCTTGTGAGCACGGGGCATCCTTGAGGGAGATTGAGTGCACCTTCTTTTTTATGAAGCGATACAAACTGCATCTTCTTATCAGCTGAGACAACTTTTTGTTACTGTTGTCCTTTTCTGTTCGATTGGCAATTTTCGTTGTTTGTTTGATAAATATTGGTTGTATATGACGGATCACATACACCTTAGATTAAAAAAGACCCTTGATAATCCACATTGCCTTATTCCACACGAACATCTTCTTACTTTGTTAATACATGAACTTACCAGCGTCTTTGGAAAGAGTGGTGGCAACATAAGAGACTATAATCTGCCTCATCCAACAAAGAGTGGTGGCTTATTGAAGAAGAGCTCTCACCTGATCCCTTGATGATGTCGATGCACGTAGAAACTTTGATTTCACAGCTTAACAGTGACCAAAAAAAACTCTTTGACCGAATTGTTGGCTATGTGGCTGCTAATCAACTTGGTTTCTTTTTTGTTAGTGGTCATGGTGGTACGGCTAAGACATTTTTATGGAATGCCATAATCTCAAAAATAAGGTTTGTAGACTAAATTGTTCGCTGTAGCTTCTTCTGGCGTGGCTTCTTTGCTTTTGCCTAAAGGCAGGACAGCCCACTCACGATTTGAAATACCTGTTAATAGATATTAACGAAAATAGCCTTTGTAATGTAAAGATAGGAACAATGCTTGCTGAGCTATTGCAAAACACCGCGCTTATTATCTAGGATGAGGCTCTCATGACGCATAGATGTTGCTTCGAGGTGTTAGATCGTACACTTCATGATATTCTTTCTGAGACATGTTCTGCAAATGCTATTGTTCCATTTGGCGGTATGCTGGTTGTCCTAGGTGGCGACTTTAGGCAGATTCTACCTGTTGTGCCTAAAGGTTCGCGGACAGCAATTCTTGCTGCATTAATCACAAACTCAAAGTTATGGAAACATGTTTTCATACTTAGCTTGAATATAAACATGAGATTACTTAACCCTTCGCTTCCAGATTCACATAGAGATGAGCTTGATAGCTTCGGTAATGGCTTTTGGCTGTTGGTGATAGTACTTTGCCTGCAGCTAAGAAGATGGTGACAACTATGCTTCATGGATCGAAATACCCCATGATTTACTTATCATGACAGATGGTGATAAAATAGTTGCTGTTGTTAGAGAGGTCTCTCCTGATTTCTTGGCACATTATGAAGACCCTAATTATTTAGCTTCATGTGCGATCGTGTGCCCTAACAATTCAATTGTTGATGAGATAAATGATTATGTTGTGGGCTTAGTTCCAAGTGATGGAAAGGAGTACCTTAGCTATGATTCAATTTCAAAGTGTACTGAGCAAATCCCAGATTTTGACCTATTATATCCCACTGAATTCCTAAATGCAATTGATGCAAACAATTTTCGATGCAAACAATTTTCCTACACATAAGCTTGTTCTCAAAGAAGGTGTCACGGTAATGCTGCTTCGAAATATAAATCAATCAATGGGTCTGTGCAATGGAACTAGGCTATTGATAGTTGGACTCGGTGAGCGTATTCTATGATGTGTCATATTAACCAGCTCTAACATTGGTGAAAATGTATACACACCTAGGATTGCACTATGCACTACGAATGTGAAATGGCCATTTACATTGCAGAGAAGACAATTCCTTGTTCGAGTTTGCTACTCCATGACTATCAATAAAAGCCAAGGACAAACACTTGACAGGGTCGGTGTATACCTAAAAAACCTGTTTTTACCCATGGTCAACTATATGTCGCTTTCTCAAGGGCAACTTCCTGATCGGGTTTACGAGTATTGATTGAAAATGATGATGGTTCCTGCGGTACAGAAACAAGGAATGTTGTGTACCATGAAATTCTTGCTGCTACGCTAGGGGTGGTACAACATCTAACTATTTTATATTTTGATAGCTACATATTGTCTTCATGCTTACACATAAATACAATTGCAGGTTGAGCCACCATTGCACTAATCTCTAGCACTTGATTATGTGCGTCGTGCGCACTTTTTTGGATATGTTTTTTTGAACGTGTTGCTGATTTATTGGATGGTTCTTATTTTGCTAATTGCTTAGGACCTTGTGTTCTCTATTTTGCTAACATGGTAATTGTTATTTTGCTATTCTTGCTATAATATGTATTACTTCTGTTTGTAGTTGTCATTCAATTGCATATATGCCAGTTTGGTATTTATTGTATTGTTACCTTTAGTTGTTTAATAACTTGAAATGATGTAGGTTGACATGGGGGACATCTTTATTTCCGATCTGGTTCGTGGTGATGAGAACGAGCACCTTTGTGTTCGAGTATCTAGACTCTGGGATCTTTGTGATACTAAAATGAAACTAATATTTTAAACATAGACCTTATGCTACTTGATGAAAAGGTAAGATAGTACAGCCAATATATTTTGAGTTCGCTACTGCTTTACATGTTTCCTTACATTGATTTGTCATATTGTATAGGGTAATAGCATCCATGCACAGATATACCCCCCGGTGTGAAAAAGTACAAGCCTCTACTAACGGAAGGAAAAGTCTATTACTTAGACTCATATGCTATCAAGCATGCGAATAGGCTGTACAAGCCAGTTTCCAATGAAATGATGATCACATTTACCAAATGGACTGAAATTGAGGAGTGCATTGACGTGCCTGCTGATTTCCCTACTATTGTGTACTCCTTAACATCTTACCATGAAGTTCCAAATTTGGTTGCCAATGTCGATCTCTTTGTTGGTATGTCCATTCCTGCTCTGTCTTTGTAAGATTTATAAATTACTCTGTTGGCTCTGATATTTATATCTTTTCTATTTTTTCTAGAAGTTGTGGGTGTCATTACCGAGATAGCTACACCAACAATGCTACGTTCAAAGTCAAGAGAAGCTGACAGCTTGAAAAGAACAATTCAGATATGTGATGCCAAGTAATGGTCTCTCAACCTGTTGTTTCTTCTTCTATCTGTATTGATTTATATTATATGCTAACCAGTGGACTAACTCAAATGCAAACAAGTACTATCATAGGACATTTAGTTTCTTTTAACATACCTACCACCTTTTTCTGATGTTTACACAAATAGCAACTCTACTTTAAATACCACTCTTTGGGGTGAACGAGCATTGGCCTTTCAAGCTAAGGATATATACAATGCTGGTAAAAAAGAACCCTGGATTGTTCTGTTCATTGGGACACTTGTCAAGGACTACACTAAGTCTGGGATAGGTAGATTCTAATAGACAGCAACAAAATATACCTCATACATACATACATACATACATACATACATACATACATACATACATATGGCATGTCTAAATATTGTACAAATGTAGGCTTGGCATTGTCTGGGGGTTCTGCATGCAAGCGGTATATTAATATCGATATGCCTGAGATAGTTGAACACAAGAAGAAGTTCGTACTTAATTTCTTTTTAGCTTGTGCAGATTCTAAGATTGCTATTGTCACGCCCGAAAATTTTTCCCAAATTTCCAGACCATTTTGTGTATTAAGTCCCTGTCCAGGCATTAACCAAGGTACACAAAACGACAAATCAATAAACAGACCCAACCGTAAATAAAGCAATAAATACTTACAACAAAAGCATTTAGTTCTCACACCGCAAAGAAAACAGCAGCGGAAAGAGGCGATCCTAGCGGGGCTTCAGCTCCACTCCACAGGCGAACTCAACTAAGGTCTGAGCTTTGGTCCTCTAACTTCATCTTCAACTCAGAAGTACTAAACTTCTGAAAAGGGGGAAAATAGCAAGATTGAGTATAACCACCGTACTCAACAAGCTACACCAAAGATGCAAACGTGCAAAGGGGAGACAGAGGGAGGCTTGTGGCTATTTGCAGAAAAGCGGTTACAAAACTTTATATTTTAAAACAGTAAACAGTTGTTTAATTATGACAGGATTAAATCTCCACTGAACAACGCTACAACCACATTGAACAGGCCCAACCATTCCACCTGAACTATACCAGTTCATTAAGTCAAATTAATTAAGCATGTGGGACTAATCACGGTGAATCTGGTTGATCGCCCATAACCGCGGGCACGGCTATTCGAATAGTTTTTCTCTGATCAGAGGTGCGCAACTGTACCCACAAGACACGACTCCACACATGTTACCATGCCCCGAAGTATCGCCACGATACTACAAAGGGGGAAATCGTGACAAGACCTTTCGCATAGCTCCTCCTAACCAAGCGCACCACACCACAGGTTTCGCCCCCGCTCCCTTACCAGCAGCGGGCAGCCCCCCTCGTGCCGCGGTGAATCCGGCAGCCGATCAACCAGTATATCCCCGGCCGACCCAACTCCATCACGCCCACCCTTGCCGGGGAGCGTCAGCTAGGGAAGAGCTATGCTACAGATCCAGCAGTTGCCCATTCTTGCTTGTGGTAAGCACTGTTATTCTTCCAGGGTTTTTCATGAACCGGTCCTTAATTGCCATGGGCGTGACAAACAAAAAACATGCACTCACAGCTCACCATTAAGTCATATTTTAGTTGGATAATTACGACCAACAAAGCGTGGCCCGGTGTCTCGAGCGAACCGCTCGTTAGAAGCTAATGTGAACATTGTAATTATCCCATTAAATGAGCTAGTGGTAATTAAGCATGGCTAAGCATATATAATTCTAGCAAAGTCAACATAAGTGACTTACGCTAGTCAAATCATCACCCACAGTTAACAAAGGACGATTTAACAAATAAACATGGCACAAGCGGACGGATAGGTAAACCCTATTCCCATGTAATTAGCAAAACATGCACTTTATTTGCAAACGTAAAACATTTTCGTAAACTGGGTACAACATGCTCAAGAGGAATGTGTGACTTGCCTTGCTTCTTCAAACAATCTTCCGGACTCCTTTCCTCGCGAGCGCGAACTTCCGAATCGGCGAAATCTACACGCTGGCACGCAAAACAAGGAAAAACTCTAATAAAAACCAAATAAACAGTACATAAAAAGTAAACAAACATGTAGAGCTCAATTTTAGATGAATTTTGCAAGTTGAATGGCTCAATTTGGAGTTCGTATGAATTAGATATGAATTTTAGAAGTTTTGAGCCATTTAAATGAATTTCTGGAAATTAAATCGATTTATTGCGCAATTAACCCTAGGGCTGACGGCGGAGGGCTAGGGCTGACGTCAGCGGGCGGCGGCGGCTCCGACAGGTGTGCCCCACCTGTCAGTGGCACGGGGATCCCGATCCACGGTGGACCGAGTCCACTGGCCGGCGGCGGCGGCGCACCACGTGGCGCACGCGTGGCGCCGACGCGGCGGCCACGAGGCGGGCACGCGGCAGGGCGGTGCGCACGGCACGCGGGACGGCCGGCGCGGCGGCGCGGGGAGCAGTGGCGCGGTAGCGGCCGGATGCGACGGCCGACGCGCGCGGGCGGCGGCGGAGCGGCGATCTAGCGGCGGCCGAGCGGGTGGTGTGCACGGCGGCGCCAAGAGAGAGAGGAGAGAGAGAGGAGGCGGCGGAGCTCACCGGCGAGGAAGGAGGCGACGGCGGCGGCGACGTTAGGGTTTGGGGAGAAGGCGGTGCAAGGGGGAAACGAGAGAGGAGGTCGCGGGTGAAGAGAATAAAAAGGGGGCCTCGAGCTAGGGTTCGGCCGGCGGTTGCGAAAACCTCGCCGGAGAACGCGGCGGTGCGCGGGCGGCGGCGGCCGGCCGAGTCGGAGACGGCCCGGGCTCCGGCCCAACCAGTCGGCGGCCGAGCGGGTGAGGAGGCGGCGCGGACTTCCGGCGCTCGGGCCGCGGCCTCGGGCCGGCCCGAGAAGGGGAAGGGGCGGGGCGCGGGCGGCTTGGGCCAGGCCGAGAGAGGGAAGGGAGGTGCGGGCGCGGCCAACAGGCCAAGCTGGGCCGAAGGGAGAGAAAAGAGAATTTTGGGCCGAAAACGACCCAAAACAAAGGAGACACTTTTAATTTGTTTTTCAATTAATTTAATCAGTTAAATGAACTTCGTGACTTTAAAATTATTTCTTTTGCTCCAAAAATTCACGAAAAATTTTGGAGATTACTTTAGGGCACGGGGAATATTACAAAAATATTTCTGGCCATAATTTTTAAAAGGAAAATTTAATTTCCCTCACAATTTCACTTGATTAAATTGCTTTAAATTTTTATTAAATTTCTGAAAAATATATTATTAGGCAATTTTTAATCCCGATCGAAAATCGGGGCGTGACAGCTATGTTGTACATATTTTCTCATAAAAATGTTTATATAGGCTTGGGGCAAATTTGCCGCCAATCGTATAGCTTCAGGCTCCTGCCACTGGATATGAAGATAACATTGTTGGTATTTGATACGATCACAGATGAATCTGTAGCAAATGCACGGATACCGCTGTAGCATTTCATTCATGAGTATTCCCAGGGGAATCGTATTTATATTTCCGCAGGAAAGACGACGGAGTAAGATATAGTTTATATAACCTTAATCAATCTATAATTATTTCACCATAGTTTAAACAGGGGTTAGGATAATATATAATATGGTAGTGGACATACAGGAGATTCACCTCTATAATAATGTTTAGTAGAACACAACATTAGAGAACTATGATACAACTGTACTTCTATACTAATCATGTCTAGTATATACTTAACATATACATTCTTATAACATAGGACTTAGTTCCACGCACCCAGGTACTACTGAGAGACCACTTCCTGCTGGTCTGCCAGCATGGTTATGACATTTACGCACTCTTACGTCATACCCAAACGTGAAGGAATACAAAGGACGGACAGGTCTATCACCACCTGTCGCCTACCTCACTTTCCATGGGGCACACCCGCATCCAACGACATTTATCTAACCGAAGCACCATGCTTATGGTAGTAAATAATATCACTAACTCCCCTAGGACTCTCACCCTACGGATGAACAAGTTAGAGCTAGAGCAACCTATAAAGTTCATTGGACTGTTACCGTAGCATGGATCGACTAGCCTAGGATGAAGTAGATATACGAAGTATGTAATACTCATAGAACACATATTCAATAAAGGAATATATAAACTATGAGCATAAATAAATAAAGAAGATAATTCTATTAATTCGGCTATAGTCTTACAAGAAGAATAAAGTACTTAAAAACATACCGGAATCTTCGAGAAGACTATAGAATCGAAACTCCTAAGCTTTATTTCTACTAAACTATAGAGAATACAATGTGGATAGAAGTAATTGCTCCTTGAGATGTGTGTTCTAAGTGAAGAGAGTGAGCTCTATTTATAGCTCTCAATGACGGTTGTTGATGATGGTTATTGGCCACTGACCTTCTATAATCGCCATAAGGAGCCAATGAGGAGCTGCCAAGTGGAAGGCCAGGATGAGAGGGGCTGATGGTGGTTCGGCCGAACCCTCGGTGCCGCCTCTCTCCACCGCCTTTCACCAGAGGCTGTCATGTGGGCCCCTAAGACGGTGCACAGGTGTTTGGCCCCACTTTAAGTCAGTTTGAGCTGACTTGTGGGCTCATCAATCCGTGTGCTCGCACGTGATTCGCCGAAAGTGTGTTTTCTTGCATGCTGACTTTATTTCTCCTCCAGTTTGGTGTATAATCTCTGCATTCATGTTAATTCTCCAAGTCTAGTACAACTACATTATTTATTATTGACATACGTGCAAGAAATGCAAAATTTTCTTTATTAGTTGGCAATCGAAATTGGTACTTAACGACCGTCAACAAACACCATTGAGCAAAAGACTGTGGCAGTCTTAAGAAATTGAATCCTCACAAATGTCGGGTTAGTGTTGGGTAGGCTAGAGTAGATTCACATTGTCTATCAGACATTGCTAATTGCTCATGTTGTTGCTCTTTGTTTATTGGTGCAAAGGTTTCGGTATATAACTAGTGTAACTGTAAGAAAATTTTGCAATGAGAACTCTTGGTGGTATCAATTCTGCCAGAAGTGCTTCAAAGGAGCAAAGCTATATGGATACACATACAAGTGCGGCAACTGTTCTTGGATTGGAGTGGCAACACCAAGGTAAAATAATTATTGATTATTATTTGGTTTGACATAACAATTTCTATTCCATTCTCTAACTCTGCTATATTGCAATATAACATGCAGATACAAGATAACACTTATAGCAGGTGATGACACTGATAATACCGAGTTTGTCCTCTTTGGCAAAATGGCTCAACGCCTCGTGCGGAAGCCAGTTGAAGCTTTGATTGAGAAAACTACAAAGGGTACTAACTTCATCCCAGATGAGGTAACAGCCTTGCTCAAGAAACAATTTTTCTGGAATGTGAGCATTACAGAGAACACTATTAGAACCTGGGATGTTTCCTTCCAAGTCAACAGCATAATCTCAGGTGGTACTTCTGGATAGCCTCTTCTGCTTATGTCCCCAACATCTTCTCAAACTTCATCAGCTATGATGTCACCTGGATCAAATAGTGCTCTGTTATCACCAACAAAAGCAATTGAGGTTGGTTGTTCTTCCCCACCATCTACTGCAACAGCTTCTCCATGTGTCATACCCAAGAAACAGGCTTTCCAGTCCCCAGCGCCTCGCACGCCAACCAGCAAGTTCTCTTGTGCTCCAATAGAACAAGTGATCTCAGTTGACACACTTTCTCCATTGATGTCTCAGGAAGTGCCAGATAAAACTGCAATGGTATAAATTTCATGGCCTATCTAATTTTTTTATAATGGCATATCTAATCTTAAATCTATTTATATTACTATTGTTGGTTACCACAGTACCTTACTTCCCTTCTTGTAGAAAGCAAAGGTTGTGGCTGTGGCTGTGCCTGATGAGCCTTTAGCCCTTGTTGGTCCTTCACCTGCTTCTAACACTACCTCCAGGAAGAGGTATTATTGTTACCTATCTCATTGTTTTGTTACTGTTTTTTTACATCCACTTATACTAAAACATGTCCTTCAACAGAGGTCATCCTTCCCAGGCATCATCAACAGTTAAGAAACCATTCAATGAAGATAATGTTGATGATATGCCCTAGAGACAATCATAGAAATGATTGTATCACATACTATATTTACATCTTTATTATATGTTGTTCCTTGAAATAGATAACTTATTATTGATCAATGAATATTTGATTCGTTTATGAGACTATTTATATTGTATGTTACTATTTCTAAATAATCCCTGATCAAATATCATATATAGAACAAACATGGTTCAATGATCAGCACATTCATTGATTAATGATCATGTCTCATGGATCATGATATGGAAATACAAAATTAATAATGTGGACACATGTTGGGGAACATGTTATTGGATAGACTCAACATGAGATACTGCAAGAACTATATGTGATGTGTCATCAGTGGTCTTATATTAGTGTTGGTGTAGAATCCTTAGACTTGAGATTATCATGGTTCCCAACATGTGTAGTAGCTTGCTTAGGAGCTGCCAAACACTACTCCGTAACTGGGTAGTTATAAAAGTAGCCTTTGGGTATGATATAAAACATGTAGTGGGATATGAATAATCAATATGGGATTTGCCTCTCCCTTGGAGAGATATCTCTGGGCCCCTCGATGTTATAGATTATAGAAGTACATGGTCATGCCAAAAGTGATTGAGGAGTCAATCGCAGGTTAAATAATTTATTACAGGATCGAGTGAATGATTGAGTTATTAAAGGATGACACATATCTTGTCTTGAGCTTAATCGATATCGTGAGGCAAAGGGGTTCATACAAGTATACACTGAAGGTTCAGCCAATATAATCTTTATGTATGCCCGGTGGGTCAATATGTTCTGTTAGGGGCCGCTGTTGACACGTGGACCGAAAAGGAGTTTTTGGGTTGCAGCCGAGTATACATGAATCTACAGGGTCGCACACTTAATGGGCCGGAATAAAGGGATTGGATGAAAATCCAATAAATGCTCAATTCGGATAGAGATCCGAGTAGGACTCCTATGGGCCTCGGAGGTCCAATTATGGATCCTATATATATTCTTCAGGTGATGAGGCTGGTCGAGAGATAAAAACTCTAATCGTCACTCCCCTCCCGAGCAAAACCCTAGCCGCGCACGGGTGCTAGCACGTCCGTGCGACGTGTTACATCCCTGGACGTGTGGATACAGTAGAGGCGTCGCTGGTCTGCAGTGCTGATCGGCGTGAGAGCACGGCGGGGCGTACGCACGAGGAGGAGAAGGTCGGGCTGCCATGATCTACTACTTCCTCTATATCGACGCGCGCTACGTCGCCAACATTCCTTCGGCTTCTTAGCACTTACTTCCGTTGCATAGCGCGTCAAATGGTAACGATCTATGATCTCATACTTGCATGGTTCCTGGTTTACACAATAGAAAAATTTTGATTTATGCTATCGTAGCCTATGCGTATCCCAACAGATAACAGCAAAGAGAAGGATGCCACTAATAGGTATATTCATCACCTTATAGCCATTACCAATTTATAAAACATGTTAGTATAAATATAGTTTCCAACCATGTTTTGTTCTTTTTCCAGCACGCCAGGTGATGCTTAGTGCATCACTCATGTACCCCAGTCAAGCATTTTGGTCATCATCCAAGTTGTAGCAGCTTCGTCAACCTGATCCAAAGTATAAGGAACAATGGTGCCCCTGAGACTTCTATCTCTTGAACGATGCCATATGTCTAAACCTTATGCTACAAACTATACCCATCTCTTTATGACTTGAGGTCTTTTGGAACCATCCTTATCTGTGTCTGTATGCTTCGATATGGTTATGTTCAGTATTCTCCAGCTATATGCTCAGGATCCATTACAATTGCAGCTAACCTAGCAGAGCAACGGGTTTTGAACAATTAGCAGAGACATGGCCACATGTTACTTTATCATTCTGTTATTTCAGGCAAATATTAAGACTGCTTATGGTTTTATCCTTTGCTATCTTCGAATCATTTCCTTGCTTCTATGTTCCATGCAGTTTCTTAACTTATGTTACATTGCCAAAAGTTCCCTTGTTTGTATCTTCATTTTCTCTTTGCAATGATGTGCCATATGCTGTTTTTTCCTTTATGTTACATGTAAAGTAAAACTAGCCATAGCCAATATTGCTGTCGTTCTTTCTCTATCCAGTCCACATAAATAGTGTCCACTTTTTAAAGTGTTGTTTGCTTTTTATGAAACCTTCCTCTTAGAGCAACTCCAACAATCTAGCTATCTGGGTTTGGATCGGTAAAAAAACACAAAACGAGTCAAAACCGGGGTCCAACACACTCGGTATCTCGCTCCGCTCGCGATCCCGTTCGGCATCCATCGCCCCTCGCCCTACATATTTGCAGAGGCCATCCTGCTCGCAATCGCCGCTCTCCCACGCACGCGCTCGTTTCCCACCCGCGCGCTCCCGCCCAATCGGTCCCGCCGCCTCGCCCTCCCGCCGTGCTACGCCGTCGCACCAGTCAGCCGTCCCGCGCCGTCGTCGGTCCCGCCGCCTAGCGCCCCCACCCTTCCGCCGTCGCGTCGCTCCGGCCCCAGCCTTCGTCTCGCCATGTGGAGGCCATTGCGTCCTGCTTCAACGGCGGCTGGGGACTTGGATCAGGATGCTCATCGCCTAGAAGGGGACTTGGATCAATCAGGTATTGGATCGATGCGCCATCGGGTGGTTCCTCCAACAGGCGTCGATGGTTGGAAGGCACCGGGTCTGTTCATCGGTGAGCAAGTCACCGATGAGGAGGTATGCACAGGTGAGACTCACTATCTGCGTCTGTCAAACCCTTTGCTGTTAGTTGGATGACTGGATCATAGGAAGTTTAGCTCGTTCTGTATTCTACCAGAGGATTTTGGGATTGCATTCATGTTGGCTGTAGGTTTCTGGAAATAAAATTGTTGTCTTTCTTCGCACTTGACCAGAGTAGTACTTGTTAGTACAGTACATTTGAATGAAAGATTCATCCAGATCAAATTGCTTCTGCTTTGCAAGTAAATAAACAGGATGATGTTTATTCTCCATTTATTTTCCTATGACAGATGGTACGCAATCAGGTTATTTCACTGACCTCCTAGTAAATGATGTTGATGAATCTCAATTTGCCGCACCTACTAGTGATCCAATCTCCAATGGAGCTCCAACAGCTGCCAAGAGTTCTTAGGGTAGGACCAAAAATTTCACTACTCAGGAGGACATCCTTCTTGTGTCAGCTTGGCTGAATGTGGGCATGGATCCTATTCAAGGAGTAGATCAATCACATGGCACATATTGGGCAAGAATACATGAATATTTTCATGCCAACAAAGAGTTTGAGTCAACGCATTCCGAATACTCTTTATTGAATCGTTGGTCCGCAATACAACATGATTTGAATATTTTCTGTGGATGTTTGTCCAGAATAGAGGCTAGGAACCAGAGTGGTTCCAGAGTTGATGACAAGGTAAACACATTATTTCTGTGGTTTGATTATTTGTCGCAGTTTTCAGTTCTCATGTTTATTTCGGTTTCAAATGTGCAGATCGCAAATGCATGTGAATTGTTTAAGGCGGAAGACAAGAAGCATAGGAAGTTTAACTTGATGCATTGCTGGAATATCCTGAAGGACAAGCCCAAGTGGATGGACAATCGAAAGAAAGTTGGATGTGCCAAAAACCAAGCAATAAGAAACAGAAGACAGTGGCAAATTCAAGTCCTGCATCAGTTGAACCTGCTGATCCTGATGTCTATTGTTCTGATGCTCAACCATCTGTAAGACCAGATGGAAAGAAGGCGGCAAAACAGAAGCTATGACAGGGTAGAACCGTAGAAGCAGTGGACTATCTGATGGAAAAGAAGAAAGAAGCTGATGTTGTGAGAGAGTTGAAGAAAGAAGAGATGTGCAAGAAAGTCTTTGCTCTGCAGGAAGAGAGGTGCAAGAAAGCCTTTGCTCTGCAGGAAGAACGGAACAAATTGGAGAGAGAAAAGTTTGAGTTCCAGAAGAAAGAAGCTGAGAAGGCTGAGAAGGCAGAAGAGGAGAGAATTCTCGGTTTGGATTTGAGCACAATGAACTACAATCAGCAGAAATATTATGAATGGCGTCAGAACGAGATTCTCGCTCGACGTTGCAATATCTAGAAGTTCAGCTCATAGTCTAGTTCAGTTTCTGAATGTTCAGTGTCCAGTGTCTGTGTGTTCAGTTCTGTTCTGAATGTCCAGAGTCTAGTTCAGAGTCCTAGAGTCTTTGTCGAAGTTCAGTGTCTATGTGTGCGGCAGTATGTGTGATATAGTATGGTCCCAGACGGACAACATTATGTGTGCGGCAATTTATGTTTGAACTTCAGTTTCAGGGTCATGCTATTATCCCTTCTTCATTATCCTGCACCCTTTCATTTCCTTGCTCTGCCATCGATAAATACATGTCATAGAAAATAACATTGTACAACCCAATGTGTCCAAAACTGCCAAAAAAATTTCATAGAATTGCACAGCCTTTATGCATATGATACGCCCTCTTTTTCTAAATGTTCAAACTGGGACTTACAAAATGCAAAGCAAATTTGAAATAAAAAGTTTTCAGATGTTTTATGTTCTGCGTCTAGAGATAAGAATCAATAGGGATAAATCTCTTTTGAACAACAATCTCATAAATGGGACGCATTAATCTATATGATATAAATCTCCATGGTTTTGCCACAAGTGCTTGATGAGGTCTGCCTAAAGCTGAGTATGGGTTTCCTTGTTCTTGATTTTTTTGTAATTCTGAATGAAAGCTTCTAGTTTAGGTGCATCATCATGGGACACTGACACCCTTTCTCCCATGTCGTCGTAGTTGCAAACATATTGGCCTTTATTGTTGAAGTTGTATTCGTAGTCATCTCGCTCGTCTTCAACAATCATGTTATGCATAATGATGCAAGCCATCATTATATTATGGAGCGTGTCTTCATCCCACATACGAGCCGGCCCACGAACAATTGCAAAGCGAGATTGTAGAACCCCAAATGCCCTTTCAACATCCTTTCGACAAGCTTCTTGTGCCTTTGCAAAGTATTTCTTCTTATTACCTTGTGGCTCTGGAATAGTCTTCACAAAAGTTGCCCACGATGGATATATCCCATGTGCAAGATAATAACCCATCGAATATTCATGACCATTGATGTCAAAATTAACTTGTGGACCTTCTCCCTCAGTGAGCCTTGCAAATATATTCGATCGTTGAAGCACATTAATGTCATTGTGTGAACCTGGCATGCCAAAGAATGCATGCCATATCCATAGATCTTTAGATGCAACTGCTTCCAATATAATTGTAGGCTCCTTTTTATAGCCCCTATACATCCCGTGCCATGTAGTAGGACAATTCTTCCAGCTCCAATGCATACAATCTATGGAACCTAACATACCAGGAAATCCTCTGCTCGCTCCAATTGTAAGTAACCTAGTAGTATCCTGTTCATTAGGCTTCCTCATGTACTCTGGCCCAAAAACCTCAACAACTGCTGCAACAAACTTTCTCAAAGCTTCTAGAGCGGTGCTCTCACCAATACGAATGTACTCGTCCAAAGTATCAGCTGGTACTCCATAAGCCAACATACGGAAAGCCGCTACTACCTTCTGCAGACAAGATAATCCGAGCACACCGGCTGCATTCCTCTTTTGCTTAAAATAATCGTCATGTTCCTCAACAGCTTTCATTATGCGAAGAAATACATGTAGCCTCATCCGAAACCTATATCATGATGCAATTAAATTAAATTAGCAATACTATAAAACACGGCACATAAAAATTACACAAACATTATAGAGAACATGCGAACCTGCGTCTAAAGATGTTTGCTCCAAACGTTGGATTATCTGAGAAATAGTCTTTGTAAAGAAGATTGTGCCACAGTAGTCTATCCCGATGCACTACCTCATGTCCCTCAACAGATCCAATTCGACCCGGCTTATTTACCGATTCCTCAATGATCATTTGCGCAGCATCAAAAAATAGATCATGCTTCTCATCCGACGAAGAGGGATCAATCAATTCATTCATTACGAACTCATTAAATTCATCATCGGACTCCATACCCTGCACGCAAGACTGATCAATTTCTACTGATGTTAATTGAATTCATGCAAGACTGCAGTACCAATCTTCCTCCGCATGGCGATAGCGCACACACCTGTTAGATGAGCGGCCGGCGGCGGCGTGATGATGCAACAAGGAGGCGCGCGGTGTCCACAAACGATCTGCCGACGGCGACGCGGTGCAACGAGAGGCAACGACGTGCAGAAGAAAGCAGCCGGCTGCGAACGTCGTCCAAGCGATGGAAACCAGCGGCGGCGTTGGAGAAACGAGAAGTCGCGGAGTCACCGATCCGGAAGAACGGGAGCCGTGACGTGGACCCTTTTGAATATGGAGAGTCAATATTTAGCTAGGCTGTTGGTTTTACCCCTCTGTTTGGGACCTTTTTTCCTTTTTACAGACCTCTTTACTCTCTAAACTTAACTAATCATATACATAATCTCTTGGAGTTGCTCTTAGTTGTGTCATTAGCACCCTAATAGGGCGCGCAGAGTGTGCCTGTATGTCTAATAGAGGAAAATTTCCAAGAGGTTTGGGCTCATGCTAGAAATTCTCCAAAATTCCCATGACACATGCCTTTCCATAGGAATTTCAAAGGATTTTGAGAGACATGATCCTTTGTTCCAAAGGAGCCCTTGGAGCCATTCCTATGGGATTTCATATGATTTGAGAATCTCCAATCCTTTGTTTCAAAATGGCTAGGTAGAAAATTTTCCTATAGAATTACAATCCTATATAATCCTTTGTTTCAAAGGATTCCTTAAGAGCTTATTTGAAACGTAGGATTGAAAAAATGGAGGAATAGAAAAAACATAGGATTTTGACAGGTATTGAAGTGCAAAACATGGAATTACAAAACTGAGGAAAAACAAGTAATGATCATTTGAATAGACCACAGGAAAACACACAGGAACCGAATGAGAGAAAGAGACTCATGGAATTTTCCAAGAGGTTAGAGTTCTTATAACTTTCCTTCAAAATCTCTAGAGGATTGTCCATTCCATAAGAATTTTAAAAGATATGATAGGATTCAATCCTTCGTTTCAAAGGTCTTTATAGGAATTTTTTTCATAGGATTGAAATCGTCTGAGATTCCTATTTCTTCCTACAAATCAAAAGGAACATAAGAAGAGGCAAAAATAGGCTTAGAGCTCCTTTGGATTGTAGGTTGCATAGGACTTTTTTCTATTGAGGTCACTTGTTGGAGTTGCCAAATTCCTATGGAATACATTCCTATACCCCAATTCCATAGGAATTTAAACAGTTCCAACATCATGGTTTATTTCCTCTGAGAATACCAATGCAATCTCTCTCTTTCTCTTTCTACTCTCTGTCATATAAGTAGCATACAAATCACAAAATTCCTGTATTTTTCTTCTCTATAAGCCTTCCAAACAAATGTTTTGAACAATTTATGTGTTTTTCCTTAGGTGCGTTCATTTCAGCAGTTCGCTGTGGATTTTTGGTGACACGTGAAATGAGACAAGATTTTTGGTGACACTTGAAACAAGACAAGTCATTAGTCCATGATTAATCGAGTATTAATTATTACAAACTCGAAAATAGATGTATTTGATTTTTTAGAAAAAACTTTTATATAAAAAATGTTGCATGAACACATCGTTTGCAGTTCGAAAAATATGCTAACGAAAAAAAGTTACTGTTTAGACGTCGAAAAGAACTCAGCATTTGATATGTTTGATTTAGATTATTTAGTGAATTATTGTGGTGAATTATCTACTGGGTAAATTAAAATTTTAATAAAAACTTAAAAAATTGCTTTAAAGGAGTGATCTAAACAATGTAATAGAAGAAAGTTTCCTTAGAAAATTGAAGCATTGTGTAAATAATTCGTTTCAATAATCCAATGAATAACGGTCCAGTGAATAATGGCCTTTACACCTCTAATTTCCATCAACTCTTATCTGCTCCAAAAGTCAAAAGGTAATCAAATGCTCAGACTATGTCTACGCTATGCTAAACTAAGGTGTAGATATCCATGCCTTGTGCCAATTACCCATCCCCATCGATTCATCTCATGGCTACAGTGTCAGCCTGACCAGCAGGGGTTCCTGTTCGCTTGTGCTGTTTTGGCCGTATGGATTTGACGAAGGGTTGTCGCCTAGTGCGTGATGAAGAATCATTAGCCTCATAATGGTGGAGATAACGTGAGGACGCAAATCAACCAGACATATACGTACGCTCCCTCTATTTTAAAATACCAGGGGTATTAACTTTTTGACATAATAGTATCTGATTTGAGCTTTTGACTATTAATCCTTTTCGCAATACATCGTCAACGACCATAAATCTACGTCGTACGGAAGATTTTTTCCTATAAAAATTTAATTATTAATAAAAAGTTAGAGCTGGTATGCGCATGTAGTGGTAGAAGACTATGGCAGCGTTCGAATCCTCTAAAAGCAAAGGATAAACTTTCAGATTATCGTGGCATGCTTTTCAAACTGCTAAACGATGTGTTTCGTGCGAAAATTTTCTATATGAAAGTTGTTCTAAAATATCAAATAAATCCATTTTTTAAGTTTGTAATAATTAAAACTCAATTAATCATACGTAAATATCATCTCGTTTTACGTGAAACACTTAATCTTCATTTTCAAAAGATTCAAACATCACCTATGACTCAGAAATAAAGACTTGGACTCAACCAATACAATTTGTTGAATCTTCAAATTTTTGATGAAATTTTGAAAGAATTTACAAGGGACTAACGAGACAAGCCCAAGCTCTAGTTGTCCTAGGCTTGTCTCCGTCCTTGTGCGCATGTGCTATGTGAACCATTGTAGCTCATTTGACTGGAAGCTATCACGCACTGGCCGTTGATCTATGTTGCTCATCATCTTTACATATATAACAGAATTGCGACTGAAGTAGTTCACATGATTAGGTTTCTTACCCATCTGGGTTCTATTCTCCAACTCAGCATGGGTATTCGTATTTACATATAATTATTATTTTTAGTGTTAAATGGTATATCAGTCGATAGTAAGATGTTTGCGATGATTTTGTCAACCTCGTGTTGGCCCAATTTCTCTTAGATGTTCATAGGGGCCTTGTGTTTCACAAAATAAAGAAATGACAGAATCATGTGGTTTAGGACCTGGTTGAAACTTCATATTAGAGTAGCATATTAGCACCAAGTAAAAGGGATAGCTTATTAGTACTAATGATTAATTAAGTATTAACTACTATAAATTTTAAAAATAAATTTATTTGATTTTCTAAAGAAAACTTATATATAGATATTTTTCATAAAACAACTATTTAGTAGTTTAGGAAATGTGCCAATGAAAAATAAGAAGGCTGTAGTTTAAAGTTGAAGACCAGAACTTGGCTTTGTTTCTTATATCGATACTACTTGCTTTAGAAAAACTGTGGTCGTTAAAATAAAAGGAACTAGCCATATTGGCAGTATTTCATCAAGAAACACTTCAATCTTCTAACATGCACTGCTATTCTAAATTTGATATGCTATGCCGCAAATTTCAAAAGTACAAGTAAGTTTTGGAACTTACAAAAATATCAATTGCGATGCAGATCACTCATACAAATGGTATGCCGTCCACATTGGAAATCTTCAGCCCATGGAAGTCTAAAATTCAACTATAAACTTGAAAAACTTGAACACCAAAGATTATACATCCCTCAAAGTTCCATGTTGTGACCAAACTTAAAGTGGTTTTGGATGATATTGTGCTGATATGGCAATGCAACGTGATGCTTAATATATAAATAACTATAAAAAATAGTAAATGACCTAAGAAAATTCTCAACAGATATTACCTCTCCTCATGGAGCATAATCATACATGGAGTTTGTGTGGAAAATATGGGTACCGGGTACCCACACGGCCTTCATATTCGACTAGAGATAGAGGGTGAGCCGGATCCATACATTATTTAATAGAATAGGACTCGGTCATAATATTACCTTATGTTCTATGGCATAATTTAGAGTCCCAATTGAGTACTATCATGTAATAGATTAGGAAACTGATGTCATATCTGGCTAGATTTTTCCTCTTTGTAACCCTGCCCCCCAACCTATATAAGGTGGGCAGGGAGCCCCATAGGGGAGGAGGACAAGATGATCACAAGATGATCACAGAGATATTCACAAATCGATTGTCAGATCAATATATACCCAGCGGATACAATCCCCAAACAGGAGTAGGATATTACCTCTCATTGAGAAGGCCTGAACCTGTCTAAATCTTTGTCTTCCGTATCCATCCACTTTTAGGTCTCGTGCGCTACCCCCTTTATTATTACCGAATTCCAGTTTCGACAATTGGCGCGCCAGGTAGGGGTGACGCCGAGTTTCCCGTCGACGAGTGCGATGGAACTAATCTCCAACACCGCCGGATTCGTCTTTGTCCCAAGTCTCTGTCTCAGATTCAATCTAGCTCGGGAGATCAATCTCGGCTTGATCAATGATTTAATATCCGACATCACCGGGTTTCTTCATCGTCGGCCGCCTTCGTCATCGCCAACTGATTTCTTCGTCTCCACGGATGGTGTACTCTGCCGCCGTTGCTGATGACGACATCGTCTTCACCGTCGGTCATCTTCCTCATCGCCGACTCGTTTCTTCGCCTCCACGGTTGGTGTACTCCGCCGCCTCCACGGATGGCGTGCTCCGCCACCGTTGCTGATGGCAACATCGTCTTCACCGTTGGTCGTCTTCGTCATCGCCGACTGGTTTCTTCGCCTCCACGGATGGTGTGCTCCGCCACCGTTGCTGATGGCAACATCGTCTTCACCGTCGGTCGTCTTCGTCATCGTCGACTGGTTTCTTCGCCTCCACGGATGGTGTGCTCCGCCACCGTTGCTGATGGCGACATCGTCTTCACCGTCGGTCGTCTTCGTCATGGCCGACTGGTTTCTTCGCCTCCACGGATGGTGTGCTCCGCCATCGTTGTTGATGGCGACATCGTCTTCACCGTCGGTCGTCTTCGTCATCGTCGACTGGTTTCTTCGCCTCCATGGATGGTGTGCTTCGCCGCCGTTACTGATGGCGACATTGTTTTCACCGTCGATCGTCTTCGTCATCGCTGACTGGTTTCTTCGCCTCCACGGTTGGTGTCCTCCATCACCGTTGTTGATGGCGACATCGTCTTCACCGTCGGTTGTCTTCGTCATCGCCGACTGGTTTCTTCGTCTCCACGGATGGCGTTCTCCGCCACCGTTGCTGATGGCGACATCGTCTTCACCGTCGGTCGTCCACCACCGTTGCTGATGGCAACATCGTCTTCACCGTCGGTCGTCTTCGTCATCGCCGACTCATTTCTTCGCCTCCACGGATGGCGTGCTCCGCCACCGTTGCTGATGGTGACATCGTCTTCACCGTCGGTCATCTTCGTCATCGCTGATTGATTTCTTCGCCTCCACGGATGGCGTGCTCCGCCGCCGTTGCTGATGGCGATATCGTTTTCACCGTCGGTCGTCTTCGTCATCGCCAACTCGTTTCTTCGCCTCCACGGATGGTGTACTTCGCCGCCGTTGCTGATGGCGACATCGTCTTCACCGTTGGTCGTCTTCGTCTTCGCCGACTGGTTTCTTCGTCTCCACGGTTGGGGGATTCTGTTGCCGACCGGTGTTTTCACTTCCATGGTCGTGCATCTTTGTCACGTTGTTGGGAACCTTCACCTCCACCATCGGTCGCCTCCACGCTACTTTCTCCGTTGGTGTCTTCGTCGCCATTGATGGACGACCTTGTCCCTAGAGCGACCACCTCTGCCGTCACCAGTGAAAATACCAAAAAGCTAAGTCATCATTAATTCTTCTTTATATGATATTTTCTTTTTCCTCCGCCTCACTACATCAACTGGTCCTCCGTTGAGCAGTGAGTCGTGGGCTACAGATGTTATATCATATTTTTGTAATAATTTTTATAATGTTTATCTCGATTGCTTGCGAAATAATCCTAGTAAAAAAGTGTCGATCGGGTTATGAAACTCTATTTTCCTATGCTTTCCGTTTGGTTTGTTGATGGATAGTTGCCCTTGGGCCGAATCCTAGCATCCGGGAGCTCGTTGGATGGAGTGTATAATGCAATGTGCTAAGTATTACTCGGAAGAAATCAAAAGCATAGAGATAAGATAATTTGTTTTCTGCACTAAACAATTACAAAAGTATCCGAGTAGTAAATTCTGATATGTGAAACTTTGTTCCATTAATGACGAGCTCATGTCAATAACTAGTCGGGCAGAGTGTTTAAACGTGAAGAGTCATCTACTCGGGGAAATCAAAACCAACAAGAGGAGAAATACATACTTATAAATATTTTAAAATGCTTAAATTTTCCTCAAGTACTATATTTACATCAGATACTACTCATCCTACATATTTATATTGCAAGATGCAAATCCAGATATGCATAGTAGAAATCCATGGCTATAAGCTTATCTCCTACGCTTCGGGAATGGATCAGTCAGAACATCATCGTCGGCCTGCCTTCGCCGCCGCCGACTGGTGTCTCTACCTACACGGTTGGTTGGTCACACCATCGTTGTTGGGTGTCTACGTCTTCATCGTCAGCTTGTCTTCACCGCTGCCGACTGGTGTCTCCGCCTATAAGGTTGGTTGGCTACGTCTTCATCGTCGACTCGCCTTCGCCACCGCCGACTGGTTTCTTCGCCTCCACGGTTGGTCTATTATGTCGCCGCTCATGGACGTCTTTGTTTTTGTCATCATTCTGCCTCTTTCGTCGACGACTGGTTTTTTCGCCGTCGACTGGTGGTTTTGCCTTCACGACTATGAGCCTTCAATATCGTTATTGGAACCTTGTCTTCGCCACTGGTTTGCCTCTGTTGCCGTCAACTCATGTCCACGTCATCACACCAGTGCAATTCTATCACCATTGTGGAGCGACTTCATCTTTATTGTCTTTGGCACCAGTAAATTCTATTGTCTCTACTTTGCAAGCTACATTGCTTCACCGACCATGATGTCTCCTAAAGCCTCAACATGTGGGCATGCGCCACCAAATATAACGCCATGTTAATTTACTACAACAAATGGTGTTCCAATGTTCAAGATTTCTACTCAGGACATCCTCAATGTGTATCTTCACTCAAGCAATGGCTACTCAATGACAAGCTATAGTTCTTGACTCTATGTTCAGTTGTTTCCCAACTAAGCATAGAATCGGGGGCTACACAAATACAAGACTCAAAATTCTGGGTGTTATGACAAGATGAAGCAATTAATTAACCAGTTAGCAAGTTCTACGAAATCAACTTCGGAATCATCAGCTTCGTTTTCACTCCAGAGTAGGCTTTCTACTTCAGCAACTCCAACATTTTCACCGATAACTTTGGTTCTCAGTTGATACTATAGTCTACTCCAAGTTTTTCAAATGTCAAGTTCAAGATTTAATTTATATGTCATGGTCAAGTTTGGAGTTCTACCTGGATATTACTTCAAGCCTCCTACGTTCGGCCTAGTGAGTTTGGAGTCATCAACCAATCAACTTAGGTTTAACAAGTTGGTCAACAATATCAACATCTACCTTCTCCTATGGAAGTATCTTCAACGACTACGATATCAAGTTCTACTACCATCATTATAAATCAAGAGGCGTTGCATCAATCTTCATCATGCACACGAGTTTGGACTTCGTCTACACTAAAATTTGACTGGGTCATCAATATCACTATCTTCATCAACATCTTGCCATGTCTCTTCGGCCTAATCAATTCTGCTACCGTTGACGGGCAACTTTGTCTCTACAACCTGCTGTTTCTCCTGCTGCAGATCATCGTCACCACCAGTTGCGTCTGTCACAATTGGTGGCCTATTACGCCGCAACTGATTACATTTTTGTCTTCATCGTCCGACTATCTCCGTCATTGCCGACTGGTGGTCTCGTCGTCATTGCTGGCCTACGTCATCGCTGCTGATGTGCGTCTTCATCTTCAACACCGACTTGCCTTGGTCGCCGCCGGCTGGTATTCTCTCCTTCAAGGTTGGTCTACTGCGTCGCCATTGATAGCCGTCATTGTCTTTACTGCCAATCGTCTCGTCTGTTGTTGCCGACTGATCTTCTCGATTCCACGGCTACGCTTCTTCCTCACCGTTGTTGAGAAACTTCATCTTCATAGCCGACCATCTCTGCTGCCGCCAGTCGTCATTACTGCTGGTCAAGTTTATCGTCACCAACTGTTTTCTTCGTCTCCATGGTTGGTGGATTTCGCCATCGCTGTTGATGGGTAACTACGTCTCCACCACTGACATCTTTGTCACCTCTGATGGGCAATTTCATTTCCACATTGGTGATCTCGCTTTCATGCCGAATGCATCAGTTGCCACCAATGGATAACTTCGACTGCGACAGAAGGACAAGCAACATGCTCAGGGGCTTACTAGCTCTAGCACGAGAATCATACCTTCAATTTGTACTTATTCTGGATATATGCAACATGAATTCATGGCCGTGAGCTTATCTCCTACGCCCAAGGTTTGGACCAATCATTATTCCCCACAAGGGTCACAAGCTGAGTTCTTGCGCCATTCGGGATTCAATTATCAAATCTACTTCGATACATCCCATGAGGGATAACTATTCGGATTAGAAGCTATTCATATGAGATGCGCTCGGTCTACGTCACCCGGGAGATTTGTCACTCGGGAGCTTATTAAAAAGTGTGCTATACATGTCATTTTTAAGGGTATCGGTGGGCATATTTTGGGCTTGATCCCAATATGTCTGCAGCCCGTATTTCAGGTGTGGCTTGTCATGTGTCTCTAGGGACTTAAGCAAATTTGCTTTGGCAATATGCACATGCTCTATTGCCCAATACCTTCAAAATCCTTTCATACAATAGTTACACAACTTTTTAAGAGTTGGTACGATGCAATTTGGAAGGTGACAAACAGTAAAGTTTTTTATAGCTGTCCTGGTAATTTTTCTATAGGTTGCAGGAGCTGTTTGGTTTTTTACAAAGCAATTGATTTCATATTATATCGATGCTATTTTGCCACCTTAGTGTGCTTTTCTCCAAGCGGTTGGTAAATCTATGGGTTTTATTAACTCGGATTTTATACCACAAATGCCATATATTTCTGAGGATAGTAAAGTTGTGTGTATCGAGGGGACTCGGGTATGACTGTTTTGGCAGCATGTGCACAATGTGATGCCAGTACTCGGGATCATTATGCACCGTGCCTTATTAATGAGGTTATGTACTATATGATTTTTCAGGATGCTTTTGGTTTTGGCTAAACATTTATGATCATTATGCACGGTGAGTGACCGGTCGCAGACCGGTCAGATCGCGGGTTAGGTGGCGCCAGGCGGTTTGCCACACGCCTCGCCCCGTCCCGTCGGAATGATGAGAGCCCTCTGTCTCTCGTCTCTCAGCCGGAGTTGGCGTGCCAACTCCTGGAGTTGGTATGTCAGCCCCGGTCAAATGCTTTCCCGATTCCGGCCCAGGCGAGACGAGAAAATCGCCCGCCATTTAATGAAAGTTGAAACGGGTGTCCCCCGGATGGGTCGACTGGCCGAGCAGAGGCGTGCTGCGGCGTCTGTCAGAGGCTGCTTCCGGCAGTAGGATAGCCCTAAATGTAAAAGAATGTTTTCTTTCTTAGGCAGCTCGTGGCCCATGTGGTAGCCCCTTGCCATATAAAAGGAGGCCCAGGCCTAGGAGAGGGGAGAGAGGACTCTGGCTGACTCGGTCTAGAGGCTGGACTCTTTCTGGATTCCATCACACTCTCAGATCTACCAGAACATAGGAGTAGGGTATTACGCTTCTTAGCGGCCCGAACCTGTCTAAACCGCCTGCGTCCACGCGTTTTCTTTCGCTGAGACCCCACGAACCAGGGGCAAAGAATTTCACCTTGCGAACCCAGCCGAACCGGCAAAGGGGGACCTGCGTGGTCTCCCGGTGAGGAGTTTCACCCTCCGTCATCTGGCGCGCCAGGTAGGGGGGGCGCGCGTGTTTTTCTGAGCCCCCATCTTCTTTCGTGTGCGCCAAGCTTCGCTAGGTCAGCCCTATGGCCGAAGAGGCAGTGGCGGACGATCCTTCTTTGAGCGCCAGCGGTGATGGCGGGGAGCAGAACCCGCGCCATCGGGCTCGCACCCCGTCGTCCCCCTCCCGTCGGAACCTTGGGCGGGGGAAGGCGCCTGAGAAAGTCGAGGGATCCGCGACCTCGCCGCCCACAGGCGATGGAGGAGGACGGCGAGGCGGAGTGCGTCGTCGCCTCACCTATGGTGATGGCGGCATGCCCCAGGGCGCGCTCCAGGCTACGGGCGCGCTCTTGCGTCACCCGCCCGTCGTCCCCGATCCAGAGACCCCAGCCCAACGTTGGCTGGATGATGTGGCCAACCTGGTCATGACGGCCCAGCAGCGCCTAGGCACCGGCAGGCGGTCTTTCGCCACCGGGACCTTTGGCACTGCCACCGCCGGATCTACGTCGTCGAGGCGGAGGGCACGACGGGCGACGGCCGACACACGCCATTCGTCCGCGGTTCCCTCGTCAACGCCTCCGACTCATGAAAATATGCATGGGGGGCCAGACGCCCGGCTCGATATCGAGCGCCGGCGCAACGCTCGTCACGCCGCCCATGCAACAGAAGGCACCTCCTCCTCTAGGGCGCGGCTCCGTTCCGGTCACGGGGGTCGGCCCCCCGTGTCCCCGGTTGGTGGTGCCGGCTGTCGAGCCTTCAGAATGTCCGTTGGCCCCCGAGGTTCCGGCCCACCATCACCGAAAAATATGACAGAAGCGTCAACCCCGCTGAGTTTCTCCAGATCTACACGACTGGAATAGAAGCCGCGGGGGGTGACGACAGGGTCATGGCGAACTTCTTTCCCATGGCCCTGAAGGGCCAGGCGCGGGGTTGGCTAATGAACCTGCCACCCGCGTCGGTCCACTCCTGGGAGGATTTGTGCCAGCAGTTCACCACGAACTTCCAAGGCACGTATCCGCGCCCAGGCGAAGAGGCGGACTTGCACGCGGTACAGCGGAGGGACGATGAGTCTCTCCGCTCGTACATCCAGCAGTTCTGTCAAGTCCGCAATACCATACCTTGCATCCCTGCACATGCGGTTATCTACGTATTCAGGGGGGCGTGCGGCACAACCACATGCTCGAAAAGATCGCCTCCAAGGAGCCCCAGACCACCGCGCAGCTTTTCGAGCTCGCGGACCGTGTGGCTTGCAAGGAGGAGGCCTGGACCTGGAACTCCCCCGGCTCTGGAGCGGCGGCTCCGGCTACCCCCGAGTCCGCCGCTCGTTTAGGGCGGCGGGACAGGAGGAGGAAGAAAAGGTCGGCCCGTTTCGACAACGAGGGTCACGTCCTCGCCGTCGAGGGCGCTTCGCGAGCCTCCCGAAAGGGGAGGCCCGTGAGCGACAAAAAGAAGGAGGATGGCGCTCCCGGCAGAGAGCGCCCAATCGGCAGATGGTGCACCGTGCACAACACCTCCCTCCACGACCTCGCTGACTACCGCGCGGTCAAAAGCTTGGAAGAGCGAACGAGGAAGTGGGAGGAGGAGAGGAGGCAGGAACGCCATGAGGGCAAGGCCCCGGCGACTTCCACCGGCAACCGGCGAAGTGAGGCAGGCAGAAGGCCCCCGCTGAGGACGTCAACGACGGCGATGATGACCTGGGCTTTCAGGAGCCCGAGGCCACCGTCGCCACCGTTGATGGGGGAGTGTGCGCTCACGCTTCTCGCCGGAGCCTCAAGGCCATGAAGCGAGAGCTTTTGGCCGCAGTCCCTACCCATGAGGCGACGCGGCGGGCGTGTTGGTCGGAGGTCACCCTCACCTTTGACCGGATCGACCACCCGCCATGCGTTGCCCGGGGAGGACAGATCGCGATGGTGGTCTCCCCCACCGTCTGCAACGTGAAGTTGGGGCGCGTCCTGATAGACGGTGGCGCAGCTCTCAACATCCTCTTCCCCGCGGCTTTTGATGCTATCAGGGCCCCGGGATGGAGCTCCGGCCGTCCCAGCCGATCATCGGCGTGACGCCGGGGCACACCTGGCCGCTAGGTCACATTGACCTCCCGGTCACCTTCGGTGGCCCCTCCAACTTCCGCACCGAGCGGGTGGACTTTGATGTGGCGGACCTCAATCTGCCCTACAACGCGGTCCTGGGAAGGCCCGCGTTGGTGAAGTTCACGGCGGCCACCCACTATGCCTACCTCCAGATGAAGATGCCGGGCCCAAGTGGCCCTATCACCGTCCACGGCGACCTCGAAATCGCGCTTGCTTGTATGGAGCAGCGCGCGGACCGTCTGGCCGCGATGTCCAAGCCTGCGAGCGGCGACGAGAGGCCCGGCGCCTCCACCTCACCCGCCCCGAGGCAGCGGATGGCCTCAGGCGACGAGGTCCCGATGAAGGAGGTCGCCCTGGGCGACGGCCCGTCCAAGACCACCCGGATTGGTGGTCTCTTGGACGACAAATAGGAAGACGCGCTCGTCTCCTTCCTGCGGGCAAACGCCGACGTCTTCGCTTGGAGACCGGCGGACATGCCCAGGGTCCCCAGGGAGGTGATTGAGCACCGTCTCGCCGTGCGGCCGGCCGCAAGGCCCGTCCGGCAGAAGGTGCGGCGGCAGGCCTCGGAGCGCCAAGCCTTCATCCGTGAAGAGGTGGCACGGCTTTTGGAGGCCAGATTCATCCGTGAGGTCATCCATCCGGAGTGGCTCGTGAACCCGGTCGTCATCCCCAAGGCGAACAGCAAGCTCCGGATGTGCATCGACTACACCGCCCTCAACAAGGCATGTCCTAAGGACCCTTATCCCCTGCCGCGCATAGATCAAATTGTCGACTTCACCGCGGGGTGCGACCTTTTGTATTTTCTAGATGCATACTCAGGATATCATCAGATTCGCATGGCTAGGCAGGATGAGAAAAAAACCGCATTCATTACCCTTGTAGGAACTTATTGTTATACAACCATGCCTTTCGGGTTAAAGAATACGGGTCCTACTTTTCAGCGTACTACTCGTATTTCTTTGGGTAGTCAGATAGGACGCAATGTTGAGGCCTACGTCGATGACTTGGTTGTAAAAACGCGCAACCAAGAGACCTTGCACCTCATGCGTTTTGTAGACGCCAAAATGCCCCATGAGACCACCTCCATGCGCTTCCTGTAATAACAAACGACGAACCGAGCTTGCTGGAACACACAGCTTGTTAGCGCGAAACAGGAATCTGTCCTGTATGTGAAATTTGCCCCATGGTTTGCCATGAATACAATGGGCGAAAGCATCTTTAAAATCAGCATCGTCCACATATTGATTCTTCACAGTTTGCAAGCCAAAGATTTTAAAATCTAACTGTGACAGCATGGTATAGCGACGAGACAAAAAAAATTATTTGTTTTGGTTTTCATGGACTGTAGGAAGGGAAAAACACTCGATAAAACTCACCGATCAACCTGGAAACCTGATACCACTTGATAGAGGGGGAGTGCCCGATCTTTCGGTGAGTGGAGATAATTTCGATTTGGTGGAAGTAGACCCTCACGATCCGACTACGACAAGCGAACCCGAAAAGCCAATGCAATCGCTGAACCAACTCCCAATGGTTACCAACCTCGCCGGTGCGAGATCAGCCTGATCACGAAGATCAATTCCTGCACGCAATCGAAGAACGAACAAGAAAAAGACGCGAGCAATCTTATTATCACTCGAAGGTGGAGTTCTGAATTACACGAGACAGCGCAGATTGGCGCATGTTCGAGAGTAGCTAAAGCTAGATGTAAAACAAAACTCAAGTTGTAAACAAAAGAGACTCCAACTAAATAAAGGGCGGCGGCAGGAGGGTGGCGCACGCCCAAAGAAAGGGCTGCGGCTCCAAACCCTAGGCGCCCCACCTTGGGCTGCCTTGTTGGCCCATCTTCTTATTCTGCTGGGCCTTCGTTCCTTAACAGCATGATGAAGTTTAATTCTCTTGCACGGGCCCGAGTGATTGGCCCAACTGGATGATCAACTGTAGGCGCCTGCGGTGGAGGAGTAACTGGAGGCGCCTGAGGTGCTGCTGGTGTAGATGTACTTGTGGTGTCCTCATCATCTTGCTCTCGGATTTAGCGGAGACTTTTGAAAGTCTCCGCTCCGCCCGCATAAAACTGAACCCCGAAAAGTGTGTGTTCGGTGTGCCTGCGGGCAAGCTTCTCGGGTTCTTGATCTCTGCCCGAGGCATTGAGGCCAACCCCGAGAAGATACGAGCGATAGAGCGGATGCGCCCCCCAGCAAGCTTAAGGACGTGCAATGCGTCACCGGATGCATGGCTGCCTTAAGCCGATCCATATCGAGGCTGGGAGAGAAGGCGCTGCCCCTATTTAAGCTCCTTAAGCGCTCCGGGCCGTTTACCTGGACGGAGGAGGCTAAGCGGGCCCTCACCCAGTTGAAGGCATACCTCAGTTCCCCCCTATCCTGGTCGCCCCGGAGCCAGATGAGCCGTTGCTACCCTACTTGGCGGCAACCCCGCAAGTGGTCAGCGCGGCGTTGGTTGTGGAACGCGACGAGGACAGCCCTCGGCCCGCGCGCTCCCACCCGGTGTCGACCCGACCCAGGACAGAGAAGGGAGGAGAGGCCCCCGACCTGGACGGCGGCCTAAGGCCCCTGACGACCGGATGTGGCCCTCTGCCCGGATGCGGAGGAGCAGGCGCGCTGCCTGCCGCTGCGCCGTGGCCTTGGCCTCCTCGAGGGCTCGCCCCCGCTCGGCGAGCGTGTCTTCGCGGAGGTGGAGTGCAGACTCCTGCTCGGCGGAGGCAGCCACGTGCGCCGCCAGCGTCGACTCTCGTGTGGCGGTGGCGGTCTCCCATGCCGCCAGCGCCGCCTTCTTCGCGTCCAGGGCGCGGGCGTGCTCCTCCAGCGCCTCCAGCTCCCGGGGGCGGAGGTCAAGGGCCTTGGCCCGCCGGTGCGCGATGGCCTCTTGCACGAGCAAGCGCGAGGCCCGCCCCCCGAGCGTAGTGAGGTGCTCCTCCAGTGCCATACTGCAGGCCTCTAGGGCCTCCTCGCGCTGGCGGGTCGCCGCCTCAATCTCCGCCGCCCGCCGCTCCCGGGCAGCAGCAGCGTCGAGAACTCCACGGGCGGCGTCGAGCTTCTCCTCCAGCTCCGCCACCCGGCTCCCGTATTTGAGGCGGAAGTCGTCCTGCGCCCCGTCGAGCACGGCGGTGGCGATGAGGGCAGACTCCCGCTCCTCCTCCACTTCCCGGGCGATTTCCGCCAGGGTCCTGCGGCGAGCCTCGAGCTGCAAGGTATGCAGGTTGTGCGCCTTACGGCTGGCCTCCACCATGGCCTCCACGGAGCGCCGTCCCTCCTCGACGCGCGCCCACGCCGCGTCGATTTCTGCCCGCTCTGCCTGCAGGGCCAGCATTTGGGCGCTTAGCCCGTCCAGCACCGTGCTGTTGGCCATGGCCAAGGCCTGCAGGAGGGGCTCCGCGCTCAGCGGGGGGGACGGAAGAAAGGGGGGAAGGCCACCTCGGTGGTGGTGAAGCACGGCTCGGCTCGCCGATCGGTGCCCGGATGGGTCGACTGGCCGAGCAGAGACGTGCTGCGGCGTCTGTCAGAGGCTGCTTCCGGCAGTAGGATAGCCCTAAATGTAAAAGAATGTTTTCTTTCTTAGGCAGCTCGTGGCCCATGTGGTAGCCCCTTGCCATATAAAAGGAGGCCCAGGCCTAGGAGATGGGAGAGAGGACTCTGGCTGACTCGGTCTAGAGGCTGGACTCTCTCTGGATTCCATCACACTCTCAGATCTACCAGAACACAGGAGTAGGGTATTACGCTTCTTAGCGGCCCGAACCTGTCTAAACCGCCTGCGTCCACGCGTTTTCTTTCGCTGAGATCCCACGAATCAGGGGCAAAGAATTTCACCTTGCGCCCTCAGCCGAACCGGCAAAGGAGGACCTGCGCGGTCTCCCGGTGAGGAGTTTCACCCTCCGTCATCTGGCGCGCCAGGTAGGGGACGACCCATAAGGGGGTCGGGTGTCGTACCTCGGGCTCAGGCCAACCCCGCGCCCCCCTCGGGCACGCAGGGTTGGCTGGGGGCTCCCACATGCACATACTTGTTTAATTTTTTCCTAGCATTTCAATAACAAGCATTTTCAATTTCCTAAGGACTGCGCCTGTGTTATCGTTTCCTTTTGAAAAGTCTTGACTTGAGTCAGTCTACTTGTGCTCGTCCTTGGCCTCGGCAACCCGGGTCGTCTAAAACCGCCAAACGGGGCCCCGAACCGAGCCGTGCCCCGGGGTGCGGTGAACTCCGGGGAGGAATCGGCAATGGCCCACAATCTGGTCCCCATAACCCTCGGTCACCGCGCTCCCGGCCTGGCCAGTCTCGACATGCGGATCTCCCCAGGCACCAGCTCCGACCTGCGCTGCTTGAGGCTGGGGCCCGAGCACGAGCCCTCGCTCAAGCCAAGATGCAAAAGGATCGCGACACAGACCATCCTTATCACGTGCATATAGCAAGCATAGCTAACATAGAAATTAAAATCTTGTTTAACTGTAGATAAAATGAAGCCAGTTTGTACAAGCATTGGCTCAAAGGCCTCAGAAGATGAAGGAATAAAAAATTAAGATACGCGAGGGCCCGGGGGCTCACTCCGACGCGCCCGGGTCGCCGGCCTCACCATCGCTGTCGTCGTCGGCACCATCGTCGCCGTCGAAGACGAGCTGAGGGGCCATCCCCTCGAAGCCGTGGACGATTTGATCGGTGGCATCCCGGACTTGGGCGCGCGCGTTGTCCTCGGTTCCGGGAGGGAACTCTTCCAGCGCCGTCCACGGGGAGAAGTCGTGGTCCCGGGCTTGGTAGCTCGCCAGCACGAGCTCCACCGCTCCCCGGGCGAGGTCCCTTGAGGAAGACTTAACTGTCTCCTCGATCTCCTCGGGGAGCCTCTCAAGGTCCCTGGCCATCTCCGAGAGGCGTTGGGCGAGGGCCCCCCGGTTGGCGGCGTACTTTGTGTACCGCCCGCTCCAAATGCCCGCCTGACGCCCAGCACGGTCGAGGCGGGAGACGGCGTCCCGAAGCATGTCGGGCCCCACCTCGTTCGCCAGCTGGAGGGCCTCAACCTCCCCGGCGGACGAGTCCAGGGCGCCCTGCAGCTCAGCGATGGTGTGCTCGGTGGCTGTGAGGCGGGCGGCCAGATCGCCGTGGCCTGCGGCCGCCCCGCCGCTGCGCGCCTACGCGTCCAGCTCCCTCGCCCGCGCCTCGAGTTCAGAGGCCCGCTGGTTCAGCGCGTCCCTCTCGGCGCGGGCGCTTTCCAGATTGCGGCGCGCCTGCTCCTCCCGCGCCACCTTGCGGAGGAGCAGACTGTCCGCCTGCCCTTGCGCCACGGCCTCGGCCTCCTCGAGGGCTTGCCCCCGCTCGGCGAGCGCGTCTTCGCGGAGGCGGAGTGCGGACTCCTGCTCGGCGGAGGTAGCCTCGTGCGCCGCCAGCGTCGCCTCCCGTGTGGCGGCGGCGGTCTCGCGTGCCACCAGCGCCGCCTCCTTCGCGTCCAGGGTGCAGGCACGCTCCTCAAGCGCCTCCAGCTCCCGGGGGCGGAGATCAAGGGCCTCGGCCCGCCGGCGCACGGCGGCCTCTTGCACGAGCAAGCGCGAGGCCCACCCCCCGAGCGTAGTGAGGCGCTCCTCCAGCACCATAGTGCGGGCCTCTGGGGCCTCCTCGCGCTGGCGGGTCGCCGCCTCGATCTCCATCGCCCGCCGCTCCCAGGCAACAGCGGCGTCGAGAACTCCACGAGCGGTGTCAAGCTTCTCCTCCAGCTCCGCCACCCGGCTCCCGTATTTGAGGCGGAAGTCGTCCTGCGCCCCGTCGAGCACGGCGGTGGCGATTAGGGCAGACTCCCGCTCCTCCTCCACTTCCCGGGCGATTTCCGCCAGGGTCCTGCGGCGAGCCTCGAGCTGCGAGGTATGCAGGTTGTGCGCCTTACGGCCGGTGTCACGCCCGGAAATTTTCCCAAATTTCCAGACCATTTTGTGTATTAAGTCCCTGTCCAGGCATCAACCAGGGTACACAAAACGACAAATCAATAAACAGATCCAAACGTAAATAAAGCGATAAATACTTACAACAGAGGCACTTAGTCCTCACACCAAAAAGAAAACAGCAGCGGAAAGAGACGATCCTAGCGGGGCTTCAGCTCCACTCCACAGGCAAACTCAACTGAGGTCTGAGCCTTGGTCCTCTAACTTCATCTTCAACTCAGAAGTACTAAACTTCTGAAAAAAGGGAAAAATAGCAAGATTGAGTACAACCACCGTACTCAACAAGCCACACCAATGATGCAAACATGCACAGGGGAGACAAAGGGAGGCTTGTGGCTATTTGCAGAAAAGCGGTTGAAAACCTTTATATTTTAAAACAGTAAAACAGTTGTTTAATTAAAGCAATATTAAATCTCCACTGAACAACGCTACAACCACGTTGAACAGGCCCAACCATTCCACCTGAACTACACCAGTTCATTAAGTCAAATTAATTAAACATGTGGGACTAATCACGGTGAATCTGGTCGATCGCCCATAACCGCGGGCACGGCTATTCGAATAGTTTTACTCTGATCAGAGGTGCGCAACTGTACCCACAAGACACGATTCCACACATGTTTAACCAATGCGCCGACAATACCACCACGGTATACCGGAAAAGGAGCTGTGACAAATCTTACCCCTTACAGGAATCTCGTCCCGAGATTCGGGGTTGGCTAGAAGAAAACAGGGTGAGGGCAGGGTTGGACTGGCTTGCAGACTGTCCGCGGCTTCGGCGACTGCTGAATGGGCAACTTTTCCCCCGACCGCCGTCAGTGACGGGTGGGGCCGCGGCCGAGTCGTCCCCGACTCGGCCGTGCCGCCGCGCCGCCCGCTCCGCCGCTTTTCCCGGCGGGATTCCCCCGCGCCGCCTTTATATTTTCCCCCCCCCGAGGCCTCCTCCCGATTTTCCCCGCCGCCGCCGCCCCCAAAACCCTAACCTAGCGCCGCTCCGCCGCCGCCGTTTTCCGCCGCCGTCTTCGCCGCCGGTAAGCGCCGCCGCCTTTTCCTTCTCCCCTCTCCCGGCCGCGCCGCTCGCTGCCGTGCGCGCCTCCCGCGCCGCCGTCGCCCGTGCGCTCCCCGCCCGCCGCTCCCGCCGCGCCGCCGCCTCCCGCGCCGAAACCCTAGCGCCGCCGCGCGCCATGGCCGGCTCGGCCGAGCCCGAGCCCGGCCGCTCGGCCGCCCGCGCGTCTCAGCCGTCGGATCGGCCACTCGGGCCGATCCCGGCCGCCCGCTCCCGCCCCGCGTGGCCGCCACGTGGCCGCCGCGTGGCTGCCGCGTCGGCGCCACGTGTGCGCCACGTGGAGCGCAGCCGCCGCCGCCGCGGCTGACGTCAGCCCTAGCCGCTGACGTCAGCCCTAGCCTCCCGCCTCGGCCTAGAGGCCGGCTTTTTCCTTCCGGGCCGGCCCACCCTCTCCCCGGCCCAGCGGCCGTCGGGCCGATTGGCCCATCTCCCCGCAAAAGTCTATTTTGCGTCCCTCTCCCTTTTTCTCAGGCCGGCCCATCACCCCGTTCGGCCCGATTGGCCCACCTCCTCGTAAAAGTCCAATCTTGGTCCCTCGTCTCTTTGGGCCGCCGGCCTATTATCCTTTCTCCACACAAAAGTCTACTTTTCGTCCCTCGGCCCTTTTAACTTTTTCCCGAGAAAATCCAGCTCATCTCCTCAAGTCCAGTTTACCTCCCTCTCAGCCTAATTTTCCCCTTTCCCCTGCAAAGTCCATTCCACCTCCTTTTTCTCTCCTGTTCGCCGACACTTGTGTCGCCAACACGTGGGCCCCTTTGTTTACTCCAATCCACACCCAGACCACGTGGCCGCCCGCGGCTTCGCCACGTTGGCGTCCACGTCGGCGCTACCTTCTCCCTTTCGTCCGCCGTGGTCGCCACGTCGGTGCCACGTGGTGCTTTTCCACCGTGGACTGTCCGCCCTTGACCCGTTGACACGTGGGACCCGCCGTTCCGGCGCCGATTCCCTTTGATGATGTCAGCGTAGCCCTTTCCTTTGAAAATTAATTAATAATTGCGCAATAAATCGATTTAATTTCCAGAAATTCATTTAAATGGCTCAAAACTTCTAAAATTCATATCTAATTCATACGAACTCCAAATTGAGCCATTCAACTTGCAAAATTCATCTAAAATTGAGCTCTACATGTTTGTTTACTTTTTATGTACTGTTTACTTGGTTTTTATTAGAGTTTTTCCTCGTTTTGCGTGCCAGCGTGTAGATTCCGTCGTTTCGGGAGTTTGCGCTCGCGAGGAAAAGAGTTCGGAAGATTGTTTGAAGAAGCAAGGCAAGTCACACATTCCCCTTGAGCATGTTGTACCTATTTTACGAAATGTTTTACGTTTGCAAATAAAGTGCATGTTTTGCTAATTACATGGGAATAGGGTTTACCTATCCGTTCGCTTGTGCCATGTTTACTTGTTAACCGTCCTTTGTTAACCTTGGGTGATAATTTGACTAGCGTGAGTCACTTATGTTGACTTTGCTAGAATTATATCTGCTTAGCCATGCTTAATTACCACTAGCTCATTTAATGGGATAATTACACTGTTTACAATTAGCTTCTAACGAGCGGTTCGCTCGGAACACCCGACCATGTTTTATTGGTCGTAATTATCCAACTAAAATATGACTTAATGGTGGGCTGTGGGTGCATGGTTTTGCTGGTCGCACCCATGGCAATTAAGGACCGGTTCATGGGAAACCCTGGAAGAATAACAGTGCTTACCACAAGCAAGAATGGGCAACTGCTGGACTGGTAGTGTAACTTTTCCCTAGCGACGTACCATGGAAGGGTGGGCGTGATGGAGTTTGGATGGGCCCGGCGAGGGTCTATGCGGCTCCGGATTCACCAAGGCACGAGGGGGGGCTGCCCACTGCCTTTTGAGGGTGGGGGCGAAACCTGAGGTGGGTACGATTGGTTAGGGGGAGTTATGCGAAAGGTCTTGTCACGATTTCCCCCTTTGCAGTATCGTGGTGATACTTCGGGGCATGGTAACATGTGTGGAATCGTGTCTTGTGGGTACAGTTGCGCACCTCTGATCAGAGTAAAACTATTCGAATAGCCGTGCCCGCGGTTATGGGCGATCGACCAGATTCACGTGATTAGTCCCACATGTTTAATTAATTTGACTTAATGAACTGGTGTAGTTCAGGTGGAATGGTTGGGCCTGTTCAACGTGGTTGTAGCGTTGTTCAGTGGAGATTTAATATTGCTTTAATTAAACAACTGTTTTACTGTTTTAAAATGTAAAGGTTTTCAACCGCTTTTCTGCAAATAGCCATAAGCCTCCCTTTGTCTCCCCTGTGCATGTTTGCATCATTGGTGTGGCTTGTTGAGTACGGTGGTTGTACTCAATCTTGCTATTTTTCCCCTTTTTCAGAAGTTTAGTACTTCTGAGTTGAAGATGAAGTTAGAGGACCAAGGCTCAGACCCCAGTTGAGTTTGCCTGTGGAGTGGAGCTGAAGCCCCGCTAGGATCGTCTCTTTCCGCTGCTGTTTTCTTTTTGGTGTGAGGACTAAGTGCCTCTGTTGTAAGTATTTATCGCTTTATTTACGTTTGGATCTGTTTATTGATTTGTCGTTTTGTGTACCCTGGTTGATGCCTGGACAGGGACTTAATACACAAAATGGTCTGGAAATTTGGGAAAATTTCCGGGCGTGACAGCCGGCCTCCACCATGGCCTCCACGGAGCGCCGTCCCTCCTCGACGCGCGCCCACGCCGCGTCGATTTCTACCCGCTCCGCCTGCAAGGCCTGCATTTGGGCGCTTAGCCAGTCCAGCACTGTGCTGTTGGCCATGGCCAAGGCCTGCAGGAGGGGCTCCGCGCTCAGCGGGGGGACGGAAGAAAGGGGGGAAGGCCACCTCGGTGGTGGTGAAGCACGGCTCGGCTCGCCGATCGGTGCGTTGGCCTCGGGGGCCTTTCCCGAGGCTGGCTCATCCGAAGCGCCTCCTGGGGCGTCGGGCCCCGGGTGCGCCCCCTCGACATCATCACATGCGACCTCGGTGGCGGCCTCCGTCTCGGGCGCAGTCGGGTCAGGGACCTGGGTGGCAGCCTCGGCCGCCGGCGCCTTGTGCGCGCGCGTCGCCTCTGCCTCTCGGGCAGGCTCCTCGGCCCGGCGGATCCTGGCCGCCTCCCAAGCAGCCTCCCAAGCAGCCTCCTCGGCCTGGCGGACTCGGGCCGCGTCCCGAGAAGGCTCTTGAGCTTCCCGTAGATGGCCTGCGGCTTCCTGCAGGTCGGCCTCCCGCCTCCGAGCCTCTACGGTCGCCGCCTCCCCGGCCTCGGGCCGGCCGGCCTTGGAGCGACGCGTGGGGCGGGACGGGATCTCGCTGAGGCAGAAGAAAAACATGAAATAGAAAGAGATAAGTAAAGACGAGCCCTGGGGGTTTGGGAATAAGAGTGTGGCCGCTGTGGGTGAGAGGTCGAACCTGCGGGGTGACCGGCTGAACGACCACTTTGTGGGCGTGATGAGGCTCCCCCTGCACGGCTCGGTCTCTCCCATCTTGCGGAGCCGCTTCTTCTTCCGCTCCCCCTCGGGCTGGGGCGTCGGTGCGGCGTCCTCCGGGCGCCTGCCGCTGACGCGCACCGCCCCGCCCCCTCGGGGAGGAGAGGGAGGAGGGGTCGCCTCCTGCTTCCTCTTCCCCTTGGCGTCGGCAGGGCGGCTGCCCCCCGAACCCCCGCCGTGGGGCCCAGAGGCATGGCCCCTTCCGGGGGTAGATTGGTCCCCTCTGCGGCTGCCACCCGCACCATCATGGCCTCGGGGGGCCCGATCCCCCGACGCCCCGACCACCTGCATGATGGCCAGGATGTTGGCGCGCTCTGGGTCGCTGCAGAGAGGGAGGATCCCCCGAGGGATGAGGGATGATTCCACGGAGCTAAGGTTTAGCACCGGTTGGACCACCATCCTGAAGTCCTCGGGGTCCCAATCCCACTTACGCCCCTGGTGGATCCTCAGGAGGTCCTCGGACCCGGTGTACTCCCAGGTGCCCCGGGCGCGTCGCCGGAGCGACGCGATCCGGCGGCGGAGGTAGTCGCCGAACACCATGGCCCCCATGAGCCCCTGGGTTCGCAGGCCCGCCAGGCGGTCCAGGACGGCGTCGTAGCCGTCCCCCAGATCCACCGTCGCCCGCCAGCTAGGCGCCTGCGCTGGGGGCTGGCTCGGGAGTCAGAGGCGCGCTTCGTCGGGGAGGGGGTGTAGAACCAGTCGCTCTTCCAGTCGTCCCACTTCTTGCGAAGGACACACGGGATGTAGCTGTTCAACACCTGCCCCCGCGGCTGGAAGTAGCAGCCATCGACCACTGTCGGCGGTGATACTGGCTGCACGGTGAAGAACCACCGAAACAGCCGAAGGGATGGGCGCACCCCGATGAACATCTCTCACAGGTGTGCGAAGATGGCCAGCGTCATCACCGCGTTGGGGGTAAGGTGCGCCATCTGGAGGCCGTAGAACTCCAGAACGTCCATAAAGAATGTGGAGAACGGCGGGATCAAGCCCGCCATGGTGAAGGAGAGGAAGAAGACGGACCGCTCTGGGTAGTACGGCGCCGGGCGTCCCTCGCCCAGCGCGACCACCTCTCGGGTGGCAGATTCCGGCATGAACCGGCGCGGCAGCCCGGCCTGCCTCTCGCTGGTGATGCGGGAAGGCAGCAGCACGCTGCCGTCAAGCGGCGCGGAGCTCCGCGTCATGGCGCCGGTGGAGGGGGAGCTTGAGGACGAGAGCGCGTGGCGAGAGTAAGGCGAGAGAAACGAAAGAGCTAGAGCACGGATGGCGAAGGCAAGGAAAAAGTGGTGAGAGGAAGGAAACAAATCCCTTCCTCGGCGCACTTTATACCTCCGCCGCGCTCGGCTCCTCGTTTCCCGCGCCCATCTCCTTGCCCCCTCGTTTCTCGCGCCCACGCCTCCACTAACCCCACTCGCCCACTTACAGCGCGCGTGTCGGTCGTGCGACTGTAGCGGTCGAGGAGGGGCAGATCGTGTGCGCATTAATCGCGCTCGGTTACCGCAAAAAGTGCCATCATCACATCCCCAGGCGAAACGGACCGACGTGTCCCGATCCACGCGCTGCCTCGAGTAATGTTGCGGTTACAAGGAGACCGCTCATTAATGTCGACTGGCATTCTCCACCGGTGTGCGCGGCTCGCGACCGTAGATGTTCTGCTCGCCTTTGGGGCCCGGTCCCACCTGTCATCGGGCCCGAGGGGTGGCATCAAGCCTGGGTGCCCCCCCCCCGGGTATGGCCACCTAGGCGTAACGCCGGGGGCTACTGTCGGTGACATGGGACAGGGGGTGTCGAGACCAAAGGGAAGGGCGGCCACAGGGATCCACGTGGCCCGTTCCCCCGGAGGGGTCGGGTCCGAGGGTGACGTGGCGGCTGCCCTCCCGGTTTCCCCCCGGGGTCGGGCCGCTCCCGTTTCTGCCCCGAGGGCTGGGGCGCCCTGACCCCCTGTGGTTTTGGTGCCACGTGCGCAGGTTAGGTGAGCACGGCAGAGCTCACCTAACCGCATTTATGGCGGTTCAGACGAGCGCACTACGTCGCATTTAATGCGGCGTGGCGCGTGCATATCCGATCCGTGACCAGTCACGGTGAGTGACCGGTCGCAGACCGGTTAGATCGCGGGTTAGGTGGCGCCAGGCGGCCTGCCACACACCTCGCCCCGTCCTGTCGGAATGATGAGAGCCCTCTGTCTCTCGTCTCTCAGCCGGAGTTGGCGTGCCAACTCCTGGAGTTGGTATGTCAGCCCCGGTCAGATGCTTTCTCGATTCCGGCGCAGGCGAGACGAGAAAGTCGCCCGCCATTTAATGAAAGTTGAAACGAGCGTCCCCCGGATGGGTCGACTGGCCGAGCAGAGGCGTGCTGCGGCGTCTATCAGAGGTTGCTTTCGGCAGTAGGATAGCCCTAAATGTAAAAGAATGTTTTCTTTCTTAGGCAGCTTGTGGCCCATGTGGTAGCCCCTTGCCATATAAGAGGAGGCCCAGGCCTAGGAGATGGGAGAGAGGACTTTGGCTGACTCGATCTAGAGGCTGGACTCTCTCTGGATTCCATCACACTCTCAGATCTACCAAAACACAGGAGTAGGGTATTACGCTTCTTAGCGGCCCGAACCTGTCTAAACCGCCTGCGTCCACGCGTTTTCTTTCGCTGAGATCCCACGAATCAAGGGCAAATAATTTCACCTTGCGTCCCCGGTCGAACCGGCAAAGAGGGACCTGCGCGGTCTCCCGGTGAGGAATTTCACCCTCGTCAGCATCCATCCACTTTTAGGTCTCGTGTACTAACCCCTTTATTATTGCTGAATTTCAGTTTCGACATTTGTCATGTGCATGCAACAAATGTAAGATAGATTAAACATAGATGAAAAACAACTCTCAAGTTCCAAAGTTTGATAAGATTTATATGTGCTACTATAAATATGTTAACACCAAAAATTGCCTATTACTAAATTTGATAAAGTTACAAAGTGAGCGTTAACTGGTTAGATTACTGGTGATGGAACATGTCCGCTATTTTCAAGTTCGGCTTAGACTCAACACTGGTGCTCACGTTTACTATTAATTATTCATTCAGTGGTAGACGATGTACCTATCAACAATAAGACGCCTATGGAAGACCTTCATAGGGATGAGTTCGCACAAGTTTATTTAGGGCACATTTGGTTCGAAGGTTTTTTTTTTAGAAAAAGTGGAGGATTCAAATTTCTATAGGAATTAACACTATTCACTAGTTAGAATGGAGAGTTCGGGTATAGGAAAATTGTAAGAAATTTTCATTTGCCGTAGATTCCATAGGATTGAAACATCCACTGTAACCTCTTTTTCACAAAGTCCAAGGCAAATTAATGTTTAAAACTTCAAGTAACATAATTTTAGTACAACATAAGCATGCTCATTTAATTTAATGTGATTGCTTTGAAAGATCCCCGTGTTTAAACTAATTCCTTTGTTCCTAACACCATGTTTTATTTTTTCCTTATGTATTTTTCCTTATGTATTTTAATTCACACATACAACCTTATCATATTCTTATTTTTTTACATGTCTACGTTTTTTTATCCTACATTTCGTACAATTTCGAAAAAAAATCTGATAAAATTGCCACATAACCTCTCTCTACAAAATCGTTGCCAAATCAATTGACACCTCCTTAGGCTGCGTTTGGTAGTGTGGGATGGAAATTAATCCCTCCTGCACGTAAAATAGAGCGTCTCATTAGCACATAATTAACATACTATTTAGTAGTCTTACAAAATATACACGTAAAAAATGAGGAAGATGAGTTATAAAAGACGAAAGAAGAACGCAATCCCCCATCCTTCCCAAACGGGCCCGTCGCCTAATCATCGCCCTTCCAAAGAATCCCAAAATCAACGGATTTTCCACGGCCGCCCGCCTGGATGGACAGTCTCCGGACTCCCATGTCCATGTCCATCCATCCTCCGGACCGGACACCGCGGTTTCCACGAACCTTCTGCGGTGGGGCTCCCTCGCCTCGCTTAGTAGCCCCTACCCCCCCGGACTCGTGCGCGCGCGCGCCACCGCACCGCGCCGCACCGAGCGACCCAGCGAGCGATCGGTCGGTCGGTCCACGACGCGCCGGTCTCCCCGCGTCTGACCGCCCCGTGGGCCCCACACCACCCCTCCCTCCGGTCGCACGCCCGCGCACTGCGCGTCACATGGGCACAAACAGCTCGCGCCGAACAGTTCCCCATGTCCCCGTCAGGCCGTCACATCCCATTTTACATCCACCACCCCAACCCACATCCATATTTACGAAACACCCTCACTCCCCTTACCAAAAATAAAATTAGTGTAATTTGCATATAGGATAGGGTTTGACATGCAAGATTGCGCAGGGGGTGGGGTAAAATGTGGGAGGTTTTTACGGTTTTACCCTCTCGGGCTGGAGGGCCCCACGGACGGTCTCGCTTTCTCTCTCTAGGGTTTTTCCCCACTTTCGTCGCTTCGCTGCTTCCCCCACCTGCTCTCGTCTCCATCCCCCCCCCTCTCTCTCTCCAGTCTCCAGTCTCCACCTGCGAGGAGAGGCCAATGGCGGACGCCGACGAGAGGGCCCCGCCCAAATCGGAGCCCGGCGCCACGCCGATCGGCTCGATCTCCCCCTCCTCCGCCGTCGTCGCGGTGGAGGACGAGGTCGAGGTGGAGGAGCAGCTCGCCGGCCTCGCCATCGCCGATCAGGGGGACGACCTGCTGCTTCCCAAGCCCACCGGCTGGGAGGATGGCCCTGTTGTTGTTGCTGGAGATGAGGTTTCCGGTGATGAGAAGCTGCCGGGTGAGGTGGCGGCGGCGGTGGGGGCGGAGGGTGCGGCGGCGGATTCGAGGCCGCGGTTCCCGAGGCGGCCCGGGGAGCCGGATTGCACCTACTATGTCAAGTTCGGGAGCTGCCGCTTTGGGATGAAGTGCAAGTTCAATCATCCGGCGAGGAAGAAGAAGAGTAGGGTGGGTGGCTTTGTGTTGGAGCTAGTTGTTTATTTTGCGCGATTTTAGGGGTTTTTTTTAAGAGGGCGTTTTGATCTGGTTTTGGTGATGGCGAGTTGGGGTTTGGTGGTTTGTGGATGAGTGAGTGGGAGACGACTTTTGTAAGTGGGTTCTTTTTTCATGTGTCCGTGACCTTGCGTTGTTTTTGTTTGTTTGTCTGTGCATGCGTGCGTGCGTGTGTGTACAGGTGAAAGGTAGTAACGGTGGTAGTGGCAGCGGCGGGAGCAACAGCAGCAGTAACAAAGCCTCTTCGCCTGATGATGAGCAGGTGATTAGCTCTTTTTATGCCGTGTGTTCGGCTTCATCTATTCAGCGCATGCATGTCTGTCTTGATTTGGCACGTTGCTTGGGCTTGTTGTCTTTTCTATTGTATTATGTTGCAGCATGCAAATGCACTGGTTTTTGTCTCCGAAGCGGGTAAATGAAGCTAACATGATGAATACATGGAGTGCTTTATGTACACGGAGCTTATGTTTGTGATATAAGTTGCGTGCACTTATTTTGGGTAACATAAGTTGTGTGGTCTGAATGCAATTAGTTTTAATGATATGGAGGTCTAATAAATTGCTAAATTTTCACATAAATTTCAGTTACCATATGTGGAGTTTTCGCGGCGGGATATTCATGCCTGTACCATATCCATGCTGCTATAAAATAGCTGCGTTGCCTGTTAAATGTTTAACAGACAAATAAGTGTTAAACACTTACACTTATACGGAAGTGGCCAATAAGGGGGGACAAAAATTAAAGAGTGGCAAACAAGAAAATGCCAAATTCGGATGGCGGATAAGATATTAAATTAACGTTTGATAGCAAATAAGGATTTTTTCTCAGTAAAATATAATTCGCCTTTCTGTTATTCAATTTAACTTTCCAGCAGGCTCCTAAAGAGGAATATGGAAGCTATGTTCCAGATATTTCACCTGAAGTTGATTCTTTGGTGCGTCATCTTTACTTTATTCTATAATTGAATGTGAAGGAGTAACACCAAATTGATTGATGACTTGCTAGCTAGTGTCTGTACTGTGTCAAGTGATTGAAAAACTGTTGAAAATGGTTGCAAAAGCTGTGTTGTAGTACACCACCCTTGCATGTTGACACTTTGGCAGTATTTTTAATATTGTACAAATCTGTGTCCACCATCATGAATTGATTAGTTTGGATGTAACTGCATAGGCATTGCACCAAAATGGTTTTCCTGAAAAGCACAGCATGCGATAGCATACCTAGGTGTGGGGAAAGACCTCCCCTGAGGTCTTTCAATTAAGAAGAGGCACCCAAAACCGGGGCCGAGAAAGGCCACGAAAGCTGGTCCCCACTACACGGGGAGCCGCTCCCTATGGATTGGGCCTTAACCCATGCTTTGAGGCCCTTACCCCACACACGAGGGCACGCCTTCCATATGGCGATTCTACCCATGTTTTTGGGGGAACCAACAAGTGACCTTTTGTTTTTGTGCGAGACCAGGATTTGAACCCTGGTCAGTAGCTTCCCACTGGAAGGCATTACCACCATGCTACAAGCACGTTCGCAGAATTAACTATTAGATGCACAATTTATTTAATATTTTCCTTTTATATAATAACTATCTAATGTTAATATCTTACTTTCTTGTAGGGATTTGCTGACAAGGGGAGTATGTCTAACTTAGATAATTTTAAGAAATCTTCATATGAGGTTAGCAACCAGAATCTCCTTTCAGCATATCAAGTAATTTATTTGAGATGTATCTATTAATGGTTGAGACTCAAGATACTTGCCTCTTAGTGAGGTGTGTGATTGTTATGGAGGTGATTTGCATTTTACACGCCATTCAACCTGTGAAAGCAATACCAATATTCATAGCTAGAAATTGAAAGTATCACATGTTTGATGTGTTCTGTTTTTCTTTGTTGCAGATTATCAATGTGAAGAAGGGAAGAGTGGAGCCAAAGGAACTTAAGGTTAGCTGTTGCTGCTGTGTAATTGGCATTATACAATATGAATTAACTCTTTTGAGTTGCTTAATAAATGCAGTTTGAATTTTCAAAATTGTTGTCTCTTTTGTTGGTTGATTGTGGAGGATATTGAGAAATTAATTCGTTTGATGAAGTTAGATGAAATATATTAAAATGTTGGCAATTTTTTATATTATTGAAGCCCTTTGGCAGCACCTTGATGGTCAGCTGGTCATCCTTTTGTAAAATGTCCATTGTTTGTGTTAATTTTTTTTATCTGCCTTATAATGTTGTATTATGGGATTTTCTTTTTGTCCATGCCTTCATATCTATATGTACCGGGTCTCTTGGATCAAATTGCGTCCTTCATGGCTTTGCTTGAAATCTCCTGTAACTGAGTTGGAACTAACAAATTTATATATTTGCTGTACTTACATGATAACAAAGCTCATTGTCATGCAAAATTCTGTTTTTATCTAGGATGTTATAACCTTTTGGTTGATCTGTATTTTGATTAAAGTCTTCATTTTATTATTTCCTGATTATACTATCTTCTTTTTTTGTGAGGCACTGAAGGTTGCCAAAGAGAAAAGGAAGGAATTTATTTCAGAAGGTAGTTCTCAGGAGGAATGCAAGGTTGGTTAGTGATTTTTCACCCTGTCGATAAGTCTTTGATCAATTTTGCTCTTAAAGCATAGGTGCCATGTAATATTAGCCGCTGAAAATTCCTTGTACTGGATATTGTGATGTACAGACTTTCAGTTAGTTTCTTGAAAATCTGTCCTAAATGTTCTGTAGATTTTATAAATCGATGGTTTAGGGGTAAGGTGATTAGGCTTGTCTGAATAACCTGGCTGAGCATGTGGTTTATCTTATTGACCTGTGCTCCATCCGATTCCATAATTTTTGTTGTTTTGGACAATGACATGGTCTCCAAAACATATCTTTGACTATGAATTTTCTATTATAATATGTAGAATAAATGAATATTTAACTTTATTATAGTACTTTTTAAGACTAATCTATACATGTTCTACTGCCTTCAAACTAAAATATTTTTGAAGTTATTGATAGTCAAAGTTCTGATAGTTTGACCTCAACCCTGTCCAAAACGACAAGAATTATGGAACCAGAGGGGGTACTTTTAGTAAAGTAATGAAGCTGCATTACTCCTTTTGGTTTTATACTTGGAGAAAGTAATTTGGGATCAGTAAATCTGTTAATCTGCACAGCTTATTTGGGGGCATTAAATAACCCCATATACTATGCACTGTACATGCGCTTGTGGTCTGGAGTAGTCAACCGATGGAATGGATGGCTGAATCCTGTGCCTGTCACCTATGCGTTATCAAGGTGAGCAGTTCAGCAGAGTAGAATAGCAGAACAGAGCAGAGATCAGAGCAACATGAGAGCCAAACTTTAAAGCAATGCAAACCAGCTAAGCAGAGGACGGCATGTAGGAGGAGGTCAGCAGAGCAAATTATGAGGCAGATGAAGAGGTGGAGGAAGAGCACAACTGAGTCAGCATGCAGTGGAGGAATAGTGGAGCAGAGGCGGAGGAAGACCTTACAAGAGTGTGAGCCAGAGGAAGTAGCAGGAGTGGAAGAACAACTGAGCTGGTTGCAAGGGTGAATGGGTGATGGTAGAAAGGGGCTTTGCGGTGGCTAGGGTTCCTCTCCTCTGCATGTTTTTCAACTCCCTAAAATCTCAGAGTTGTTTTCTCTCTTCTACTCCTTGAAACCAACCATTCCGATTCCATGAAACCAATCAATTGAAGGGGTTCTTACCCTTGGGACCAATCATGGTGATTCTGGTGCCCAGTTCATTTAGGTGCTAACTTAACTGGTGGGACTTAGGTGAAGGGACATTTTGTCTCCTTACGACCTGGATGCCATGGCGTCACTTAGATGATGCCTTGATAACATAGGTTGCTACACCAGAACATAAGTTTTAGGACTTGTTTCAGAGAGCTTCTTCCAGCTACAGCTTCTCCCAGAATCAAAAGCTCTCCCAAACAGTCCAGCTTTTCATTCAGATTCTGAGATGCTGTAGTTGTAGAATCCAGAAAATAAACTAGAAGCCAGATTCTCACCAGCTGGATCCCCACCAGCTGCTTCCTAGAATCTAAAGCTCCCCCAAACAGGCCCTTGGTAACATGCCATGGACAGACGACAAATTATTCATATCAAGTCTAGTGTTCTTTTACGATATTCTTTAGTAAATTTCTCCATTGTATTGCTCTATTTCCGTAAGTCAATTTCGTTTTGTCACCATAGCAGTTGATCCTAGCATGCTACCATAGTTTTATGTGCACACACAAGCGCCCCATTATAATCTAAGGTCGCCAGTGTTGTAGATCTTTCATTACAAAGGTATTCCTTGTCCCTTGAGTCTTTTTTTTTAACCCTTTTCAGTATTATTCAACACCTGGAGGATGCAAGTTTGGCAAAGCTTGTAAATACCTCCACCGTGATGGAAAAGAAGGGAAAACAGAGGCTGAAAAGGTTGACTTGAACTTTCTCGGTCTTCCACTTCGTCCAGTAAGTCTTTCATTTGTTTGTCAAGCTTAAATACTCAAGTTGGGTTTATTAGGTTACCCTATCAGGCTATCTGTGGGCTTTAATTATGTATTCATGATCCATACATTGTAGTGTTATGGGATGTCTCATACAATCACATAAATCAATAACTAGGTTCAATCAGCGATAGATCAACTACTGCTGATCTAATCATATGCCAGTGCACTCAACACTGATTGGGATTTCTATTTTTAGTTGTTTTAACCATTGCTATTTACTACAACAATTCTTGATAATTAAGAGTATTAGACATGTTTTAATATCTACAGGAGTACAGGACACCTCGTCATTTTTGTTCTGTATCCACCATTGAGTGTGATCATGTAAACCTCTTCAGTTTGGGTATTATAAGTTTGTAATTTACAACCTCAGAAACTAAAGTATGCTCTGGTGGCTTGGACAATTGTTTGGTTAATGGGATGAAACCTACTAGAAAGCTGTGAATATATCTATAAATTTATTAATTGTTATGCTTGCAAAAGTAAGTTTTGTCAAATTGTAAATTTGATGAGAAAAGAGTACATGCTGCTATAACCCTCCTTTACTCCTGTAAATTGATCCATAGGTTTGCAAACTAAAATAATTACCACAGGATAAATATTATACCTCAAATCTTTTCAGATTTGTGCTGACTTGGTGCCAAACCAGAGTGATTTGCATGATTGCACTTAATTTTTACAGTAGTGTGCAATAGGGTTAAATATTAACAGTCATTTCTTAAATATTCCTTTTCTATACAATTGTGGTGTTAATCTTGCAGGGGGAAAAGGAGTGTCCCTACTATATGCGCACTGGGAGCTGCAAGTATGCCACTAACTGCAAGTTTCACCATCCTGATCCTTCTAATGTTGCTTCTAAAGATCCACAGTTGGAGCATGAGAATGGGGATACTCCACAGCAAGATGTTCAAGGATCATCGTCTCAGCCAAATGCTTCAATTTGGCCTGATCAGAGAACAGTGAATGAGCATCATGTTCCTTTTATAGCTCCATCTCCATCGTACAGTGCAGGGATGCTTCCTCAAGGAATGTATCCACCTCCTGAATGGAATGGATATCATCAGGTAAATTAAAGATTTACCTATTGATGCCAAAATGTTCTCTCCGCTCCATCTCAAGATGGATGGAGTAAATATTGCAAGTTGCTTTTTGTTGAAGTGAATTGAGCATATTGGCATGTTTTGCTGACTTCTTTCTGTTGACTTTCTTATAAGAACTAATTGAAATTTGTAAAATTGCATTAGAAGTTGGCTATTATTACTTTTTCCGATATTAACTAGAAATTTCCTGGCTGAGATCAAGGAAGATATTACCCTCCATTCCTTTTTACTTGTTATCATGGTCCTTAACGTATGTTTTTTTATTGTTACATAACTAATCATATGTTGCAAAACAATATGGAAAATAGGATGTATGAGGTGCATTTGAATGCTTGATACAAATTTGTCAAAAACATTTCCATGTCGAGTTACTTCTATGTATTGGAATGTGGTCAAATTTTATATGTTGGCTGCCATATTATTGGACAAGTAAATAGGAATTATGTTTTTATTAGTCCACTTCTCCAGTTTATCCTTCAAATATCTTCTTTGAGAAAGCACCTTTCTTTACAATTGATACATTATCTTGGGTAACAATTTCATGTGTAACTATTTCCTTTTCAGGTTCCATTGAATCCATATTATCCTCCTGGTGTCCCTTTCCAACATTTTCCAGCTCCTATAAATCATCCTATGTACAAGGCGCCAGAAATACCTGGACATCAGCAGGTTCCTTCTGAGGAATACCCAGAGAGACCTGGCCAACCTGAATGTCAGCATTTTGTGAAGAGTGGTTTTTGCAAATTTAGGATGAAATGCAAATATCACCATCCAAGGTCACCGGTCCCTCCAGCAGGAACTCTTAGCCCTCTTGGCTTGCCTATCAAACCTGTATGTTTCCTTCTTCCATCTATTTCCTCATTTTAGGGGATAATCATTCATATAAGCCCTGTTGGGACTGTTTGGCACAACTTGTACCCCAGATTTGGTATCTCTAGTTCCAAAAATTCTTGAAGTTGGAGATGAGGGTAGATTAAGATTAATAGAGCTAGACATTTTGTACATATTTTAGACTAAAAGAAGAGATACCGTGCAGTTTGAGACAGATTATTGAGCAGATTATCTCCTTGATTATAGTGATAAATTAAATATTTTGATAAATAAACTTAAGAAATAACTTTACACAAGTGGTCTAAGCTACAATAGCAGACAGGTTTTTTGAAAAAAAATGTATTTTTCGAAGCGTGGAGCAAATAATCCATTTCAACGACCCGCTAGATAATCTGAAAAGCAAATAATCCATTTCAACAATCCGGTAGATAATCATGCTTTAGTTTTAATCTATAAACTCTATTCCTTATGGTTGCAACTTGTTTACTGACGAATCTATGCTAATAGCTTATGATTTATTATTGTTTGCTTCTTCTGACATCATAATTTGCAATCTAATCAGATAATGCATGATCGATATGCTTTTAATATTTTATCTTGCCATGTTTGTTGCAGGATCAGCCTGTGTGCACATACTATGGTCGCTATGGGGTCTGCAAATTTGGGCCAGCTTGCGCATACAATCACCCCTTCAATTTTAGCCCTGTACCTGCAGCAGGTCCTCTCCTCCCTGCTCAATACCCTGCTCCAGGAAACTACACTCTCTAAAGCAGGCATGAGCGATTTTTCATCATCGCCGTGATGCTTGTAATAACTTCACTTGTAAGATAGCGTAGCTGAAAGCTGTACGTGGGTTCACTCACTGACGGTGGGAGAGATCTGGCTTGGAAAGTGGCAACGAAGTTGCATCAAGCTGGGTACATTGCCGCTGGAATTCATGAAATTAAACAAAACCTGTCAAAACTCTCTTTACATTGTACAGCATCGTCGCGTTTCGTATACAACTGTGGCGTCGGGCTGAATCCCATATTGCAGTTTTTCATGTTTCATGACACCCAGGTTTACCGTTCATGTCGTGGACGGGCAGTTTGGTTCGATCCGTCCTATGCCTTTTTTTTTAACTCGGGCCGAGGAAAGGAATATGCTGGTCTACCACTATCTGTGTCTCACTCATCAAATCAGGTATCAGAACTTGCCATCACATTGAAGTTATGTGATGATCACATGAGGCACTGATTCATCTTATGGAATCTTTACCAGTCGGATATAGTCAGGTTGGCAGGTACCATAGTGTTGCAACTTCTTGTTAACTGACGGCACTAATAGGTACGACACGAGCATACTATGGTACCTGCCAACCAGTGGCTACCCATACCAGAGTTTACCTCTTGAAACCGCTCCTCCGTCGGTTTAACCGACCTTAAACCAGTAAAAACAATGGCTTGTGGCCAATGTAATATGAAAACCAGTTAAAACCAAAAGTCAATGTAATATGAAAACCAGTTAAAACCAATCGTCCTCTTTTAAATCACGGCTTTTACAAAACTGAGCCCTGATCCAGATATGCTTTGGGGCCTGAACAAGGGACTTAGCAGCATAAAGTCTAAAGTAATGGCTAGGGCTCGACGAAAAGCTTGTGGCTCGCTTGACTCATGGTTGGCTCGGTTTGACTTAACTCGACTTGTTGCATTTTTGTAACGAGCCGAGCTATTGTTTTAGCTTGTTAGAGATAACGAGCTGGCTAGCGAGCAGCTCATGAGCCAAACGAGCTGAATATCTTAGAGCATGAAGGCGTAGTATTTACATGGAAATAAGTTTATTTAGGTCTCTTAATTTGACAGCGAGTTCGATTTTCGTCCTTCAATCAAAATACCGGATACAATAGGTCTCTCAAGTGTCAAAACTGATGCAATATAGGTCTCATGACAGTATAGCGGGGTGGTTTTGTCCGACGTGGCAATTTTACCAAGTCAAAAGTGATGAGTCAGTGTGGGCCCACATGTCAGGATCTCTTCACCCCTCTCTCTCTCTCTTCCTCCCTGTTCCCATCTCAGCACCGGCTAGCAAGGATGACGACGGGCGTGGGTGGTGAGGATGATGGCAGACGGCGGGAGAAGTTAGCTCGACGGAGGAAGGACGTCGACAGTGGCCCTGCCCCACAAACCCGACGACGGCGGCCACACCATGGACGATGCGAGGAGGGTTGTCGTGGTGGAGCTCGTCGTCGTCCACGGCGCTGCCGCTGTCGGCGCTACGACGTCAAGAGGAAGGAGATGGACGAGCTCCACCCACGTCTATGTCAACTCGCTGGCACCGTCCTCCGCGTCGGCCCACACGGCCACACCTTGACGCAGAAGCCGCACATGGTGAGCAGGTAGAGCGGCCCACTGCCGAACACCGATGAGTCGCCGTCGCCATTGTCGGTGACGAGGACAAACCCAACGGCGCGCGCAACGGGGGTGGCGGGAGGGAGACGTAGCTCTGGGCCAACGGGTCGATGACGACAAGCTCCTGTGATCCCCGATTCTTGAGTAGGACGCGGCCGTTGCGGCAGTCCAAGAATAGCCATGGCGCGTCGCCACCATTTCCTAGCCAATCGCCACTGGGGAGGAAGCAGAGGGAGAAATCGCCATCCCAAACACCACCAGCCCTGGCAACAACAGCGACGGCGGGGGAGGAGGGGACCAACACCGAGGCTGGCTAGTCGATGTGGCGGGGGGAAGGGGTGGACGAGGCAGCTGAGAAGGAGCGGGCTGTGGAGGTGGCGGAAGCGGCGGAGGAAGGCGGCGCGGAGGAAGGGCCTGCGGGCGAGGTCGGCGGTAGTAGGGAGCAAGAGGAAGACCTCATGGAGGAGGTCGTCGTTCAGCGCGGCGACGATGACGGCTGACATGCCATTCCCGTCCTCGCCGCCTCCACCTCTGTGCCGGCTGCATCAAGACGACGACGCCGGTGACATGCCATTCCCGTCGTCTTCCCCTCACCTCACCACCCACCGCTGGCTGCCGTCCTCCTCACCGGTTGTCTCGGAGATGGGAACAGAGGAGGAAGAGAGAGAGAGATAGAGGTGAAGAGGTTCTCACATGTAGAGCCCACGCTGACTCAAATTGTCATGTTGGACAAAACCACCCCATGAGACCTATATTGTATCGATATTTGAGAGACCTGTTGTATTTGGTATTTCGGTTGAAGGATGAAAATCGAACTTGTTGTCAAATTCAAGGACCTAAAATAACTTATTCGTATTTACATGTCATCAGCCAATCAAGCATAACCACATGACGAAGGCCCATCTTGCTGCAAGCCATCAAGCCATCACATGTGCCCACCAAGCCGCGCAGCCGCACAGCCGCACTAGTGCATAACACGCCGCGCAGCCGCCGCTCGTTGCTTCACGGGCTCGCTGCACTCTGTCGCATGCGCCCTCGCCGTCGCCTGGATTTGGCGATTCCGCCTTTCCTTCTAGTCGTGCTGCTGCTGTGCTACAGGTGTGCCGCTGTCCGCTGCTTTGTTCTATGTCTCATCCTTCCCATCTGGACATCCGAGGCAGCGAGATGTTGCAGGACCACGAGCTCCGGCGCCGCCGACGAGTCCCCGCTCTGACTAGGTCGGCCGGTGTCGACGTGCTGCCAGCCGCGCGTTCTCCTGCTCGCCTGCGCTCATGGAGAAGAAAGCCTGATGCTCTGCCCAAATCTAGCTCGCGAGCTCAATGAGCTGGCTCAAGCTGACATACGAGCCGAGCCGAGCTAGATCGAGCCGAGTCGAGCCAGCTCTGTATCCATCCAGGAATGGCTGCCTCCATTCTTTTTTCCTTAGAACATCTATCACCGACTACTGATTTTTTAGGTGTCGTACGTTGATTATGAATGCCTCCTTATCTTAAAAAGGTTTTAGAAGCCTGCACCTCGACATATTGCTCCTTAGTTTTAGAAAGACTTGAGTTCTGGCTGAGTAGGAATTCATGTTCATTTTCCCTACGGTTTTCCTAATACACGTCTATTCTAATGGAACCCAAAGCATAACTTTTTTAGGATACTGGCTAAATGACCGTGTTTTTCTACAGATAAAAAAATAATACTATAATATTATTTAAATAATTAAAAAATATTTTCTATAAAATGTGTATCCATCTTTTTTCTATAGGGAATATTCATCTCAATTTGATTTTGTATATGGTTATCCATTTATATGTTACTGTTTCTTAATACTATTTCCGTCCCAGAATATAAAATTTTGTAGAGTTGTACACAACTATTAAAAAGTAGGTAAAATTAAATTAAGAAAGATTGTGATTGGATGAGAAGTTGAGGTAGGTGGGAAAATTGAACAATGGAGGGTTGTGATTGGTTGAGAAGAGAATGCTAAAGGAGAAGATATATTTTGGGACAAATTCTAAAAGCTAAAAGTTATTATATTTTGGGACGAAGGGAGTATTAGAAAGAGTAAAACACATAGGCTTTGTTCTTCACCTTATCTTCCCAACTCACCACTCTTTTTTTTCGTGTGCACGTTTTTCAAACTACTAAACGGTGTGTTTTTTTGCAAAAAGTTTCTATACAAAAGTTGCTTAAAAAATCAAATTAATCCATTTTTGAAAAAAAATTAGCTAATACTTAATTAATCACACGTTAATGGACCGTTCCGTTTTTCGTACGCACTGTTGGTTTAGGAACACAGGCAAACGAACACACCCTAATGGAGAAGTTATATTTTGGGACAAATTCTAAAAGCTAAAAGTTATTATATTTTGGGACGAAGGGAATATTAAGAAGAGTAAAACACATAAAGAGTCATTCAACTTGTTTTCAACTTGTAGATGTGTCATATAAATCACTCTACTTTCAAATGTATATTTAGATCACTAACGTGAGTTAAGTGAGTTATGTTTTCATCTAACTATTCATATAAGCATCCACATGAGCATACTGTACACATGGCATGTCATCTAGAATTGAAAAAAAATACTTTTAGAAATGTGCAGACCTAACAATGTAATTAAGTGGAACAAAAACATAGTGAAAATAAAAAATTATTAGGGTTTAATGACAATCGAGAAAGGATGAGAACTTGAATTCGTCAAAATAGACACAAGTGAAATAATTTGGTTTCACTAATTTCGTGTATTGTCAATTGATAATGTTGTGAGAAAGGAAAAAAGTACACAAAAAGTTTTCTGCATATTTCTAGATGTAATTTTTTAATCCTATGTAACATGCCATGTATACCAGGTATGTTCGTGTGGATAGTTATATAAGTAAGTGATTAATGACTTAAATGTGTATTTTAAAAATAAAATGACATATATGAGACATCAAAATAAAATTGGATGATCCTTCGTGCATTTAGATTTAATGCCACTATCAGTACTGGAGTATATATTTAATTTCCATTAAAATTCTCTAGAACTCCGTTCCAATGGAGGCCTTAAAGTTTGATCACTAACGTGTTTTGAATTATCTTCACCTATTGATTAAAAAATATATCAATATATTTTCTGTTATAAGCTGTTTACGTAATATTACAACTTAGTATTTTACCTTCACGCAGAGTTAAAGATAAATAATTTAAAAGTCAGATCTTGAAGACATGAAGAGACAAAAGTGGAGTAAAAGAATGATGTAAGTGTCATTGTTATGTAATACAAGTCTTATACGAAATAAAGCCTTATATATAAAAGGTGTTTTGGATAAGAAAAAAAGAAAACAAAGTTCTACTTAAACACTACAAGGTTTATTCGGATCGTATCTATACTTGGCTCCATAGTTCTACTTAAACAAGGAGACATCCGATGATATAAATACAAAAACCCCCATGAGAAGAGGGGACACGCTAACACAGCCTAGACAATCCAACATAAGGCAATACAAGACATCTCCAATCTCGCAGAGTTCATATTCGAGGAAGTCGATTACCACTAGCCATCAACCATATGTGAGAGCTTTACGCCGCTAGGCTGACAAAGACTATATTAGGTTATCCTCTTTATTTTACTCGTGTAATATTAATATATAATGATAGCACCGTCTTCAGCCAACAGGAGTAAAACTATTACCTGTAAATAGAGGGTTCGAACTTGTATAAAAATCTATGTCTCCCGTCTATTTTATCTTAATCTCATGTATACCTTGATACGAACGATCCCATAATATACAAATATTGTAGGCAGGTGTAACCCATCAACAATAAGTACTATCTCTGTTCTAACATATAGCTATTTTTAACTACGAATCTAAACAAGAGTATGTTCAGATTCATAGTAAAAAGTTGCTGACCATACTATTCTACACCTGCCATACTGTCCAACTCTTTCTATAGTCGGAATGTCTGTTGCGGTATCGGATTTTTCGGTTAGGTCTACTTCCGCTACAAGTTTAAAAATTTCATGAAACACATATTCACCCTCTCTAGGCGACATATTTAATCCTCAAGGCCCCTTTTACCCCCAACACCGATTTTGCTTATTTTTCTGGATGTTGGTGCCTACGTCGGTCCAGTTTTCAGCATGACACATTGTTTTTGTGTTTTTTCTTCTTTCCCTTTTGTAGTTTCCCTCCACACCAGATTCTTACTTATGCGACAACCTAATAAATTCTATCGACACCATTAAAGGCGAACCTAGGTTCTGGGCCACGTAGGCCATGGCCCGGAACCTGAATATAAAAACTCATGTACATGCATGTAATTTCACCATATAATTAATTATCTCTTTAACTAAATGTGAAGTGGGCTAGCCTCGGCCCTGGCCCAAACTTGGGTCCGTCTCTGGACATTATTTTTTTTGAGAGGGTCCCCTAGACATCGTCTGAGATGAAAGGTTGGAATTGCCCTTAGCTTCTCAAAGCACGATCGTCCCTCAAAACAGTTTCAGCCAACGGTGGCCCTCGTTCCTGAGTTTAGTTCCGTCAGCGTTAGTGTTGGCTCCAGCCGCCACCCACCCGCGCGCTCTTCCATTGCAGCCAACTAAGTACACGTATTTTTTTTCCATGGAAGAATGTGACGTTTGGCAATGGCAACCAATTACTCCTTAATTTGTTTTGGCAGTATGGTAGCACTGTCTCCATCGAAAATCCAAAAATTTAAGACATATTTTGTTTTCTAGTTTTTCTAAATAAGATGAGTTCATCTCGTTAAAAAAAACCAAAAAATAAAATATGTCTTAGACTTTTGGATGAAGGGATACCGTTTGAATCTGATGGAGATAAAGATTATGACACGTAAAACGAGAAAACCATTAACGTGTGCTCAATTGAGTTTTAATTATTACAAATTTTATAAAATGAATTTATTTAATATTTTAAAACAACTTCTATATATAAAGTTTTCGTATAAAATATAACATTTAGTAGTTTGAAAAACGTGCTAATGAAAATCGAGTAAAAATTTATATGTTAATCAAGTTAAAATGTGTTACACTTTTGGATGGAGGGAGTATGTATTGTACGTGATGGCGTGATATACAAAAGCATCCTACTACTACTTGTAGGCTGTAGCTTCTATTTCCATCACATTCTGTTGGCACATTTATTTCTTCTCTACGACATTGCTCTACGCATGTCGACGGGATTTTGGTCCAGATACTTGGGCAGTGACCCCTGTACACACCTGGTTTCCTGGACCTACGTTGTTAGCCAATTCAGCCAGGTAGAGGTAGCCAGCTGGTAGGGGTGGCAAAGCGTCTAGGAAGGCACAACCACCTATATTATCCAGGTGTTTTTATTTCTTCTTCTTCTTTTGCAGGAGGGCTAGAAAATTAGTCCTCAAGGTAACAAAACATTTGTTTAGCGAGTCTGATATGTACAATTATTTCAAGTATTCCATATTTTATCTCCAAACATGGTATTTTTAAAAGAAAATTCCTGAACAAAACATAAATTTTTTCTTTCGTGGGGAGAAACGGAATTTATCCTCTTCTAGTTCCAAATAATTTGTCCAGCGAGTCTAACACATAAAATTATCCAAGTGTTTTTATTTCTTCTTCTTCTTCTTTTGCAGGAGGGCTAGAATTAGTCCTCTTAAAGTAACAAAACATTTGTTTAGCAAGTCTGATATGTACAATTGTTTCAAGTATTCCATATTTCATCTCCAAACATGGTATTTTTAAAAGAAAATTCCTTCTATGGAACAAAACATTAATTTTTCTTTTATGGGGAGAAACGGAATTTATCCTCTTCTAGTTCCAAATAATTTGTCCAGCGAGTCTAACACATAAAATTATCGTAAATACTCCATATTTTACATTCAAATAGGACAAGTTTTCCCTCGCAGAAGAACATTTTTAGACACAAATCATTGAGCAAAATGTTGTTTTTTTTTGGGTGAGGAGGGCTGGATCGTCAAGTACCAAAACATTTGTCCATTGAGTCTTATACATAGAATTATCGCGAGTACTCCATATTTCACATTCAAATATGGAATATTTTAGGCACTAATCATGGAGTAAACTGTTCTCCTTTTTCTCGAGGAGTGCTGGATTTGATCTCATCAGGCACCAAAACATTTGTCCAGCGAGTCTTATGCATAGGATTATCGCAAATACTGCATATTTCACTGCCAAATATGGCATATTTTTAGATACAAATCATGAAGCAAAATGTTGATTTTCCCATGACAAACATATTTCGATATGCTTATATATAAGATATTTGGACTGAACATCTGAACCAGTGAACATGCGACACCCTACTCTGAACTGTTTCATTCATTTCAGAGGATAACTACTTGTCTTATTTTTCGCCAGGCCACCACTTGTCTTATTATTTAGTGCTAATCTTCTGCAGTGAGTCAATGAGGAAGGCATAAAAGAGGAGAAGATATATGCCTACTCCACTATAAATTGCTCGGTCCATATTCTACTGAAAACGAGATACACATTCGATATGAGCATCATAATCCACCTTGACTATCTACGATACAAGCTGGTCCTAGATGGTCGTCCCAAGAGACTGTAGCTCTTGGCTATGCAGAATAGTATTCTCTCCGGTCCTATATTTGTTGACGATTTGGACATGATTTCAGTTACCAAAAAGTAATTAATTAGGGTGTTTATTTTCTGTTTTACCTATATTAATTACGTTCGCAGCATACAGTTAATGTAATTGGCATGCATGCAGAGGGCGTATAGCAGTATAAAGTGAGTGTGTGGAGGCCAAAGCGTCAAGCTTTTGAAACCAATCAGCCCAACTCCAAAACATCAAGCTTTTGAGAACCGGAGGGAGTAGTATTAAGCATGAGGTTAAAGACTACTATGATATTCATTAATGCGGAGAGAAAAACAAGAAGAAAGAGGAGGGATCGAGTAATACTAGAGTAATACTGGTTTAATGGCTAAAAAGATAAGAAAAATGATGTACTATTAAATAGGTTTAGTGGATTCCACTTTACAACTAAAGTGTTTTAGGAACGGATGGAGTCATAACTTAGGTCGTGTTCTTCTCTCACCTTTCTCAATTCACCTTCCTCTTATTTTTCATGTACATGTTTTTCAAATTGCTAAACAATGTGTTTTTTGCAAAAATTTTCTATACGAGAGTTGTTTTAAAAAATCATATTAATTCTTTTTTTAAAAAATAAACTAATGTTTAATTAATCATGCGTTAATGAGTTTTTTCGTTTTGTGTGACAGAAAGATTAGTTGCCATCCCATACTACTGAACTCAACCTTAATATCATTTATATACATATCTATGTTAATTAATAATGCAAGCTTGTTGCAACTGCTACCATTAATTTGGCACAACAGTTCTGAAAAAAATGTTCGATATTGTAGTTTACAGCCATATGTTAGAGGAATTACGGTTAGATATCATAGACATGGCATGATTTTAGCGAGGTCACCACCCAAGTGCCACGGCTTTAGTAGACCCCCAAATTTCTAAATACACCCATAGCATGAAGAAAATTAAATTAGCATCTTAATTATGCTGTTAACAGATGTGGACTTGCAGGTGATTTCCGCATAAAAAGTCCTACTAGCATAGTTTATATTCATATCGACAATAACTGAGACCGATGGCTATACACCAGACAATATCAAAGGAGAATATTAATATCTTGGAATGTCTGAATTGGCCAATCTACTTGCCAAGCTAGAAGCTATATATCACACTCAACCTTATAATGCGCCAAATAAGAACATGAACCTTTGATGTGTCATCCCACTATTGTTGATCTTACACACAAGTCCACAACCTTAAAATTAATAAATAATACTATCACAAAAGGAGGAACCTTTGGTGTGCCATGCACTGATGCCTACTTTGGGTGATCTAATACACAACCTTGAAATAAATAGAGATACCATAGAAGGGGAATCTTTGGTGTGCCATGTCCATTCTTGATGATGCAACACATGATCTTTAGTGCATCTGTCCTATTCTGTTATGATAAATTACAATCAATTTCACTTTTCAACTTTTACATAGGAAGTACTCGACAATGTTTTATTTATGCATATCTTCAAACCATTTTTTATAACTTCCCCTTAAAAAACAACTTATATATAGCTATGAATGTGGACATAGATTATGTCATATTCGTAGAAAGAAGTTACTTTTTTAATGGAGGATGTAAATAAAAAAAAACATGCTAAATTGTGGTATGATAATAATTGAATATTCTGGGTAAAATTTATTACTCCAATCTTCTTACATTTGCCTAGACTTGATAAGGAGTTGCAGCCTCAAATCCCTTGAATCACCAACAATGAAGCTACGGTAACTTATAAGAGCATGTACAATAGCAATCTAAACAGTGACGATAAAACATCCCACGTAGAATTACACGCTAAGTTAGAAGAGTTTAATAAAGAGAGAGAAAACAAGCCGGTGACTAATTTGCCGTCCGCTACACACCACACTCTAAGAGCGCCACCTCTCAACTATCGCTGGCATCTTCGCTGTGAAATGCTTTAAGAGAGTAAGAAAGAACAGTGAATGGAAAGAATAAGTGGACACGGAGGATTGGTAGAAAGAATAGGTGGAAAAGATTGATTAAAATATTGAAAAGTAGGTGCATGGATATTTGTGTGTAGCTGATCAGTAGCTAAACTAATAATCTGATGTGCCTTTTACCAGTTAACTCCATAATCTGTTGCGTTTTATCAGTTAACTCCTTTGTTGATATCATTTTTTTAGAACCAATGGGTAGCTATACTATTAAATTTTTTTTAAGAGTATGTGTATCTAAGCACTAGTCTAGTCTTAAGATATCATATAAGCTCATACGATAAGGTAAAAAGAAGAGAAAGAGTAAGAGAGGAGAAGTAGCCACCTTTCATGCAAGGCCAATATCTACACAAACTCTAAGGGATACTATAAGAGAAACAAGAGAAACATGTATAGAGTAAAAAATAAATTAATTTATTACTCCGTATAATATATTAGAGCAAGTGTGTTAATGGTAATATGTTACTATATGTTATCTCTTACTCCCTCCATTTCATATTACAAGTCGTTTGATTTTTTTAGTTAAATTTCTTTTAAGTTCGATTAAGTTTATAAAAAATATAGTAGCATTTTTAACCCAAAACAAACATATTATAAAAATATATTCAATGCTAGATTTAATAAAATTAATTTGATATTTTAAAAGTTGGTAAATTTTTCTATAAACTTAATCAAAATTTAAAGTTTGATTAAGAAAAAAGTTAAACGACTTATAATATAAAATGAGTGAAGTAATATATATTATCTATAAATTTATAACCCATCTTAAAGCTCAACATGCAAATATGACACCTCATTATCCACTAGCAATAATTACATATAAAACTCATGCAAACATGCAACATCATCTACAATTCATTGAATTATACAAATCAACATTCAATCATCTCCCTTCATATTATTTTCATAATATTTTTAACATATATTATATATATATATATATATATTATTTTTATAATACTTAACATATATTCATCCATATAATCAAAGTGCTGCATATCATATTTCATCTACAATCTCATGCAAAGTTTATTAAATTTATTTTTCTCTAAGCATAGTTTGGCAAATCAGTTTTATTTGTTGTTAATACCTAATATAATTTTTACTTTTAGCTTGATTATTAAAAAATATTAAAAGTTGCTTAGGTGGTGTTTGAAAGTCCTGAAGATAAAGATAAAGATGAGGATTAAGTGTTTCACGTAAAACGAAGTGTCACTAACGTGTGATTAATTGAGTTTTAATTATTACAAACTTGAAAAATGGATTTATCTGATATTTTAGAACAACTTTCATATAGAAAATTTTTGCACGAAATACAGCGTTTAGCAGTTTGAAAAATGTGCCACGAATATATTTATCTTTTAAAAACAAACGCAGCCTTAGTAATTTTAGAATCACCTAGTTAATAAGTAGATGCGGACAAATGGCTAAACTTGCGGTAAGCGCTCATGCGTCATGCCGTTGCTTGCTGGCCTACGGTGCAAACCATCGCAGGTTGGCAACGTCAGCGTATCTCATATGCTGTCGGCACGCCCAGGACGGTATCTCGTTCCGTTACTACTCCCCTCAACCGCAACGCCACCTACGCGCCCACGCCCACGGCCCATCCCCGCTGCACCTGCACACTGGCAGCAGCAGCGCGACGCACGAACGTCCCCGGGATCCCGTCCCGGTTCGTCCCGCAGGATACGGGTCCCCGACTCAGCGGCCTCGAGTAGTCGAGCGGTCGAGCCAGTCGGGCATGGCACAACCGTGAATAAGCCGCAACCACTGTGGCGGTTTCCGACCAACGCCACTCCTCCCCTTCTTCTCACGGGAGAACGCGATTGGGCGCGCGACGCGATGGCATTCGCTTCGCTCTCGCTTTCCTCGCAGCTATAAATTCCGCGGGCAACAATAAACAATTGGAGCGGAGCAGCAAGCAAGTGGTGGAGGAATCCGAAATCCCAAGTCACAGCTAGCTCTAGGGTGAAGGGAGGGAGGGAGGGGAGAGTCAAGAGGGGGAGAAGGGAGAAGGAGAGCGGCGGCGATGTCGTCGTCGTGGAACTCGGTGGGGATGGAGGTGCTGTACCAGGTGCTGGGTTGGGTCGCCTTCTTCGCCTGGTCCTTCAGCTTCTACCCCCAGGTCTTCCTCAACTACAAGCGCAAGAGGTGATAAATTTTATCTCTCTTTTTCCCCCTCTGATTTGCTCGTGTTTTTTTCTGCCGCCATTTCTTGGCTTATAATCTTAAATTGTTGTGTTCTTTGGGTACTTGGTTGGACGTTTGCTTGAATTGTGTGTGTGTGTGTGTGAGTGGTGTATGTATTATTTGAGGGAGATTACCCTCTTCAATTGCGTGATTAGGTTAATCTGATTGCTGAGATTTGTTCATCCATTCCCTTTGCAAGCTTCAAACGGGTGGCGAATCTTTGTTATGTATGGGTGGAGCTGACCTGGATTATGGGTAAAAATTATGTGAGCTGATGCTGAACCAGTGAGAATTGCGAATTGTGGTCGGATGCCACCACGAGTTGATGGTGAGAAGCGTGCAAATTTTAGGAGGAAAACAAAGCAAAAGTTAAGAGTAGTTTGGATCTTTTCGCGAACACTAGCAGGAATGCAGGACATGTGGCTATCAGTACTCTAGCTGCTCATTTAATAAATTCCGCTTCCGCTCTACTATCTATCATGACGGTGGTGTGAATTATTAAGAAGCACGGCCTGCAGTGTAAGTAAGATTAACACCAGAGTTAGTTACAAATCTCTGGTAGATCCATTTCCTGCAGGTGATTGCAGCATGATAATCTCATGAACCCATGATAGACTCACCTAACAGAACAGCTTGAAATAGCCTGCAGTTATGATAAATGGGTGAAAATTAACCTTATAAGCTCATGTTTTCTTACCGTCACAAGGTTTTCACTTGGGCATAATTAGTTCTCTAGGGAACATTCTTGTTATCACTGAATTTTTCGCACTAAAATGTGATCTTCACATGTGGGTTAATGATTTCGCACTTGTTCGTCGCCATATGGGGTGTTTTCTTTAAGTTCTTTGTGGGCATATCCGTACACTCCTTCTGTTCCAGAAAGCAACTAAATATCCAAAGTATTTAACTCCTTCCATATGCTGCCTACTACTCCCATTGGTCATGGAAACATGTCGTTTTGTACACGCTTCAAGTCAAACTTTGAAAACTTTATGCATAAAGTTCTTTTAACTATTTAGATTGGATAAATGAAAATTTATATACAGACTTGCCTCGAAAAGTGCCTTTGTAATACTATAATTTTATCGAGTTCACTAAATATATAGCAAGAGAAGTTAGTGGTGAAAGTCATATGTTGAAGAAAGTGGTGATGTCTAAAATACCATGTCTTTATGATCAGAGGGAGTACATTCACGAATAATCCTTCATATTTTGAACTAATCAGAGTTAAAACAGTAATATAACCTTCATAACAATCTATTTCCTAACCTGTGTAAATCTGTTTTACACTGTGGTGCTCTGGATGTCTGGTTGTTTGGGGACAGACAGTTCAGTCTGATAGATCAAGACATTTACATTTTATATTCATGTTTCTTGTTGCGTGATTTAACTGGATTAATCAATTGCAGTGTTGTGGGTAAATCTGTTTTACACTGTGTGGTGCTCTGGATGTCTGGTTGTTTGGGGACAGACAGTTCAGTCTGATAGATCAAGACATTTACATTTTATATTCATGTTTCTTGTTGCGTGATTTAACTGGATTAATCAATTGCAGTGTTGTGGGTCTGAACTTCGATTTTGTGGTGTTGAACTTGACAAAGCACTCATCCTACCTCATATACAATGCCGCTCTATTCTTCAGCCCCTTCATCCAGAGACAGTACCACGAGACATATGGTGATAAAGAGGTTAGTCATCTTGGTCTTAAAAATATTTTCCTCTTGTCAGGACATGAAATGGTACTGAAGGACTCTGAGCAAAGCTAGTCAATAACTGGTCATCGTATCAAGTCAGATACCTTCTGTCCTGATTCCCAACTTGTATACAATCTCCATGTTAACAATGGGTGTACTGTAACGGAAGGTCTCTATTCTAGTTGTTTCGTTCCAGAACATCAGTGAGCAAAATAGGACTGGCGCAGCTGAGTATATAGAACACATCTAATCATAATGATAAATGAGAGATTAATGCTTGCATTTACACTTCAATAGATAATATATTAACAAATTAGTAATTTGGATGCCAAAGCATGGACATGGTCTTGGTACTATCCATTGGAAGGAATATTAGAATCCAGAAGACTTGGCAGGATCAGAATACTACTAGTAGTCATGTAGCTAGCCGGAAATCAGGGTCTATCAAGAGTCTGGGTAGAACATGAACTTAGCCCCATCTTTCATGTGCATCAAAGCGAATGTACTACTTTCCCTGAGTAATGAAATTCCTTCTTACCAAAGACTCGGTGTTATATGTGGTTAATATACTGGAATGGCATTTGCATCTGTGTGTTTCATTGCAAGAGGGGAGGTAGGGAGATTATTTATGGTCATTTTGGTACATTATTTTCGTTATATTATTGCACAAAAACCTTTGCTGAGGGAAATAATTTTTCAACATTATGTTTTGAAACTTCTAGGCCTAGCTTCTTTTTTTTTTCCTTTGGCATCATAATAAACTGGCATCCTAGTTAAAAAAGTGCCTGGCAAAGTAGCTGGACAGGGCAGAATTTGTTTTGTATTATCTGGCATTTAAAGCCATCTACAATTTTTATGCTTGACCAGTATGTTCTTCTCATTATCGATCCACACGTCCTTGCATTATTTTGTGAGATTATAATGATCAGCTCATTTTGCGATTGCATTTTTTAAAATTTTAAGCTAAGATTAGGATTGTGCAAGTACCATGATTGTCACTAGTATTATGTGTAAATTTGGTTGATATCCATGAGGACTAATATTTTAGCTGACTTACCGGTACCATTACTGTTTGGTTTACCACTGAGGCACTGAACTCTGCCAAAACCTGTTGACACTATGAGGATGCCTTTGATGTGAAAAGTCATTTTTTGATGTTTAATCACCATCAGAGCTGTGGTTTGTGACTTTGTGCTGATAGGTTTGGTATATTTTAAGAATATTAAGCTCTTGATTCTTGTTTGATTGACAAAAGTCCTAATCATAAGCCTTTATTTTAGTGTAAATTCCCAGCCTGTTCACATGGACGCCTTTGATGTGAAAAGTCATTTTTTGATGTTTAAACACCATCAGAGCTGTAGTTTGTGGCTTTGTGCTGACAGATTTGGTCTGTTGTAATATGTTTGGTGGATGAAAAATCCTAATCATAAACCATGATTTTAGTGTAATTCCCAGCCTGTTCACGTGGATGGGCCAGAATTTTGGGCCACCTAAACAAGATCTAAGAGTGATGTACATCAGTTCGTTAGTTGTCCTGTACATATTGGGAAAAAAATCAACATAAAGTCTGCATTTTACAACTATTTAAATATTTCTATCTTGTTTGGTAAAGTCTTACTACTGTTCCTGTCAAAAGAAATTTGGTGATTGCCTATGCCTCTGTTGGATCAATGCTTGAAATCTGGAACCGCACTGACTTGTTTTCAATTATCTTCTCTCTAATGCTAAGGGATGTGGTAATGTACATATAATTTGATTCTTTTAGGTGCTCCAGTATTCGAGAGGAAAGAAAGCTGTACCCCTGTGAATCCATATCCTTTGTTTTTGTTGTGTAATTGTTTAGCTTTGAAATTTGTATTTGCTAAGCTTGAACCAAACACATTATTTTGTATCATTTGATGCAGATGATTCCTGTTGCGGCAAATGATGTTGCCTTTTCTCTACACGCGGTTGCCTTGACAGCTTTTACCCTTTTTCAAGTATTCATCTATGAGGTTAGTTAAACAGCTGAATGAATCACTGTTACATATTTTCGCTCTCAGTATCTGACACTTTGGTACAATATACAGCGAGGAAACCAGAAAGTCTCCAAAGTGTGCATATCAATCACTGCTATTGTGTGGACAGCTGCTATTGTTTGTCTCGTTGTAGCTTGGCCAAAAAATAACTGGCTTTGGCTTATTGATGTGTTCAAGTAAGTTCTTTCTTCGCTGTTCTAAAATATCTCTCTAATCAAGTTCAGTTACGCTAAATATTCATTATTGACATGTATTGCTCCATTTTGCTGGAGTGGAACTGATTTCCTTCTCTCGATGTGTACTTTAGTTCAATACAGGTTGGGATGACAGCAATCAAATACATTCCTCAGGTAGTGATATGTTCTTGTTACTATATTTATTCCGTTATGTGGTTATCTAATGGTGTGAAATGGTTAGGTAACTAGCAAAGTCCTTGATGTAGGGTAGAATATGTGGTAGGGTGAGTATATATGTGTCTAGACCTGATAATAGAAATTAGGCACAAGCTTATGTTGGCACAATATACACTTCAAGTTATGCTGATCTCTGTTATCCTACCAGATAATTTCTAATGTCTTTGCTATGTAGGATTTTACTCTAGTTTGAATGAAATAGTAATAAAAAGTTACTATGCTTGCTTACTGTTATATAACCTAATTTGATACTACTGAATGTTGCCTCTTAAATGAAAAGTGTGCTGTTATTTGTTGCTAATGATTCTGTTTCCTATTTATCTTAGGCTGTCATGAACTTCAGGCGGAAGAGTACAATTGGTTGGAGTATCGGCAATATTTTACTTGATCTTACAGGAGGGGTGCTAAACTTTGGCCAGATGGGCGTGCAATCGATAGATCAACGTAAGTTCCATTAGTCCTTTAATCATAGTGTACGATATTATGTATGTCAGATATTTCTCCTGACTGAGCATATTGTGTTGCAGACACGCTAGTGAACTTCTATGGAAATATTGGGAAAACCCTCCTTTCATTGGTGAGCAGGGCTTGTTTTTCCTCTAATAATACTATTTTTATCACTTGCTGGCTTTCTAACAACAAGCCCTTCTCAATGTTGAAAAAAATAATTAAAAACTTAATATTTGCTAAACTCGACTAACTAAAATGACACTTCTTTGATATTGTAGGAAGTCGTTTTCTTTGACGTCTTATTCATAATTCAACACTATGTGCTTTACCCTGTGAAACGAGACGAGAATGGTAAGGCTATCATTTCTGAAAGGGTAGCTCCTCTTATCAGGCCTTCAGACAAGCCTGAAGAAGATAGTGTGTGATATACCTGTTGTATTTCACTTTTTTATGGCCCTGATTACATTCGCTTCAGGGTATAGTCCCAACTATCCATTCATATGAAAGAAAACACATGCATTTTTCGCGTATTGAAAAACTAAATTTTGTACATATTTGTTTACGGATTAATGTAAAGATGTAGATACAACAGGCCTTTGATACAAGTCTTAAAACAACATTTGTGATTATGTAAGTATACCTACAATATCTATCATGGATTTGGCATGAGTATGTTTTGTAGTTCGGTATTTACTTTGTTTTGTTATTTTGGGTTATTTTCAGCAGCAGTTTCAGGTTATTTACCCCTCTTTTGCATGTTTGTAAATACTTGTTAACTGTAGTTTGATTGTTTTTAACCCAGTGTTCTCCTTCTCAGATCCTTTTATAACTCGTGTGTTTTTTAATCAACAAAATGATTTGTGATCTATGGAATATTTGACTGGCACTTTCACTCTATGGTACCGCTCGTTCTTAAACATTGTTTGGTATTCTGCAACCATCTTAGACAAAAATATTAGCCACCTAATTAGAAACAGCCTCGCTAAACTGTCACGCACAGGAACATCCCACTGCAGCTAACTTTCGCATGTCACGCGGACATTGTTTTTTTTTCTTTTAACATTGTTAATATTTTAAAATAAGCCTTTCATTTTTTTTCTCTCGTTTTTTGAGAGAAAATAAATCTTTCATGCCACGCGGCCCATGTGTCCATGTCACGACGTGGTATTTTGTCACCCTTTCTGGCGTGCCCGGTGTACTTAAACAATGGCTTATGACAGATATATTATCAAATTTTAGGGCCCTTTTGAATCGCGGGAATGAAAAAACAAAGAAATAGAAAAAACACAATATTCTGATAGGAATACAAGTACAAAACAGTGAATTACAAAACACATGAAAAAACACGAGAATGACCGTTGATTGGATCACTGGAAAAACACAGGAATCGGATGATTTTGAAGCTTCTGCTAATTTTTTTTTAAAATTTCAATAGGATTGTTCATTCCATAAGATTTTTAAAGTATAGAATAGGATTTAATCTTTTGTTTCAAAAATATTCATATGAATTTTTCTATAGGATTAAAATCCTCTCAAACTTTTATGTTTTTCCTTTAAATATTGGCTTAATACAATCTGGCATCAACGGAATGGATATATCAAGCGGATACACTATTAATATACTGTCCCTCCTTTCGCAGCATGTTTTTTTTAGAACAAAGGTGCGCCAAAATATCTTGTAAATTCATTATTCCAAACACTTAGGCATTTCAGTGTTTAGTCTAGGATTTTTTGCGGCACAAAAAATAAGACAAATCATTGTCAAGTATCATTTATTATATATAGACTTGAAAAATAGATTTATTTGATTTTTTAAAGAATTTTCTATATAAAAAGTTTTGTACGAATGTTTAGTACTCCCTCCGTCCCAAAATATAAGTGATTTTAGATGAATGTGATACATCCTAGTGCTATGAATCTGGATAAGATATGATACATTACTATGAATCTGGACAATTTATAGTACTGGGTCAAGATTTACAGTAAGTTGAATATGTCACATTCATCCAAAATTTTTTATATTTTAAGACGAAAGAAGTAATAAAACGTGCTCAAGCAGGAGCAAGAAGCTGTTCGAAAAACCTGTTTAGAACGCACCCTTAGCTAGCTCACTAGTAAGCTGAAAGTAAATTTCTACAATATTGAGAAAATTTATTAATTATTATTTTTTACATCGTCGTGGTTGGGACCAGCAAATTTATTAATCCGATGCTCTATTGTCAGACTGTCAGAGACGATATCTGAAGCGACGTTTGGTTTAGAGGCTGCACATCGAGATCAATATTTAGTGTGAAATTAAATGGAAAGCCATCATTTTTTCCCGTGGTTGGTTCTTGTCAAAAAAACAATATACCCATAGCTTTAAATACTACTACTAATATATTTTCTCTGTCCCATAATATAATATAAGTGATTTTGGATGAATGATCCAAATTCGTAGTACTAGATATTATATCTATTTAAAATCTCTTATATTATGAGACGGAGGGAGTATGCGATACACAAAATTATCAACTCCAAGTTAATGGTTGTTTTATGAAGCAAACTCCAAGTTAATGTTGCTCAATTATTTTGCATTGCTTGACTTTACGTCGTTTTTATTTTTCACAGCAGACAATGGCTATCCAATTCTCCCCATTGAAGCAAAACACGTGGCGGCAGCATAAAACTTTAAGCTGGAGAAGATGGGCCCTGTTGCCGTTAGGTGGGACGACAAAAGGGCCTAGATAATTTAGAGATGCTCCAAGCCCATCCAAAGAAGCGTAAAATCTCCTTGCCAAGAATTTGGCTTTGTACATCATCCATGATGGATAACGAAGATCACAGATGTACACAGACGCAATTGTCCTAGTTTATTTTCATCAAAGTAAGCAAAAATGTATCATGGAATATTTTTTAGTCAATATAAGTATTCTTAATCATAAATCTCCGTTGAAGCAGAAAACATGTATGGGTGAAGCGAGAATACTAATGCGCTCGCGCTCGGGATCCTCTTACATGCGCGAGATCAGTGGAGTTTCCACTTTTGGCCCACACTCTTTTTTGTTTTTGGTATGGTATTTTTTGCTGTCAGATTTGGCCCAGTCGTGGACGCCGCGCATGGCAGGAATGGGCGTTATTTCCTCTCTTTTTTTTCCGAAATAAGTTCACTTCAGGTCTCTTAATTTGTTGTCGAGTCTGAAATTCGTCCCTGAACTGTAAAACCGGATACAACACATCCCCAACTTACAAAACCAGTGTAACCAAGGTCCCTCGATAGTATTGTCCCTGGTTTTGGTTGATGTGATGTCACATCCTGATTTTTCGCTTTTCGTTCTTTTCGCCTGTTTGCACAAATTTACATTTGGTTTGTTCGTCTAAAATATTAATGACAATTTTGTTAAATCAGAAGGCTTTAATATGATTAATTAATTAATTATGTCGTTGACTTTGTGGTTCTTACTTGGAGTTATTTGGATTTAATTTGCATTTCGAAAGTGGAGATCAAATTCATATTACAAATTCCACCCAAATCCAATATTCCAATTCAATTCCTAACTCCTAAATCCTTCTAAAATTCCAAATACTTTACATTTGAAATTTTCCAGAAAAGACCCTGTGTTTTCCCTTTTTCCTTCCTATCCCTCTCTACTTTTCCTTTTTGTAGTTTTCCCATCCTTCTTCCTTTTTTTTTTCCTTTTCCCACTACCTTCGGACAGGGAGCCGAAGCTCCTTTTTCCAACCGAGCTGCAGGCTACAGGCCTAGGGAGGCCAAGTCCTGAGCCCATGTGTCACCCTCGGCCTGGCCCCCTCTCCTTCGCGTTGCCCCGGCCCATGCCGCCGCCGACCAAGCCAGCCCACGCCGTCTTGCCGCCATCGGTCTCCCACAAGCGTTGCCCTTCCTTAAACCAAGCCATGCATCGTGCCTCTTCCTAACCCTAGCCCTCTTCCTCCCCTATAAAAGTCGTTGGTCGCCAACCCTCTTTTTTCCCTTTTTCGAAGCCACCGTCGTCGCCGTTTCTTCCGCCGCCGGGAGCTATATCGTCGTCATCGTCGTCTCCTTCCTACACCGTCGCCGATGAGCCCCAAGATCGAGCTCCTCTTGTCGCACTGCTCGTTCTCTCTCTTCCCCAACTCCGACGTCTACCGCCTCTCGTCAAGTGCCACCTTTCCCGTCGCCCCGGAGCCCGGTGCCGCGCCACCGAGGTTGCCTCTGCCTCCTCTTGCCGACGCCACTGCTCACCGATGCCGCCATGTGTCGTCGCCGCAGTACGCTGCCGCGCCGTAGTGTGCCCAAGGGTGGTGGAGCGCTGCCTCCTTCCTCTGTGCCGCCGACATGTGGGCCCCACAGTCCAAAAAAAATCTCCAAGCAATCTCAGCCGTCCGATCCCCAAATTCAATTTCAACCATTGGATCTACATAAACCTAACCTATGCCATGTGAGCTCTAGATCATGCCACGTCATTGCCACATCATCCTCCTCGTTGCCACGTGTCGCCATGTGTCACTCCACGTCATCCGGTCCATAGTACACCGATTCCACCCAACCTGAGCCACTGACCAGTGGGCCCCACCATATTTTCCTATTCAAAAATAATTCAATTCCCGAAATTAAATATCCAAAGAATATTCCTGGAATATTTCTTTTCTTTTATCCTCGGATTTTATCTTAATTTAAATTTTCGGAGGCCATAACTTTTCCGTTCAAACTCTGATTCGATCCGTTCTTCTTCCTAAATTCTTCTAAAATCGAGCTCTACCTCCTGGTTCAGTTTGTTATTTCATTTGGTGTTATTTAGTTACCCTTTTTGTTTGTTTATTTGTTTCTCGTTTATGATCGTGTAGACGTTCGCTAATTATGTTACTTTGAGTTTCTCTAGATTTGATTACAAGAAACAAGTTGTTTTAAATGGAGGGGAGCGATCAGATCACTCGATGATATCAATATATAGCAAGCTTGTTGCACCGTATGAGTACATTGCTTCTGAAGAAGGGGAGCAAGATGAGCCGCAAGAGAATCATTTTAATGTAGTTTCAACATACTTTGTTGTGCATCCTCATTACCAGGTACATTTGTTTTATAGGAGATTAATAGTATTTGCTAAAGAACTAATGATATTACATGACAAAATTTTGTTGCGTTTGTTTTCATGTAGACACTTCTATGGGCAAGATCATGCACTACGTGATGAGCACCATATGAAAAAACTAAGGACGATTTTCAATAAAGAAGAGGAGGATGATGTGACTATGACTGCTATTAATACAACTGTTGCTCACATCATAGCTCAATTGAGAGACATCAAGATTAAGTTGTCCAAGTTCTTGAATCCAATTTGGCTACTTGCTACAGTGCCGACTTCAAACGGCCATCAAATGTGCATACAAGTTCCATTTTGGGTCCATGAGTATTTGATGGAAAACTTTCGGAGTTCTCTTTCCAATGGATCCAACCTCATCTCCAAATTCAATACTAGTCAGTTGCAATCATAAAAACAAGATGTTGCGTCATCTGTAATGAGCCTATGGGCTTGTAATTTCATTTGGGACCCTGACCCAAGGGGGGGCCATGTGGGGTGCGTCCCAACCTAGTGGAGCATGACTCTCGGGATCTCTTGGTTGTCCTCCTAGCTCCTTATATAACTAGGTACCCTTGTTGGGTTTCTCGAGTTTTGTTTAGATTAAAATTTAGCCATTGCTATTTTTTTGGGTAAAGCCGTGATCGATTAGATCGTTGTTTTCTCGTTACAGAACCCCAACTTATTATTTGTACTCAATTCCTATTTGCAATTCAGATTGCTTTTATCTTATTCTTACTTGTTTCTTCGATTTGCTTGCAGGAATAAGGTTGATCTGCACCGGCAAGATCGACAACCCACGGATAGGTGTATCGATCACTGAGGCGCAACACAACAACGTCTCGCATGGTTGTAGTCGGGTCGTTAAGGTTTCTCCCAAATCATAGTTATCATCACCTCACTAATAGATCCAGACAACCAGAGCTGTGAGCGTATTAAGTGGAGTTTAGGGTTTTATCAATGAATCGAATCAGTAGACCAACTGCCAAGTTAATAGTTAGGCGGTCTAACTGTCTGAGAGACGATCATTCCTACGCGCGAAGGGAGGGGGTAGGTAGATACCTGACGTGATTGCCCTGGAAGTCGAGAATGTGGAGGATGCCATTGTGCGTGCCGAGCACGACCACACGGTCAACGGAGGCAATGGCTGTGGCGCCGTACATGGAGAGGACGCCGGCACGCTCTCGCCCAACCGCTGGTACTTGAGCCGCGGCTCCTTCTCTACCTCCCTACCTTCCTCCTCGTCGTCCTCCTCATCTTGGTTGTCATCGCCATGGTGCCCGTCCATGCTGTTCTAGTGCGGTGGTGGCGGCACGGTGGACATGGTCGCGGTCGCGGGGATGAAAGCAGCAGGATGCCAGCGCCACCGCACGCATTCACAGGTGATGAAAATCGGTGGCGCAACGTGACGGCGCAGGTAGATCGATCAACAAAGCCCACGAGCACGAGGAGTAGAGGCCCATTAAGCTCGCGTGTTGTTAGCCCCGCCAAGGCTGTGTTCATTTCCTCATAGTCATAGGAAGATTTTTAGCGCACGTGAAACAAGAAAGCTCATTAGCATGTGTGGAGAATATGGGTACCGGATACCCATACAACTTGTATATCCAACTAGAGATAGGGGGTGAGCCGGATCCATGTATTATATAATAGAGTAAGACTCAGTCGCAATGTTGCCTTGCGTTTTATGACAGGGCTTAGAATCCTGATTAAGTACTATCATGTAATAGATTAGAAAACCGATGTCGTATCTGGTTAGATTTTTCTCTTTGTAACCTTGCCCCTTAATCTATATAAGATAAGTAGGGAACCCTCCAAGGTCATAGAGAGATAAACACAACTCAATTATCAAATCAATATAACACCCGACGAACACAATCCCCAAACAAGAATAGGGTATTACCTCTCATCGAGAGGGTTTGAACCTGTCTAAATCCTTGTCTCCGCATCTGTTCACTTTTAGGTCTCATACGCTACCCTTTTTATTATTATCGATTTTCAGAATTGACAACAAGATTAATTAAGTATTAAATATTATAAATAAAAGAAAGATTGCCACATCCACATTATTCATTCATTCACTAATTAATACTGTACTTGGATAATTCGGAGGGGATGAAAACACCACCATATGATTTACTTGAAAGTTTAAACCGAAGATGACGATAATGATGCAAATTATTTCTTTGATGGACATGAGTTCAGATCAGGCAGGTTGCACCTTCAATCTCAAAAATGGAAACCAATCCTACACTAGACCTTTCGGTTGATCTGAACCAAAAACTCCCAGACAAAAATTCTACCATTTCAGTTGGTATGAACCATCTAAACAAAGCCCTGAAGAAATCCATCACTGTTTAGACGGTAAGGGTCCCTTCTGCCGGCTCAGCCACAGGAGCCTTGGGCTTCGGCTTCTCGACAACAATGGCCTGTGTGGTGAGGACCATTCCAGCCACTGAGGCGGCGTTCTGGAGCGCGCATCTCGTCACCTTAGCTGGGTCGATCACACCCGCCTCAATCAAGTTCTCATACTTGTCGTTCATCGCATTGTACCCAACTTCCCACTCGCCGTCCTTGATCTTCTCAACTACCACTTCCCCTTCCACTCCAGCATTGTGGGCAATCAGCGAAGCGGGAGCTACCAACGCCTGCAAAAATTACAAGATATGCTGTCAACTATGTTCTTCTATTTAACTGAAGCGTGCAGATATATAGTTCTGATAAGAACTCTAGTACTATATGCAATGCCAATGCATCCAAAATTATTCGGTCACTATTCACCTATTCATCGATTATATAGTGCAAGTCTTAGCTTCATTTGACCACAGACAAACATAATGCAAAGATTCGTTCATGAGATGGTTCTCTTGTAAATTGCATTCCATGTCCTCTTATTTCTATAAGCAACAGCCAATGCAGACAAATCAATAAACAAGATACCTTTTGAATAATGTCTGCACCAAGGCGCTCATCATGGTCTTCGATTGTTTCTTTGATCGCAGGGACGGAAGTTGATAGATGCACATACGCTGTACCACCTCCAGGAACAATGCCCTCCTCAATAGCTGCAAAAGTTGCATTCTTCGCATCCTCAATACGTAGTTGGCGGTCCTCAAGCTCAGTCTCAGTTGCAGCCCCAACCTTGATGACAGCCACACCACCAGAAAGCTTTGCAATTCTCTCAGCCAATTTCTCTGTATCATATATCGAATCAGTTTCGGAGAGTTCCTTCTTTAGCTGTGCAACCCTTGCCTGAATCTCATCTTTGCTAGCTGCATCCGCTATGAGGGTGGTTGTAGTCTGATGTATTGTGACTTTTCTCGCTGTCCCAAGTTGCTCTTCAGTTGCATTCTCAACCAGCAAACCCAGGTCTTTTGCTAGAAATTCAGCGCCTGCAGAAACATATAGAATAAGCAAAAAGTAGCAGCAGAAAAGGTGCAAGTATAATATATGCAGTATAAATTGTCTATTCCCCATGAAGTAGAAATATAAACAAGCAACGTGTTGGAAGATTCAAGTTTTGAGTGAGTAGGCAATTCCAGGACAGTCAGTTAAGGGATTGCCATTGCTTGCTGTGAGTTCTTATCAAATTCATAAAGGTAGAGTAGAATGTAAGATGCTTTCGCACCTATAACCACAATTTTGCTTGCAAGCTGATAATTTCAGACCAAAACATCGTTAGGATTTTGGTAACTCTCAAAAGATATCAAGTAAAGTAACTAACATGGCTTAGATGATTCAAAGGAAATGTGGCCTCAGCACAGAACGACTACATTATATACATTATTGAAGTTAAATTTAACAAAAAATAATGTCATTGTTGGATGTGAGACAAACCTGTCACAATGGCAATATCCTGAAGGACAGCCTTGCGTCGCTCACCAAAACTTGGGGCTTTGATTGCTGCAACATTAAGAATTCCTCGGAGCTTATTAACAACAAGGGTTGCCAAAGCTTCGCCAGTAATGTCCTCAGCAATAATAAACAGTGGAGCTCTCAACTGTGTTGTCTTCTCCAAGATTGGAAGAATCTCCTTTATGCTGGTGATCTTCTGATCAGTAATAAGAACCTTAGCATTCTCAAACTCTACGATCGATTTCTCAAGGTTTGTCACAAATTGAGGGGAAATGTATCCACGGTCAATCTGCACCAAAATTTACGAATGCTTGAGGGAGTTGTTGTCAAACTATTTATTTATTGGAATACTTCACGTGAATCTGAAGTTGCAACTAGATAAAAGAGTAACAAAAGTGTAGATTGGAATTTCAAAATACCTCCATTCCTTCTTCAACATCAACAGTAGTCTCGAAAGATGATGAAGACTCAATTGAGAGGACACCGTCAGGACCCACTTTGTCAATAGCATCAGCAATCATAGATCCAATAAGTTCATCGTTGCCAGCAGAGATAGAGGCAACAGCTGTAACACAAAACAAAGCTCCAAATTAGAAACCTATTATCCTCTGAATTTTCACTTGTCTCAAATACGGCCAACCTTGTTATCTGAACGCTAAGATGTGAAAATCAGAACAAAATACATGGCAGAACATGACACAACAGCAGTCACCTTTGATATCACCACTGCCCTTGACTGGTCTAGCCTTCTTCTCAAGCTCTTCAATAAGACCATGCACCGTTTTGTCTATTCCTTTCTTAAGTGATACAGGGTTTGCACCAGAAGTTACACTCAAAAGGCCCAGCTTGATGATTTCACGAGCAAGGACAGAGGCAGTTGTAGTCCCATCACCAGCAGAATCATTGGTCTTGCTAGCAACCTTCAAGTTCAACCATGAAAAAGGTGGACAACATGCTTTAGAAGGCACATCTTCTGAAATAAAATACAATGATAAAAAATGCATCTGAACCAAAAACAGAGTTACCTCACGGATCAATGCTGCACCAGCATTTTCCATCGGATCATATAGCTCAATAGCCCGGGCAATGGTGACTCCATCATTTACCACTTTGGGACTACCGTACTCATCAAGCACTACGTTTCTCCCTGTAAAACATCCCTAAGATCAGAGCTTGCATCATGAATAAAGAAAACACTACAGTTGTTTTATTGATGAAAATGGTCGCATTTAAAAACCTAAACTGACAAAAGAAGTACTCCGTATGCAAAGTACAGAGAGTAGAACATGTTCGCTATTAGGAAACCAGGAGAAATGACATCCAAACATTTTTACTAGATAGTGGAGGAGTGCAAGATACATCCAGCCTCTCCATCATGGATGCACATTGCCCATACATCAAAATATGACAGCAAGTAAAAAATAATAAACTTTTGAGGATCACATTTTACAATTAAGACCACAATTATCACCATGAAAACAACTATGTAAGTCAACCACATATATTGTACTATGTGATTAAAGTCAAGCCATATACTGAGCCTTGGCTGTCATCACTAAATGATGAAAAACACCAAACCAGAGTCATACTGTTTACAACTTTATATGGTTTTAAGGCTCACTAAACAACACATAACAAGACTCCTAAAAGGCTAAAACTATACTCCATCATGCAACTGGCTGCTGGTGCTGCCGCCGATAATGAAATCAGCAATTAACCAACACTTCATCAGATATATCTGAAGTCTGAAGATACTGTTGAATATACAAAGCTTTTTCATAATCTTATGGAACCAGAGGCACCAAATAACACGATGCAATTTGCAGTTATGAATGGGTAGCATAAACTGACAATAGCTGATTAACACAACTCGCAATAATTAAGCCCTAATTTTGCAGTCATTCGTCCTACAACCGCTGTAATCTTTCAAGTGAATGAATTCCATTATCTGAAAAGACATTACTCGCAATAGGCGTAGCCGCAACGGATTAACGAGCGCTAATTTCAGCCAAGGAACTTTCTCCCATTAAAAAAAAAGGAAAAATAAAAGGGAAGTGAAGTGAGCGGCATCACCTCGTGGGCCGAGGGTGACGCCGACGGCGTTGGCGAGCTTCTCGACGCCGGCCTGGAGCGCCGCCCGGGATTTCTGGTCGAAGGCGATGTCCTTGGCGTCCGCTCGCACCACTAGCCGCTGCGCCCGCCCATTCTTGGCCCTCCTCACCCTCCCCTGCATTGCGGGAAAACAACACACAAAGTCATCAATCAAATCACTCATACAACTCACAGCTCGCGAGAATTCAGGAGTAAACCAAAATTGGAGGAGAAAAACAATCCCAGGTTGCCACGGCTAGCGGAATTCAAGAAGCAATAGCTTCCCCAATTTACCCAAGAAGCACCAGCTCATAAACCCACGAAAAAAGAAAAAGAAAAAGAAACAAGGCGGGATAGAGGCGGGGGGGGGCCNGAGAAAGAGCGGAGGAGGGAGGCGGTGGAGATGGCGTTGGCGGACGCCATTAGAGGAAGCTCGGGGAGGGAGGAGGTGGGGGAAACTGGTGCTCAGAGTTGAGGATAAGGTGAGCTGAGCAGGAGGATTTGGGGGTGGAATAGTGAGGGGGTTTAGGGATGAGGTTGTGGTTTTTATATCAAGGCAATAGTTTGTTCGTTGGAGCCAAGAGGGGAGGACTTGAGTTGTTTCTAGAATATTCACAAGTACATCTAGTGCGCGCGTGTGTTTTTCTTTACAAAACACAAATCAGTTTTATGCCTCCAAATTTGAAAAAGAAAAAAATGGGACTAGACTACTACTATGGAGAGTCTGGTTGGTTAGCTGCGTTGTTTACGTCATAGTCAACACGAATAGTTTCTCGAGTGCAAAGGTAACAGTGGGCTGCAGTTACCGCTGCAGTCCTGTTTGTCGAATAGACCAATAGATGAAAATCATGTTGCATATATAAACACTATGAGAAAAACAAATCAATAGAAAAGGAGGACATAACTAACTCGCATGATCACAACATTACTATGCAACAATGAATCAAATGTGTATTCTTTCTACATTAAATACACTTTCTATATATTTGAACAATTGAGCAAAGGGTGTTACACCATAAGTTGTTTCGAATGTCTTTTTTGAAAAATTACTGTATGCTAGAGGATTAAATAAGTTAATTAGGGACCAAGTCATAAGCATTGTCATCAAGTCACATATAAAAAATGTAAAAGTAGACTTCTGACTGAATTTTTTTATTGCACATTATATATTGCCAGTTCCTATATGTCAATTTAGTTTTGAAAGGAAAAATGTGATGAGGGGATATAACGGTGCAACTTAGGTAACGAGGAGAGTTGTTCAATAGCATAACTGGGTGCATGCTCATAGTGTGAATCGCGTTCTTTTAGGAATTGGCAGAGAGCAATGAATCATTATTATTGTCGATGGACAAACACATCTGTTGTTGAAAGGTAGGTTTCACTCGATTATATGAAAAATATAAAGAGGAATATATATTGATTTCTTAAAAATTGAATCCCCTATTACACACTCTTTGGGGTCTATTTATAGTTTTACAACCGAGGTCTACAACCATAGGATTTCTGTTTACTCGGGAATTGACTTAACCGCCCTGACAGAGACATTTACAAGAGTTACATTAGTTTTTTGGCCCAACTAACGGGCCCACGGGCTTAGGATCTCGTTTTAGATTGCTTGTTGGGCCATTCTCAATGATAAGCCTGATTAGGGCCCAATCGGCTTTGTCACCTAATGAGGCTTCGCCTCTCATTGGTGAAGAGTTTTTGCTTTGCCACTTGTGTTAACGACGAAATTTGGTAAATCATGCATTGGATTTAGAGTTAAAGCCGAAGCCGATTGGAGGAGATAAGCGATTACAGAAACAGAGTATGAATCGGCTGCAAGCCAAATCGGCTACGGTGTGCATCGGCTGAAACAGAATTGGACAAGGATAGCCGATATAGCCGATTCCGATGAGGAGATGGCAGGATCATTGTCGGGTTCGGTTGGTGTGCTTCATGAGGATTGCCACGTACGGATTGAGTCCGAAGAAGACAATTGTATCTATTAATTAGGATATTTGTTTTTCTTTTATCTTTAGGAAAGTTTCTTTCTTGTCCTACAAGGACTAGTATCTCCCCATGGGTATAAATATGTACACCCGGGGTTATTGTAATCTATCAACTCTCGATCAATACAATTCGGCGCATCGCCACCTTTTACTCTGTTACGGTTTATTTATCAACCGGCGGAATTTGGCACCTAACGCGGGGCTGCATCGGTCGATCTCCGGCGAAGGGGTAAGTCCAATGTTCCGTCGGTTCAGGCAATTGTATTATCTACGTCGGCGTCGTTCAAGGCTGCATCAGTACATTCGACCTCTTGGATTGCTCTGGTTTGGATAATATATTTGCCTGGCTATTTATCATATGTCTTCTGTTAATCTAGTATTAGCATCTCGATTTAGTTTTATCGGCCGCTTCTCGTTTTAGGGTTTTTGCCGGTATCGACTAAATCGTCTTGCTAGATTAGATTAGCTTAGGCATCTACCACCCTGAAAATCAGTCAAGGGCTTGATCATCTAGATACCGTGTTTCTTTACATACTTAGTGCTGCATCAGTCGAGTTTGACCTACTAAGTCGTGCTTAGAATCATGAATCTCTAGCCTGCTTTTTGATTGCCGATAAGGGTTTCATCGGGGTTTCAGCCGATGAGTTATCTAGACGTTGCATCGGCTTGTAAGGATTGCATATAAGTTGAATTTAGCCGTTGACAACAAAGGTTTCACTGTTTAATCTAATCTTATGGATTTTATGGCATTGGATCTATGTTAGATTCACTTCATCGGCTATGCTATGAATATATATAATCTCTCTCTTGAGATGTTTTTAGACATAAGTGATTTATACTGTCTCGGTGCCCTGTCCGATCTATCCCAATCACTTGGTTTAAATATATTTTGAGATTTAGATTATGTATCATTGATATCTACAGCCGATCGAGTATGTCTAACTTTCGTTTCACTTTATCAAGTCATTGCCGATCTAATGCATGTTATCATCAGCCGATTGTCTCTTTGTCAAGTGTCAAAATCTACATTGAACACATAGCCGATAGCTCAAAACCCTATCGCTATCGGCTGTTATCAGGATTGGCTGGAATTACTACATCGGCTATGTTGGCCGATCGGTTCTTTGATCTGTCGTTTGTATATCTTGTCAGTTGCAGGATCAAACTGACTGGCACGCCTGCATCTCACCAAGATTTGGACCTGCACTGGAGCTAAGCAGATCTCCCAGGCCAGTGTGTGTTTTTTGCATCAATAGCTTGGTAGATGCTTCGTCACTTGGCGCTCGTCTTCACCACTTGTGTAGGATCAAGGAGGCCGACTAGAAGGGGATGAATAGATGGTTTTAAAACTTTTGGCTAAACCGAGTTATATATGCGAAAGAGTAAATCAAAACGGCTTTCCACAATTCAAAGCCTAAATCAACTGGTCTCAACTAAGTTCACAAAGAAGCTAGCCTATGTTGAGGTTTACAAGCCTAGAGTGATAATAGCACAAAAATTTCTAGTATGTAAACTTGCTCAAAGTAAATTGACACAAATGTAAATTGCTCAGAATAAAAGAGACAAGAGACAAAGAATTTTTTCACCCGATGTTCGGAAGCTTACCGGCTTCCTACGTCACCGTTGAGGCGAGCCCAACTTCACCGCTCAAACTACGAAGCCACTAAACCCCTTCGTCAAGAGGTGGACAAGGTGGGAGCCGGCCCCGAAGTGGACTCCCAAGTCTCTATCACTATGGTTGTTCTTCCTCCACTCTGAAGATGGTGAACACCGAACCACTCACAATCAACACCGGGCCTCCTCCACAACCTTCTCGGAGGGGTCACCGTGCAACTCCTCTAAGCCATCTAGGAGGTGGCAACTTCCAAGAGTAACAAGTCTAGGATGCTTGCTGAGGATGATCAAGTGCTACACTAGCTCTAACAATGAAGCAATGCATTTGAATTGGCTTAACTCATTCTCCAACATCTCACTAGATAAACTAAGTGCACAATGATGTGAGAGCTCTTGCAAGGGTTCAAGATAATGCAACGGAGTGCCAAAACCTTACCCTTACTACTAAGGAGTGGGTATATATACCCCCAACCACCAAAACTAGCCGTTGGAGGCGAAATCTCAACTCACAGGTGTCGATCGGTCAGACTACCATGGGGTGGTCGATCAGACCGTCCTCTAATGCAACAACTAGAAAACTAGCCGTTATAGTGCATTTAATGCACTCGCGGTCTAATCGCCATAATTCGACCGGTTAGACCGTGATCGGCTTTGGTCAGACCGAGCTGCCTCCGGTCAGATCGACTTCGGCTCTGGCAGCTTTGTATCACCAAGGCGAAACCTCTTTTCAATTTTAGGGCAACGGTCAGACCGCCATGAGAGCTGTGGTCAGACCGAACAATACACTGCGGTCAGGCTGCCATAAGGGCTGCGGTCAGACCGCAGGTCACTTTTCAGCACAACCGATGGTTAGTAAAATGATGATTTCTCTTGACTTGGATGTCGGAAATTGATGTTCTTGGAACTCTATGGAAAGTTTATTCAAAGGGCTATCCAACCCATGAACAACCCATCGAAGAAACACAACTTTTCTCAGGGAGAAAGGGCTCATACTTCAAAGGATACTTCACCGAATAAAACCACAAGAGGCTACACATTCCTATAGGACGTGCCCACTTCTCTCTTTGTTTGAGACTTGAGAAAACTCACCACACTTGGCTAGACAAGCCTACCAGATACACCCACATGCATATGAACTAATATGGCACAAGATCATCCACATGCTCACTTCATAGACCCCTCTTGATAGTACAACGCCTATCTAGCAAATCCGGTCTACATCAAACACCAAGACTGGGAAAAGATTAAGAAAACATTCTTAGCTCCATTATACCTTTGCCTTGCTCCATCCAACTTGGGGTCAATGTTTGAGCCAAGATCAACACTTGTGACCATCCGGTTGAACCAAGTTTATGCCGAGGTCTTGACCATCCTTTGTCAAGACTTTCTTCTCATTATAAGCTTGACTTTATTCTAGTCAACATGACAATGTCCTTGGCTTGGTGACCATCAACTCATGGTGTCATCCATTTGCCTCATCACAATGGGACCTATCCCTTTGCACAGCTTAAAGAAAAATATTAGTCCCAACAAATTGCTTGTCATCCTCTACTTGATGACCAACCGGTTGCATATGAAAGATATAGATATGTTTGTTGAGTATTCATCACCACAAGTGTCATATACTCGCATGCAACCTCAAGTGCAAAGATCCAATAAAAATAATAAGTGAACAAGACGGATCTAGGACATGCACAACAAGTGTACAGAATTTGCTCCCCCTAAATATATGCGTACAAAATAATATCTATGAAAGACAAGTGTATGCATAAATAGAGAAGAACCAATGAGGCTTATCATATACACATAGAGAAGGCATGTAGCAATGATAAAGACAAACATAAACACATATCTTCATGATCTCTATATTCTCAATGTAAAGGAGACTAAATAAGATAAGGCTCAAGTAAACATTAGTCTCACACTTATATAACCATAACATCGAAATCATATATATGAACCTCTCAAAAAGTAAGAGATAAGAAGTGATACATATCGTTTGATCTACATGTATTTTATTCTTATCATGATTAAGGTTCATCACTAAAGAATACATATCTTCCACATCTCATTATCGGAAAATAACCTAGTTGATAACTTATATAAAAAGAGATTAATCCCATAAACATTGGTTTATCATCAATCACCAAAGTAACAATTATACAAATTATTTAATCTAAGATCTTTCAATCTTTTCTCTCTCTCATCATTTTTATTTTCATATCCAAATGAGACTAGTCAAAGAAAAACTCATAAAAACTTTAGTCTCATATAATTAGATTTATCATTAATCACTAAAACCAAATTAAGGCACTTGAACTTACTACTTGCAGGTGCCTCGCCCTTTAGCGCTTCGCCTTGCAGCTTAATGATTGTTTCGGCAGGTTCGGTCGAAGGCCCTCGTGACATGCCTCCAACAATTATATACTACTCCACTAACATTCTTTTTTCAACCAATCACAACCCTTCTCGATTCACTTTTCTCACATACCTTCAATTCTCAACCAATTACAATATCTCCCCATTTAATTTTACCTATTTTTTTAATAATCATGTCTAACTCTAAAACTTATATTATGAGACGGAGGTAGTACTATTTAACAATGACAGCAAAAATTTCACAATATTTGATACAACCACATCAAAATTTCCCATCATATATGTTGTGCGTATGTGCTAAAAAATTAACCAACTGCACATATAGCCAAGTAGATTTCCATTATCATGTGATTTATTCTTACACCCGTTATTTGAATTGCTAATTGATACAATGAATATTAGGCATGTTCACTTCATTACCAAGATAAATCTTACTACTAAATTTTTGCGTTGGGAAATCTTAGTATTTTACTAGGTCAACAAAGTAAACAAGGGTATTTTCGAAACATTCCACTCACAAAACAATACAATTACAAAATTAAGTAAGGTATCCAACCAAACAATGTCTGCATAATTTTTTACCTAACCAACATTTAGGGTCCCTTTGAATCAAAAGATTTATGGAAGAATTTCATAGGATTGAAAACCTATAGGAAAATTTTTTATTTGGCCCTTTGATTCAAAGGATTGGAGTTTTTCAAATCCTACAAAATTCCTATGGAATAGCTCATTGCATGTAGGTTTTGGAGAAAATTTAGCAAGAGGTCTAACCTCTTGGAAAAATTTCTTTGAATCTATCTCTCTCTTCCGATTCCTGTGTTTTTCCTGCAGTCCAATCAAACGATCATTCCTGTATTTTTCCTACATTTTATGTCAGAATACTATGTTTTTTTCTATTTTTTCATTTTTTTTATTCCTACGATTCAAAGGGGCCTTACTATTGTTAACTTTGGCTCTACCAAAGAATGGTAAGGTTTATTTTAGCAATGAACTGAACATGCCATTAGTAATTGCTGCAATTATATATTGCTTAATCATTTAATCATTTGTTTTTATATAGTTATTACCCACTATACAATTAGTACTATATAAAGCGACGGTAAGAATGAGCCACATCTTTGAAGTTTGATTTCATCTAACGTCCATCTCGTCCGTGCGATTCCGCTCCTCGGACATCCATGATCCATCCACCATGCTTCAGCTTATTGGGCTAAATCGTCGAGATGTCGACCTATCTCCACGTACATCTTCTTGTCACTCTGCCTTCTGGAACCGGAACATGATGAAGGGATTACCGCTTACAGGTAGTGCCATAAGTACCTAGCAGTCTCCGATGGGATCGAATTTTCTCATTTTTTTGAAATTTTTTTTGACGGCTTCGGCTGCTGACGCGTGTATTTCTTTCTTTTTTCTGATAGTGTTCACACAACGCAGTGTTCGAGCTACGGCTAGGTTCTAGGGAATGGCCGGTTGCTATAATTTGCTAGCATGAGATGATGACTTGCATTATTACCTGGTATTTCTGTAGTGTTGCGTGTGTCAGCTCGATGTCGCTGCCAGTTTCTTCAGTTAATTAGATGCATGTTGCTGCGGGAAAGGTTGGTTTAGCTAATCATCGGTTTTTACGGTCTACCGACGCACCTGCTAATCATCGATTTAGCTCATTCTGCTGAAGCTTGTTGCGGTGGTCTGCATGGCCTGCATGCATCCTAATCTGTTGTTTTGGAAGTTTGTGAGCTGCAGCATGTCTTCCCGCCACGGTTGGAAGTTTTGGAAGCTTTCATTCTACGTTTGCATGTCTGCCACATGCATGCCTATTAATGGTTTCCGCTGTGCTGTACTACTCCCCTATGCATGATAGTCACGTGTCGTTCGTTGTGTCGATGTTACATGCTTTGAATGGTTTTTATGTTTATCGGTTCAGCTGTTAAGTCTTATCTTAGTATGTCCATATATTTATTTCTTTCCTCTTATTTTCTACTTTGTTAATTCTGCTGTTTCCTTTTTATACTTCGGGTCTTTAATTTCGTCCTTTCTCTGCTATGGTTGGTGTTTTTCCCTATTCTATCCGCCACTGCTTCGTTTTGTAGCACAATTTTTTTCTTAAAATTTTCAAGTCTCATCGTTTCGTTTACCGTATGCTTACAAAGCTAAAATTTAAATTTATTTTTCTTCCAAACTGATTTTGTTATTTTTTATTGTAGTTTATTTTCTAGCATTTGCTTTTGAATTGCTTAGTACACGCACATGAAAATTTTACTCATAAATTATTTTTTCTGTTGACACCAAGTTGTATGCATAAGTTTACTGTTACTATTTCAATCTGCATGTTTCTTCTAGGTGCCTTTGTCTTACGTTTTTTTATTCGTTCCTGCTAATTAGTTTCTCTGATGGGCACCATCTGTGTTGCCGACCTCCTTACCTTCTTTTTCGTATTTTTTTATTTTCTAGCATTTGCTTCCAAATCATTTAATGCACGCACATGAAAATTTTAATACCATCCACCAGCTCGGTTTGTCCCTCGATTTCCTTTCATTCATTGTGTTTTCGTGATTTCATCGATGGATTCCTTATTTGATATATCTTTATTTAGTGCTCTACAGAACTTCCTGTACATATACAAAGTACTTGTGTTACATGCATTACTTTGTTTCCGTTTGCCGCTATGACTTATTTTCTCTTATGGGTACAATCGGTGCTACCAATCCATCTGCTTCTTATACTTTTTTTTTGCTGTTTATATGATATCCGTGCTTGCTTCTTTCAGCTTTCACTGTCACCAGTTTCGTCTGCTAACTCAGAAATACCCCACCTCATCGGGCGATTGGCCTTGTCGGACAGGACTTGGGAGGCGCACGGCGGTGACATTGGCATCCACCACCGGTTTCCACTACTACAAAAATAATTTTTCTGTACGAGGGCCCCAATAGATTGCAGACGGATCGTAATTAGTCGCGTATGCGAAAATCGACCTCCATTTTTGCATGCGGCTCCTTAAGAGATCCGCATGCAAAAATCTATTTTTGCAGACGGGTTACATGCAGTCCTCTTAAGGGGCCGCATGCAAAAATAGATTTTCGTATGCGGATCTCTTAAGTGGTCCGCATGTGAAAATACCCTCCTCTTCTCCATAGATATTTTCTTCCCTTCTCTTTCTTTTCCCTCTCAACACTTCAAAATTTTTCACTTCACCTCTCCCCTCTCTCTCGTTCTCTCCTCTCCCTCTCTTTCTCTTCCTCTCCTCTCTCTCTCACCGGGCAGGAGTGGGCGCCGGGCGCCAGGCAGCGCCGCCGACGAGGAGGCGCCGGGAACGAGCGGCGCCACCACCGCCGCCGGCCAGGAGTGCGCCGCTCCCGCGTGGCTCGGTGAGCGCGGACTCCGACGGCGGTGGGGGACGAGGGCCATAGCGGGGGCGGGCGTGGGCGACGGCAGCGGCCCTCCGCCGCCCGGATCCGCCAGCGGCCGCCCTCCCCCTCCCTGATCTGGCGGCGGTGGCCCTACCCTGCCCCGATCTACCGGCCGCCGTCCTCCCCGCCCGGATCCGTCGGTCATCGTCCTCCCCCGTCCCGATCCACCGGCGGCCGCCCTCCCCCGCCCCGATCCACCGGCCGCCATCCTCTCCCGCCCTGATCCGCCGGCAACGAAGGGAGGAGGATGACGACGAGGGTGGCGGCGACGGGAGGAGGACAACGTCAATGGCGGTGGCGACAGGAGGATGAGGACGATGGCAGCGGCGGCTGGAGGATGAGGACGACGGTGGCGGCGACTGAAGGACGAGGCCGGCGGCGGTGGCGGTGTATTTTTTGATTTTTGGAATTTTTATTTTTTTTTTGCGATTTTTCTTTTTCGCATGCGGTCGGCTTAAGCGCCCGCATGCAAAAATTGAATTTTTGCATGCGGTTGCGCTGGCCGCATGCGAAAATCACTATTTTCGCAGACCTTTTCTCGCATGCGGGCCGGCCAACCGCATGCGAAAATCGATTTTAACCGTTTGGAAAAATCATATTTGTAGTAGTGTTCTGCATTGCCACTGCACGTCCTCAACCTGGAAGTAGAGTTGTCTACATCGGGATCGACGGCCACGAGCTAAGGTGGCCTACCATGCTATCATCCCCGCCCTGCTCTATTCATTGATGCTCCGTTCCCTCAACATAACCTCATCTAATCTAATTGAATCGTTTGCTACGAATCAGAGCAGTTTCCAGATGAGGAGGCACCAAGCTCAATCTAGCTAGCTATCCTCGTTGAAGGTCAGCAACAACGATGCCACAGCCCTGTGTGTTCGAGGCTTCGAGCTGAACTGCTGAACTGATCAAGGTAATGTTGTGTGTTCGGTATGTACTGACCCTGTAAGTCTGCAACTATGCATCTCGGTGTTTGCCTTTAGTTTTTCAGCAATTTCCCTTCCTCTGTAGATATATGATGCAGTGCAAATTAACCTCACTGAAGATAACAAACAGGTTTACTTTTCAAATCAACGAGGAGATGCAGACCAATATATACTACACAATACATGACCAACTACGAAGTTAATTTAATCATGTTTTTAGTATAGATGTTTAAATGACCAACTATAACCATCTTTCAAAAGCTGTGAGTTGAGTTCACAGGATCAGAGAGTCATGCAAAGTTGGCTAAAATATCTGACATCTATGCTTCATGTAGTGGCAGTAGACATGACCATTGCCTCTACCATCGGCATGTCTATTCTAAATCATATGTTTTACTTGTTGTCGTATTATCATATATATAGTTTTAGTACCTAGCTTTTTTATAAATATATATATATATATATATATAAACCATCACTACTACAAAAATCCTTATAGGAACTGGTCTTATAGGTGCTGGTTCATTTAAAACCGGCACCTATAGGCCTTTTTCCACCTTCGTACGGTGAAAAAATAAAGAACCGGCACCTTTAAAGAATATAGGTGCCGGTTCATTAGTTAAAACCGGTACCAATACTATAGGTACTGGTTTTTTAAAAGAACCGACACCTATAATATATTATAGGTGCCGGTTAGAAAAAAACCGACACCTATAATATATTATAGGTACTGGTTCTTTAAAAAAACCAGCACCTATACTAAACCGAGCCAACACTGGCGAGAGCCGAGCCGGCCGGCTACCTATCCACTCCATCTCCACCACACGCGCGCTATCCTTATCCGGATCGATCTATCTCCACCTCCCCCTCGCCCTCCCCTCCCCTCCCCCTCCCCCTCGCGCCCTCTCCCCTCCCCCTCCCCCTTGCCTCCTCCTCCGCCGCCCCCTCCCTCCCCCTCCCCCTTGCCTCCTCCTCCGCCGCACCCTCCCCTCCTTCTCTCCATGCGCCCCCTCTCCTAGCTGGCGAGCAGCGTCGCCCACGACGAGCAGCCTCCCACGAGCTCGGGACCCTAGCGGCGACCTCGGCGCGAAGAGGGAACTAGCGGCCGGCGACGACCTCACGCGGAGAGGGGCTCGGCGGCCGGCGATGACCTCGGCGCGGAGAGGTGCTCGGCGGCCGGCGATGGCCTCGGCGCGGACAGGGGCTCGGCGGCCGGCAACGACCTTGCGCGGAGTGCTAGACTGGTTTTCACAGGTCAGGCTTTATCCCTCTCATGTTCTTAATTTTCACCCTGCTTCTCCTTTGTGTGGATTGTTGCTTTCTATACAAAGGGTGTTGGGATTAGTTTGTCTCTTTTCTAGTACTGCAAGCTACCCTAGTGCCATGCCAATCGGAATGCCATGCCAACCCTTTCTTTCTCATTCTTTTCCGTACTACACAAATTGTGTAGTTCTTTTCATCTGTGATTGTTATTCACCTGTGATTGGTGATTGTTGTTCATCTATGATTGTTGTTGATGATGATCTGGGATGGATTTGATTTGTGATCTGTGAAAACATCGGCTCGACTAGGAGCCGGCTTCTTTTTTTTTTGAATCCGGGAGAGCACAAAGGTGCCGGTTCTACGGCCGGCACCAATGACCTAGTGTCATTGGTGCCAACCAATTGGTGCCGGCTGGGAAACCGACATCTATTACCGGTTCCCAACCGGTACCTATAGCTGTTTGTGTACTAGTGCATCTTCATAGGATTCCTAAAAAACTAAGTATATGCATGTTTGTTACGTTTTTCTTCGTCTGATCACGTGTCTAAATGCATGGTAGCTCGGGTCTAGAGATATATATATTCATACACAGCTACCATAGGTTGGACTACATGGTAGCCAAAGACTTTTGAATTTTTATTTATTAATTCCTTCCTGTATGTGTAGATGATTATGTGGATAAGTTTTATTACGAGTGAAAAGGAATATACATCCATTGTGAGTTCATCCTAATGTTATACACTCACAACTTTCTCTATAGAGATGACTTTGCTATGACGAAACTTAGTCGTCCCAATAAAACTTGGCACAAACCAATCGAGTAATTTGCATCTTCTCAAACTTGTCGTCGTCATGGTCTTACAAAAAACATTCTAGGCGCTGTCAATTTGTAATTTTATTAGTGCTTATGCAGAGTACGTTGTTCAGCTTCACAGGAAGACTCAGACCTTTGGACCAGGTATTGACGTATTGTGGCTTTCGATTCTAAAGAAGTTACACTGCTGGAGAAACCCACTATAGTCCCGGTTCGTAACCGCCTTTAGTCCCGGTTCTCGAACCGGGACTACGAATGCGGGACTAAAGATCGGCATCGTTAGTCCCGGGTGAAATACCCGGGACTAAAGATCATCTTTAGTCCCGGTTGGTGTTACCAACCGGGACTAATGATATTTTTTTTTAAAAAAAATATTTGCTGGTTTTGCCAGCTGCTTGTTTATATAGTATGCATATATCTGTATAAATACATATATATGCATAATATATATGTACATATAATATGCGTATATATGTAATATATGTATTTATATGTATATATATGCAATATGCATATATATATATATATATATGTATAAATACATGTTATATATATATATATATATATATATATATATATATATATATATATATATATATATATATATATATATATATATATATATATATATATATATCCTACATATAAGCACTCAAGTAAATATATACTTTTATTACCGAAATATACTCATATACTCACACACATAAGTACATGAATGCACATCTGAATATGTACATATATTACAATCTTTCGTTAATTATAATGTTCTATTGTATATTACGAAGAAAGCTAAGACATATTATCCATGGGGAGGATGATCAATAGTTCTTCCATCGTAGTAGAATTCTCCCGCGGGATCAATTATTTGTTCATTGATAAATCCCATCAGTTGTTCTTGAACAGCCTTGATAAATTCTTTGCTGGATAGGTTTTCCCTCATGTAAATAATCTATCATTCGAAAAAAAATTGAGATATAAGTATATGAAGTCAATAGGAAATCGGGACATAATGTATGAATAATTTTTACGTACTTCCAGATCCCTGTCATTGTTGATTTGCTGTACAAGTGCGTGAGTATATTCGCAGACGTAGTAGCCGCACAAGTTATTCCCCTTCTCCTGTTTTGCACACTTAAGGAGAAACGACGAGAGATTTAATGTACTAATTTTTTCTAGAAGCAATGAATGATTAAATATGTTTTGGAGCATGTACTCACTGGAAAATTAAATCTCCTACCAAGTTTTTCTTTCCAAACCCCGCGGACCAATGTACGAAACTTTGCCCATGCCCTATGTACAGTTGGAAGCTATGATTAAATACCGGAGATCTGCATAGTACCAATAGCAGTGTTCATAATTAATGACAGTTGAACAAATGGCATTACCTGTCTATCACTTCAAAAACCTTGGTGAAAGTAGACTCTGGTTTATCCATTGAGTCATAGACATGGACTTTGCAAAGTTCAAGGTCGAAGAGGAAAAGGACCCAGTGAAATCTGCAAATTGCGTCAGACGATATATATGTGACGGTATGAGTACGGGGAGGAAGTTGGTACAAATTTGAAAGACAGTTAAAACTCACTCTGTGTTGTAGGGCAATAGTATATAGGTCTTGTAATGCTGTTGCACCAGGAAATGAACAATATTGTCTTCTGTATCTTTCTCGAAGTCCCGTATCATTACGTCATTGACTTTGCGGGGGTCCATGAATCCAATATTGAAAATCCCCTGCCTATGGCACGATTGAATCTCCATTCTACAAAAGACAAAGGAATTTGCATCAGTCTTCTCGTCACATTCTAACCAGGGAATGGTACATAGAAGAAGCTAAGGAACAAAATAAAGTTTGCTAAAACGATACTTACAAAACCCAGCAGCTGAGAATGGAGACGTCGAGAGCGTCTAGTTGGTATACATCGAACACATTCTCGAAGTTCATCCACAGAACATCATCTCCTTGGTAGTAGTCTGTGTTTCTTATCCTCGCTCCAAACATTATTCTACCTCTGGATGAATGTTCCATATACCATTGATGGAATCGATGCATTTGTGTTGAGAGACTGTTCACCTCACCAGGCTTGACAAGCGGTTCACCGACTTTAAATTTGTATTTCAAGTCGGCTTCTGTCGCCATGGTTATCGGTGTGTCTCCCACCAGTTGCGCCCTGCTCAGACCCGTCTCTTTCATCCATTGCCTCAGCTCCTCTTCACCGGGTGGTAGCAACGGCTCAACCGATTGTTTTCGCTGCTTTTCGAGCTGAGGCACTTCTTTGGCCTTTGCTCTTTGTTTCTTGTACGACTTCGTCACCGACCGGTCATAATCGGAAAGTACAGCCCTCCTGATCGGTTCGCTCATCTTCTGGAAGAACTTCTTAGCAGCCGGATCTATTGGAATCTTCTTTGGTGGTTTCCGTGCCTCGAAGAACGCCTTCACTTCTGCTCGTACGACCTCCTCATTCTCCTCGAGAGTGCGGTCGTACGCCCTTTTCTTGAGAGCGGGGTGTTTTGGCTCGTCAAGTCTTGGCTTCTTTCTTGGTGGTGTGGACTTTGATGGCGCGGGACGAAGTGGGCATGACTTTTTAGGCCGTGCAGGCGGAGCAGACGGTGACAGTGCAGGCGGAGGAGCCGGTGCAGGCGAAGAAGAGGTTGCATGCGGAGGAGACTGCGGTGGAGGAGCCGGTGCAGGCGACGGATAGGTTTCAGGCGGAGGAGACTGCGGTGGAGGAGCCGGTGCAGGCGGAGGAGCCGGTGCAGGCGGAGGAGACGAAGGAGAAGACGCCGCTGCTCGCCCGGGAAACACGATGTGTTGCTTGCACCATAGTATAATGGCGTGGGCTGTGTCTCCTAGTTTCGTCTCCCCATCTCCTCCGGGGATGTCCAGCTCGAGATCGTCGAACCCTCGTTCTACCAATTCAACCTCGACCTTTGAGTACCCAAGTGGAATCGGTCTGTAATGATATGTCCCCGAAGGTTCCACTGGTATGGCCATGCCCGACGCCACCTTCACGAGAGTCAGGATTACTTAGTAATTAACAGATGCATGCACCACCGGTTATGCAATTTACAAGACACATATCATAAAACTAAGAGCATACCTTGAGTGATATGTTCTTGAAGGGAATGTGCAGCTCACAAGGTGTCCGCCGCGTGATTTCATCTACGGGGTATGATGGGTTTGCCTGAGCTTGCCCTACTGCACCTTCCATGACCTGTTCTCCTGCCTGCCCTGTAGAGGCACAGCTGCTGCGATTGCCCGAGGGGCTCACCATGATTGGAGGGGCATACAGCTGCACCGTCTGCTCGCTCTGTCGTTCCGCAAGGCGTTGGTCCACTCGTCGTTCGACCTCCTCTTGCATCCGTATTTCCTGCAGGGCGACCCTCTCCTCGAGATATCTTAATTTGTCCTCGGTATCCCTCTTGCTCCTCATCCGACTCTTGTAAGTGTGGCTGGCCTCTTGAAATCCGTATTTCCTTGCAACCACGCCTTTCCCCCGTGTTCGTCCTGGATGCTCGCGATTCTGTAGTGCGAGTGTAAGCTCGTCCTTCTCTCTGTCAGGATGGAATGTTCCCTGAGCAGATGCCTCCACTGCTTCCGTGAGTCGGCTAGCTGCTTCGCGGATCGCATCGCCGAATACAAGGGAGCCATCAGTGGGATCGAGCTTTCCACCATGAGCATAGTACCAATTTCTTGAACGTTCAGGCCAGTTCGTTGTGGCCGGCTCAATACCCTTTCCAATCAACCCGGCTTCCAGTTCATCCCACTTGGGGATTGCCTTCTTATAGCCACCTGACCCTAGCCGGTGATGGTACTGCTTCTTAGCGGCATTGGCTTTGTTCTTTGCTACTTGCGTTTGCCCGTGCTCGGAAGTCCTGTATGCAACAAACGCATCCCAATGATCCCTCAGCTTCGTTAACTTGTCGAAATTAGGTGTCAGACCCTTCACGACGTATTTCTTGTATAGAGCTGACTTGTACTTCTGGAACTATTCAGCCATTTTCTTCATCGTCCATTCTTTCAGTCTTCGCTGATCTGCCTCAGGGACCGTGAAGGTCTCGAGCATGGTGGTCCACAGCATTGCTTTCTTCGTATCTGGCAGATAACTTTCATCATCCTCTGCTGTTCTTGTTTGACGCCAATGCACTATGCTAATGGGCACGTGATCCCTCACGACCCAACCACTGTGTCCCACAAACTTATGTAGTATGCCGGCCGGGGCAACTGGTTTGCCGTCTGGGGCCACTTCAGTAATAATATGCCTGCCCTCTAGCTTCCTTGCGGCACCCCATTGTCCGCGTGCCCTCTTCTCTCCAACGGTCGGTTCCCTTTCACTTTCCTGTTGGTTTGTGGCCTCGTTTCCCTCCTCGTTGAGGTATTGGTTGGGGTCCTCTGGCTCCTCATCCGCCCAATATTGGCTGCTACCCTCTGCGATCTTGTCCATGAGGATCTGTTCATCCTCGTGATCTGCCATCTGTTTGTAACATTACGAGGTATACATCAACTAACAATATATTGTTTTACATATAATGACATTGTTGCGAAATACGTACAACGACCAGTTAATTCATTGTTATACATGCATATGTCATATATATATAGACACACATGAAGGAATTCAAGAAAGTTGCCTTCGTTTTGCGTGGAGTTATTGGGGCCACTTAAGCTTGAGCGACGACGGGGGTCAACACCTATTAGAAAAAAAATTAGACAAAAAATTAAAACACTATTAGCAAAATGTACAAAGATGTGCAATATTATATTTAATATATACAATAAATAGATAGTGACTCAAGATATTGGGTCAACACAAGACCTCGCTCTTTCGAGTGAACCAGTACCATCGTACGTTCGTTTGTTCGTTCGGTCGCTCGTTCGTTCCAAACATTTGTACACCGTCTATCATGTTGCATACACTAGTCTACTCCTTTAATTTATTGTACTCTCTCTTGCTCTGTAATACTTGACGTTTTAAATAATAACATGACCTATAAAATATATCTTTAATATATACAATAAATAGATAGTGTCTCAAGATATTGGGTGAACACAAGACCTCGCTCTTTCATGCTACAAACGGATAATTTTCATAACAAATTTTGTCTTGACTCCCCATGTATAGGAGTCAAGACAAAATTTGTCTTGAAAAATCTCCGTTTCTGTTTAGTCATGAAAGACCGAGTGCTTGTGTTCAGCCAATATCCTGAACCAGTACCTACTTCGAACGAGCGAACTTCGAGCGAACCAGTACAATAAACCCTAAACCCCTAAACCCTAAACCCTACACCCTAAACCCCTAAACCCTAAACCCTAAACCCTAAACCCTAAACACTAAACCCTAGTTTCTTTAAAGTTATTGATCTCAACCTTATTCGAAATGAAATGTTAAGAATTATGTAATTGGAGGGAGTACACTTGTAACTAAAGTAGTATAATATTACTATACTAGAGTAGTAGTACTGGTAGCAAGAGTATAATATTACTATACAAGCGAGAAAGTTACAAACTCCCATAAAATAAGACCATGCCTGACTCTCGAAGCGAAGGGAAAAGATGCAGTTACGATTACTAATAATTACTCCTCATTAATTACCGGCAACTGTTTAGGAGTGTACTGTCTATAAGTGAAGTAGTAGTATAGTATGTAACATACGGAGGTTAGCTAAGCTAATTAAGATAGACGAGCATGCATGGAAGCAGTTGCTCGTTCGCTCGCTCGTTCGCTCGGTCGTTCGTTCGGTCGTTCGCTCGATCGTTCGCTCGCTCGATCGTTCGTTCGGTCGTTCGCTCGCTCGCTCGTTCCGTCGTTCGTTCGTTCGTTCGCTCGTTCACTCGTTCGTTCGTTCGGTCGTTCGTTTGATCGTTCGTTCGGTCGTTCGCTCGGTCGTTCGACCGTTCGCTCGTTCAGTCGTTCGTTCGTTCGTTGCCTTCGTTCACTCGTTCGTTCGCTCCTTTACTCGTTCGTTTGTGCATAGGTTCGCTGGTTCGTTCGTTCGCTCGGTTGCTCGTTCGTTCGGTCGGTCGTTCGCTCGTTCGGTCCACACATGTCGTTCGTTCGTTCACGTTCGTTCACGTCCGTTCACGTTCGTTCTAATGTTACGTCGTTCGTGGCGCGGCCGTGGTGGTGGGGCGGCCGTGGTGGTGGCGGCGGCGGCCGTGGTGGTGGCGCGGCCGTGGTGGTGGCGGCGGTCGTGGTGGTGCGGCCGTGGCGGCCGCGCCGCCGTGTTGTGGCGCGGGCCGGCGGCGGCGGCGGTGGCGCGGGAACGAGCCAACATGGCGACGGCGGTGCGGACGGCGCGGCGACGGCGGTGCGGTACGTGCCATTGTTGAAAACGGACGGAAGAAAAGATGGAGATCGGTCCAAACCTCGGCCAGGAGACGCGGTGCGGACAGCGACAACGTACGGCGGCGGAGACGACGAAGACGACGACGGCGGCAAAGACGGAGGACGTGCGCGCTGAGAGTGGAGAGAAAATGAGAAACGGCTAAGTGTGGATCTGGAGAAGACGATGCACCCAGCATTTTATAATCGGGATCTTTAGTCCCGGTTGGTGCCACCAACCGGGACTAAAGATGTTTTCCCGCTTGGCCAAATTTTCTTTTTGTCCCGGCTATGTTTAACAACCGGGACTAAAGATTGAAACAGTGCCCATGTAAATGTTAGTATTAAAATATATAATGCCATATTACCTATTTAATAGTTCAAAATTGATATTACATTCGAATAACGATATATAATTAAAATTTGACCAATTTAAATACTATTTGAATAGTATTAAAATATCTACTACCATATTACCTATTTAAATAGTTTTAAATTATTATTAAATATAAATAATCACATATAGACCAATTTAAATACTATTTGAATAGTATTAAAATATCTACTACCATATTACCTATTGAAATAGTTTTAAATTATTATTAAATATAAATAATCACATATAAATAACATATGACGTTTCAATTTGATATTACATTCCAATAATTGATATTACTATCTAATACTATATTACCTATTTAAATAGTTCAAAATTGGTATTACATATATAATTGTAGTAGTAAAAAACACAAACATTACATGGCCTTCAATACATTGTAAATAATTTGCGTCATCCATACAACAACCTATGTCACTGTTTTTCTCACGTACTTTCTCCTCACTAATGTTCCTTCGCTATGATCGTTGCATGAGTAAGGGGTGTTCTCCTTTGAAAGGAGGATGCTCGGGTCAACCGTCACCGCGAACGGAGGTTGCCCGTCGAACTGATCGTAATCTTCGTCAGTCTTATCCTCGACTCCGACGATTTTCCTTTTGCCTGGGAGAACCACGTGGCGCTTTGGCTTGTCGGATCCTTTACCCTTCTTTGGTTTGCTAGACATGTCCTTCACGTAGAAAACCTGTGTGACATCATTGGCTAAGACGAAAGGTTCGTCTGAGTATCCAACCTTGCTTAGGTCAATCGTTGTCACCCACTGTCATCAATCGTTACGCCTCCACCGGTGAGCCTAACCCATTGGCATCGAAACAGAGGTACCTTCAAGGGTCCATAGTCTAGTTCCCATATGTCCTCGATGACACCATAATACGTGCTAGTTGCACCATCGTATCTCATGGCGTCGATACGTATAGCAGAGTTCTGGTTTGTGCTCTTTCTGTCTTGGGCTCTTGTGTAAAATGTATACCCATTGATTTCATATCCTTGGAATGTCGATATCGAGCAAGAAGGCCCCCTCGCCAAGAAGGCTAGTTGTCGGTCAATGGTTTCTGCACCCATTAGACGTTGTCGTAGCCAAACGGGAAAAGTATCGATGTGATGACGTGTAATCCATGCATCAGACTTGCCGATGTTTTTCGACCGAACAATCGCCAGGTGCTCCTCGATGTAAGGAGCCACCAACGAAGATTGTTGCAAAACCGTGAAATGTGCTTTACGGAATAAATCGTTGTCCACGGTCATTATTGCTTTTCTTCCAAGAGTCCCCTTTCCCCGTAGTCTCCCCTCATGGCTTGATTCGGGTACCCCGATTGGACGGAGGTCTTCAATAAATTCTATGCAGAACTCAATGACCTCCTCTGTTCCATAACCCTTGGCGATGCTTGCTTCCGGACGAGAATGGTTGCGAACGTATTTCTTTAGAACGCTCATGTACCTCTCGAAAGGAAACATGTTGTGTAGGTACACAGGACCGAGAATACTGATCTCTTTCACAAGGTGACATAGAAGATGCGTCATTATATTGAAGAATGATGGTGGAAAGATCATCTCAAAGCCGACGAGACATTGGACCACGTCCTTTTGAAAGGTTGTTAAACTGTCTGGATCTATGATCTTTTACGAAATTGCGTTCATGAAAGCACATAGCTTTGTAATTGTTCCCCGGACATTATCAGGAAGGATACCACGAATTATAACAGGAAGCAGTTGTGTCATCAACACGTGACAGTCATGAGACTTTAGGTTTTTGAATTTCTTTTCCTTCATGCTTATTATTCTCTTTATGTTCGAGGAGTATCCAGACGGTACCTTGTTGCTCTCCAGGCATTCAAACATACTTTCCTTCTCTTCCTTACTCAGGGTGTAGCTTGCAGGACTCAACTAATGGCTTCCTTTATCCTTCGGTTCCGGGTGAAGGTCTTCGCGTTGTTGCATATGCTTGAGATCATTACGTGCTTCAAGTATATCTTTCGACTTCCCATATACACCTAGGAAGCCTAACAGGTTGACGCAAAGGTTCTTAGTGAGGTGCATCACGTCGATCGCGTGCCGGACGTCTAAGACTTTTCAATAGGGTAACTCCCAAAAAATAGACTTCTTCTTCCACATCGCCGCGTGACCATCTTCGCTCTCTATAGGTTGGCTGCCAGGTCCCTTTCCAAATACTACTTTCAGATCTTTCACCATAGCAAACACGGTTTTTTCGTTGCGATGTATAGGCTTAGTACGGTGGTCTGCCTTCTGTTCGAAATGCTTGCCTTTTTTCCGTACAGGATGGGTAGCAACAAGGAGTCGACGATGGCCCATGTAAACAACCTTCTTGCAGTGTTTCAGATACGTACTTTCAGTTTCATCCATGCAATGGGTGCAAGCCTTGTACCCCTTGTTTGACTGTCCTGATAGGTTGCTAAATGCAGGCCAATCGTTAATGGTCACGAACAACAACGCTCGCAGGATAAATTGCTCCTGTTTGTCCTCATCCCACACGGAGACACCTTCTTTGTTCCACAACAGAAGAAAATCCTCAACCAGTGGTCTTAGGTACACATCAATGTCGTTACCAGGTTGCTTTGGGCCTTTAATGATAATTGGCATCATGATGTACTTTCGCTTCATGCATAGCCAAGGGGAAAGGTTGTAGATACACATGGTAACAGGCCAAGTGCTATGGCCGCTGCTCATCTCTCCAAATGGATTCATTCCATCTGTACTTAAACCGAACCTTACATTTCGGGCATCCTCTCCAAAGTCTGGAAATGTTCTGTCGATGTTTCTCCACTGCGACCCGTCGGCGGGGTGTCGCAGCATCCCGTCTTGTTGACGTTCTTCTGCGTGCCAGCGCATCATGCTAGCATGCTCTTTGTTCCTGAACAAACGCTTGAGCCGTGGTATTATAGGGAAATACCACATCACCTTAGCAGGAACTCTCTTCTTCGAAGGCTGTCCGTCAACATCACCTGGATCATCTCGTCTAATCTTGTATCGTAGTGCTTTACAAACCGGGAATGCTTCTAGGTTCTCGTACTCCTCACCGCGATAGAGGATACAATCGTTCGGACATGCGTGTATCTTATGTACTTCTAGTCCTAGAGGGCATACCACCTTCTTAGCTTCGTACGTTGTTTCGGGCAACTCGTTTCCCTCCGGAAGAATGTTCTTGACGAGTTTCAATAACTCGCCAAATGCCTTGTCACTCACACCATTTTTTGCCTTCCATTGTAAGAATTCTAGCGTCGTACCCAATTTTTTGTGCCCCTGTTTGCAACCTGGGTACAACGAAGTTTTGTGGTCTGCTAACATACGGTCCAATTTTTGGACCTCCTTCTCACTTTCGCAGCCGTCCTTTACGTCCCGCAACATTTGACCAAGATCATCTATAGCGACGTTATCTTGAACAGCTCCGTCCGCCTCGCCTTCCGGATTTTCATCAAATTCACCGTATTGATGAGCCCAGCCCGGAATATTCTCGTTTTCTACTTCATCTTCTTCCATTGTAACCCCTAGCTCTCCATGCGAGGTCCAACAATTATATCCAGGCATGGATCCAGACTCAAACAAGTGCGCATGAATAGTTCTTGATGATGAATACTCCTTTCGGTAACTGCACTTTTTGCATGGACAACACATGAAACCCTTGTACTTGTTAGCATTGGCCACCTTCAAAAAATAATGCACGCCTTCAATAAACTCTTTCGACCGTCGATCCGCGGTGTACATCCATTGTCTATCCATCTAGACATCAAATAGTTCAATGTTACTAACGAAATCCACATTCTCGAAACTAATTAAATAATGATACAAAAATTTAAAACATCATTATTCAAAGCGAAACTAATTTCTAGAAAAGAGAATGGAGAAAATATTCTAATTTTGCCTAACATATTTTGCCTAACATCATTATCCAAATTTTCTAATCTCAAAATCAACCTAATTTTGCCTAACATATTTTCTCCTTCATCATTTTGCATAAACATTTATGGAGAAAATATTTTATAGAAACAAAGCTATAAATGCAATATGCTAAGCATACATTATTAGAGAATGGATTTGCTAACCTTTTCGGTCTCTCTGATTTGTATATTATCACCAAAACAAATTTATCAAAAATTTTGGCAGCACTTCCCTTCTTCCTCCTCCTCTTGGCAGCAATGGCTCGGGCTAGAGGAGGAAGAAGAAGTATAAAAAGGTGGATCACTATAGTCCCGGTTAATAACACTAACCGGGACTATAGATCTAAATTATTTTTAGTCCCGGTTTATACCACCAACCGGGACTAAAGTTAGGATCTTTAGTCCCGGTTGATTACACCAACCGGGACTAAAGATCCCCGCCCCCCTGACACCAGCCTGACAGGGCAGGTGGGATCTTTAGTCCCGGTTTATACCACCAACCGGGACTAAAGTTAGGATCTTTAGTCCCGGTTGATTACACCAACCGGGACTAAAGATCCCCGCCCCCCTGACACCAGCCTGACAGGGCGGTGGGATCTTTAGTCCCGGTTTATACTACCAACCGGGACTAAAGTTAGGATCTTTAGTCCCGGTTGATTACACCAACCGGGACTAAAGATCCCCGCCCCCCTGACACCAGCCTGACAGGGCCAGTGGGTGTTTGAACCGGGACTAAAGATGATATTTAGTCCCGGTTGGTGTTACCAACCGGGACTAAAGATCATCGTGACCCGTTACCTTTTTTAACCGGGACTAAAGTTGATCTTTAGTCCCGGTTCATATTCGAACCGGGACTATTCTGGTTTTTCTGATTCCGACCAAAGATCAGTTCTTCAGTAGTGTTATTAGGTTGGTACCTACCAAGGTAGCTAGGAAAGTGTCACAGAGAATTGACGTTATTAGCCATTGTCTTCATATGTATAAATTTTTTGATATATGTAGGCCACATTTTGTATTGCACATGCCTAGAGCTAGCATTGTTTTTAAGAAACTATTTTTTATGTTTAACCTTGTTTATAGCCTCGTTTAGTTTCTGCTATGTTTAACCTTCATCTAAAAATTAAAGCTTCTACAAGGTCAGTGCTAGAAAGAACATATAACAGTGCATCAACCATCACTGAGAAAGTGGTAATTTCTCAATCAAATCATTTTACAGAGCTTTGAAAATGCAAAACGTGAGATTTTCCCATAAGATACTGTGGAATTTCAAAATCCCTCTCAAAATCAAGGTGTTCTTGTGGTTAATGCTAAGAAATAGCATTCTCACTGAGAATAACTTATATAAAAGTGGTTGGAGTAAATGGGACAAAAAAAACCAATTTCGTGACAACAATGAAACAACACATCACTTAGTTCATGGAATGTTGCATGGCCAAATTAGTGTGGAACGTGGACTCTTGTGCCTTTAACATAAAACCTCCTAAAAATGTTCATCATCTTTTTGGGCCATGGATGCACCAATTTGATAAAACTATGAAACAAGTGGTTTGTGTTGGCATAGCTGCTATTTCTTGGATATTCTGAAAAACCAGAAATGCAGATTGCTTCAAGCAAATTCTTCCCAAAGACCCTACGGGAAGACTGCTATGGGGAGCACAACTGCTAAGATGGATAGCAGGGAAATCTTCACTTCAAGGTTTGGCTGGCGAGAAGGTGTACAAAGGTTGGAGTAGGGTGCTGATGAACTGCTGGTTGTGCTTCAATCTGGGCTGATGTTTTGGCTCTGCAGACTATGTAGGCTTGATGCTTTATTTTTTTACAGCTCCAGAAAAAATGGCGCGCCAACTGTCGAAACTTGGTTTCGGCAATATCAATCTGGGGGTAGCAGTCAAGAGCCAAACACAATGGGTTAGTTGGGACAAGGGTTTAGACAGGTTCAGGCCCTCTCTGACGAGAGGTAATACCCTACTCCTGTTTCGGGGATTTGATCCGCCGAGTGTTTATTGATCTCTTGATCTCTTTCAATAGGAGCTTTCGCAAGTCTTCTATTTGTCCGTGTATTTTTTCTGTGTGCCCCTCAAGGGACGCCCTACCCTCCTTATATAGTCTCGGAGGGTGGGTTTACAAGTCGAAGACCTATTCTATTCTAAATCGGATTCCTCAATCTTACCAACTATAAACTATGGGCTGTTACCTTATCTCAATGGTAACGTAATACCCAAGTCATAGCCGGTTTACATAATCATAAAGCATAACCTATCCCCTATAGTAAGTCGGATAAGCTATCCGTGAGGGTATCCGGTACCCATAATCTCCACAAGTGGACAAAAGATATCATACACAATGGTCCTGGCTCCATCGGGCAACTCTGTTATGGAATCTGCTATCGGCCTTACTGCTCCAAAGGTCTCATCGCTGCTCCAAGGGCCGATAGCCAAAGAGGTCACCAAAAGGAAGGTGCCAGCAAGGGACAAACCTCAAAAACCTATGAAAAAGTCCAAGGCTGACGACCAGACCGATCCTGTCCAGTTAGACCCTTCCGTAGAAGAATTTCTGGATGACCAAGTAAGGGAAGAGAAGGTCGATGCAGCTGCCGCCGATCTGCCTGAAGAAGAAAATCCATCGGTCGAAACTGCTAAGAAACCATCGGCCAAGACCACCGCAATCCCACCGGCCGATGACCAAGCCGACACCGCCCAACCGAGGAAAACCAGACATGCAATCCGCAAGGTAACACATTTTCTTTCTTGAATCTATGCAGTCTCCTTCTATTGGTATGTTACACCTCAATCCCTTGCAGGTTCTTGCATCGTCTTTGTTGAAGGAACGAACTCAATCGGCCCCGCTGCCCAGGACCAAAAAGGCCACCATGCAAAAATGCGAGCGAGCCAAGGCCCGATTGAAGACACCTTCTCCTTCTCCACCACCCTCTCCGATTGCCTCGGTAAGAGTTGGTCTTTTTTGTCTTATTCTTTTGATGATATGGATCTGATCGTCCTTTCTTATCTCTCTTCAGCCGCGAGCTCTATCACCCGCACCACATCGGCCTACCCCTTCGCCCACCGTTTCAGGACAGCAAAAGGAGGTCGATGCGGGCACAGCCGATGTCCAATCACAGGTAAACCAGATCACTTCGAATCCCTTGCCGATTTTATTTGACTGGGTTAACCATGCCCTATCTTAACATTTGCAGAGCTTAGCCGATATGTTCTCTTTCGATATCGGCCAATTTCTCGACGATGAGGACAAGGAGTCACCCAGCACAGCCAAGACGTCAATCTCTGAAGATTTGAAGAAACGGTTGTCCGACATCATCAATCGGTTGGAGTCCTCATTGGAAACCCTGGTGGAGAACTGCAACCCCATCAGGAGCAGGGTGCAGGAAATTCAAGGCCAGTTACCTGAAGATCTGATGGAGATCCTAACACCGGCCATCTTCTTGGAACAATACCAATTCAAGCTCCACAGGGCTAAAGAAAGAATCGCAGAGAGGCCTGAACGAGAAAGCTTGGAATCGGCCTTGACCGCCAGCAAAGCTCAAGTTAATTCTGACAAAACCAGGTTAGACGAGCTGGCCGTCGAGCCGATTGTCTTAAAGAACAGACTCGAAGAACTTCGCCGCCTCGAAGCAGACCTAGTGTCCAGGCTAGAAGCAACTAGTAAGGAGATCCAAGAAGTCAAGGCTGGGATAGCTGCATCACCAAAGGCCATAGAAAACCAAACGGCGAAGCTGAAGGCATCGGCCAAATACCTGGCAACCCTGAGCAAATCCTTGAAACCAATTCCAGGATCAGCGGCCGATGACGCCCAAGCAATAGAGGATATTGATCAAATCCGCCGCAAGGCCATTGCAGCTATCGAAAAATTTATAAGCTGATGTAATATGTTTTACGTCCTTCTTGTAAACTGATAACCTCTTGTCTTGATTAACATAAATCTCATCGGCCAATCAGCCGAATTTGACCTGATCAAATATGAAGAAGTCCAAGCTTGGGAAAATCATAAATTGCATCAGCCAATCAGCCGAATCTAATGTGAGCAAATCTGAAACAGTCCCAGCTTGAAAAAGTTTTTCAAATCCGTAAACTTGAATCAATCTGATAAATCTTTCAAATCCGTAAACTTGAATCAATCTGATAAATCCGAAGCTTGAAGAATTTCGTGCTTGTATATATATATGCCCCCTAAATTTTGGAAGATGAGGGCTCATGTTGTAAAATTTGAACTAAGGGCGATAATGCATATCGGCCATCTAAAGACGATGTGTACCACATCGGTTATTATCATAAATCGGCTAGCAAGCCGATCATGAATCGATCCAGACGTTAGGATAATATTTCTTTAAGTATTTGCCATTAAGAGCTCTACCATAAATTTCACCATCCAATCCTTTGAGTAGATAAGCATTGCAAGGAGCACATCGATGGATCTGAAAAGGACCTTCCCAATTGGGTGACCACTTGCCGAATTTATTATCTATGGAACCAATCAGCATTATTAATTTCCAAACAAGATCCCCTTCCTCAAATGACTTGGCGACAACTTTCTTATTATAATGACGAGCAACTCGATTTTTATCTCGCTTTATTTTCTCCAAAGCCCGCAATCGGACGTGCGCCAAATCATCTAACTCATCAACCATAAGATTATGATACTCATCGGCTGTTAAGTCGTCTTGCAAAGCAATCCTTCTTGAGCCGATGTTGGTCTCCCACGGTAGTACAACTTCATGTCCATAAACCAGCTTATAAGGTGGCACTTGAGTTGCACCATGACAAGCCATCCGATACGCCCAAAGGGAATCGGCCAGCGTGGTATGCCACCGCCTCGGCTGTTCATCAATTTTTCTCTTGATCAACTTAATTAAAGTCTTATCAGAAGCTTCTGCCTGCCCATTAGCTTGTGCATAATATGGAGAAGAATTTAGTAGCTTGATGCCCATGCTGTCGGCAAACTGCACAAACTCATCGGACACAAAAATTGATCCCTGATTTGTAATCAATGTTTTGGGTAACCCAAACCGATATATAATATGCTCCTTGACAAACTGAATTGCATCCTTGGAATCAACCTTCTTAAGAGGGATGGCCTCAACCCACTTTGTGAAAATAGCCTATAGCCACTAAAATATACTTGTGGCCTTTGCTCGATAGTGGATTAATCTGACTGATCATATCTATACCCCATCCTCGAAACGGCCACGGCTTTATGATTGGATGCATAGCCGATGCCGGTGGTCTCTGGATTGCTCCAAATTTCTGGCAATCTTGACATCCTTTATAATACTTGAAACAATCCTCTAGCATTGTTGGCCAGAAATATCCAGCACGTTTCAAAAGCCATCTCATTTTATGGGCCGATTGATGGGTTCCACAAATCCCTTCATGTACCTCGCTCATAACAATTTTGGCCTCCTCTAGACCATCAAGGGCAAGGCACCATCAATCGTCCTGTAATATAGATCATCATCTAACAAGACATAATACAAGACTTTGTATTTCATCTGTCGTGATGCCGATTGAGAAGGGTTTTTCAAATAATCAATGATAGCAAACCTCCAGTCGTCGGCATCCACGGCAGCAACCTGAATTGGAACATCTTTGGCCATCGGCTTGTATCCTGATGCCCCCTGAGCTAAATCATTGGCCTCGAAATTCTGCTTCCTGGGTATATGCCTCATCGTCACAATCTTGAAAATCTGTAGCAGCTCCTTGCACTCCTCATTGTACACTCTGAGAACATCATTTTTGCATTCATACTCCCAGAAAGTTGATTGATTACCAGTTGTGAATCACCAATGATTTCTACGGAAACGGCCTCGACCTCTTGTAATAATTGCAAACCCTTAAGAACTGCCTCATACTCTGCTTGATTGTTAGTATAATAGGGCTTGATAGTAAAAGAGAACTCGAAACTTGCCCCCCGAGGGGATATTATGACCAGGCCGATACCGCATCCATGCCTGCAAACAGATCCATCAAAATATAGTGTCCACGGCACAATGTCTGCCTATGCAATTGAATCATCTCTGTGTTGGACAATGAAATCGACTAGGGCTTGTCCTTTAATTGCTTTGGCCGATTCATATCTGAGGTCAAACTCTGTTAAGGCAAAAATCCACTTCCCAATTCTCCCTTCTAAAACGGGGGCCGATAGCATGTATTTCAGCACATCGGCCTTACTTACCACAATGCACTCATTGGAAAGTAAATAATGCCTCAACTTAGTACATGAAAAATATAAACATAGACATAATTTCTCCACTGGCGTGTACCTTGTTTCAGCATCTAACAATCTCCTACTGAGGTAAAAAATAGCCCTTTCTTTACCATCAATGTCTTGAACTAAAACCGAGCCGATAGACTTCTCATCGGCCGATAGGTACAACCTGAATGGAACCCCTTTCTGTGGAGGGATCAGAACTGGAGGGGAAGTTAAATATTCCTTGATATCGTCCAGCGCTTTTTGTTGTTTATCACCCCATACAAACTCTTGATCGTCCTTTATTTTCAACAATGGAGTGAATGGCTCTATCCTGCCTGATAGGTTTGATATAAAGCGTCGGACAAAGTTGATCTTCCCGAGCAGAGATTGTAACTTGGTCTTGTTGGTTGGAGGCTTGATATTGTTTATAGCATCAATGTTCTTCTGTGTAATCTCGATTCCTCTTTCATGGACCAAGAAACCTAAAAACTGACTGGCCGATTCGCCAAAGGCACATTTGTTAGGGTTCATCTTTAAACTATATTTCCTTGCTCTTTCTAGTACCTTGCGTAAATCGGCCAAGTGCATATCGTACTCTTTGGACTTCACGACGACGTCATCAATGTAAACCTCAATCAGTGAGCTGATGAGATCATGAAAAATATAATTCATAGCTCTCTGATAAGTAGCTCTAGCGTTTTTCAAGCCGAACGTCATGACAACCCACTCATATAGGCCGATTGCCCCCGGACACCTGAAGACTGTCTTGTGAATATCTTCTTCGGCCATGAAAATCTGGTTGTAGCCTGCGTTCCCATCCATGAAACTGATAATCTTGTGTCCAGACGCGACATCTACCAGCAGGTCGGCCAACGGCATAGGGTACTCATCTTTTGGCGTTGCTTTATTCAAGTCTCTGAAATCGATACACACCCTAAGCTTGCCGTTTTTCTTTAACACTAGAACTATGTTGGAAACCCAGTCCGCATATCGGCAGGGTCTAATAAAATTGGCGTCGTAAAGCCTGGTGATCTCTGCTTTGATAGCTTCGTGCATATCGGCCTTAAATCTCCTAGGAGCCTGCTTAAACGGCTGATAGCTTGGTTTGATAGGTAACCGATGTTCTACGATCGATCGGCTTAACCCTGGCATCTCATGATATTCCCATGCAAAACAGTCTATGAATTCTTTCAAAAGATTTATCAAATTATTCTTATATTCCCTTGGCAGGTTAGCACTTACATATGTCGGCCTAGGCCTGTCACCTATTCCTATATCAACCTCTTCGAGCTGATCGGCTGACGTAAAGCCTTGTCCCAATTTCTCATCTAACTCATCCACCACATCATCTGTGTAGGGACTAGCTTGCTTATCTTGGGTAGTGGATGGGACATCTTTGTTAAAGCAACTGCTTGTCTTGATCTTCAATTGTCTCGATGTCGCAATTAGTTACTTTGAGGAAATCGACATCCCAGACTCGTCCGGACAGGCAATCGATTCCCTCCATCTCCCAAACTGCGAGATCGGCATTGGCCACGTGTACTGACCGATCGGCCTGCACGATCTCGACCTGGTCCCCTTGCCATTGTATAAGGCATTGGTGCATTGTTGAAGGGACGCAACAATTTGCGTGGATCCAATCCCGTCCCAACAACAGGCTGTAGGAACCCTTTCCATCAAAGACGAAGAAGGTGGTGGGTATCGTCTTGTTGCCTACGGTGAGCTCCACGTTTAGCACCCCCTTCGCCTCGGATGCGTTGCCACCAAAGTCTTTTAGCACCATGTTGGTCTTGATGAGGTCTTCGGATAGTTTTCCAAGCTTCCTGAAAGTTGTATATGGCATCAGGTTTACTGCCGCGCCGCCATCGACCAGCATCTTCGTCATCGGCCGCCCATTGACGAATCCCTTGATGTATAACGGCCGGAGGTGCCTGTAGCTGGTGTCGGCCAGCTTGTCAAACACGGCTTGGTCTAGTGACAACTGTATTCCGCTGGCAATATGAAAACCATATTAACAGAAGCCGATGCTACACCTTTACCTTTTGCGACCGCAGGAGCTTGAGCTGATTTGGAGGTGCCCTCATCGGCCTTGATCACTGTGGATTTTATTCTCCACTCCTTCTTGGTCTTGCTCGAGCTGCCCTGATGGGAATCTTCTACATCATTGCATGTGGGGCACTCTTGGATTGATGGCAACCTCATCCCTTCGTTCCAGCAGAACCGGAAAAACTAGCACTCCCAATGAGGGTCGTAAGAGTTGTCTTGGTCGGCGTAGTCTTGTGCTTGTTCGTCCCGCCGTCGCTGGTATTTTCTGATCAAGCCCTCTGAGGTCTGATGAGGTCGCTTGCCGGTCCGATGGCCATCGCCGTCGGCCCTGTCCGCTCGCACCATGTTGGCTGGGAACGGGTGTCCTTCTATCTTCATCGGCCGCTTGGCTTCATCAATCTTGATCCTGCCTTGCTCGATGGTCGATTGAATCTGTTGTTGGAATATCTTGCACTCGTTGGTGTGATGCGAATATGTGTTGTGCCACTTGCAATATCTTCTTTTCTTAATTTCCTCGGCCGATGGTAGTACATGACCTACTGGCAGCTGGATTTGCTTTTCTTGCAAGAGTAGATCAAATATTTTATCGGCCTTGTTGATGTCGAAGTCATACTTGTCCTCTTTGTCGTCTTTCTTGGCCCATTGACACGTTGTCGGCTTCTTCATCCGGGCCTACTCGGCCAGGTCGACGTCGGCATCATCTTCATCGTCTTCATCGGAGGCGTACTAATAGACGGTGCTGATTTACTTTGCAAACTTCTTCGCCTCCTGGAATCTTTGTTCATGGGCCGATATCCGTTGCGCTAGCTGAGCTAGGCTGTCGAATTCCTGAGATGAGAACCTCTCTCGTATCGGCCCCAATAGTCCTTGGAATGCCAGATCGGCCAGTTGAGAATCGGTCAAACTGAGGCTGTAACACCTATTCCTTATGTCCCTGAATCTTTGGATGTATTCTGGGACCGATTCATCAACTCGTTGCCTGATGGCAGTGAGATCAGACAGTTTCATCTCTTGTACGCCGTTGTAAAAGTATCTGTGAAACTGCTTCTCTAGATCTATCCATCCTCTGATGGAATTGCAGGGTAAAGAGGAAAACCATGTAAACGCTGACCCTGACAAAGATAGAGGGAAAAATCTCACCCTCAACGTCTCTATAGCCGATGCCTCCCCACACTGTGCCAGGAATCGGCTTACGTGCTCGTATGTAGAGACGTTGTCTTGCCCCGAAAATTTGGAGAAGTCCGGGATCTTGTATCGGTTCGGCAGTGGCACTCTATCGAATTCCTCGGGATATGGGTGCCGATACACTGTAGAGCTCTCCTTAGGTTTCAAGCCGAATTGATCTCGCATCACCTCGGCTATCATGTCGGCCCAGTATCCTGCAGGCTGATTTGGGAGGTCCTGGTGGTAAGACTGCTGCAGGCCCTCTGCCCGATACTGCCTGGGGTAGTACGGTTGGAAGTGATGATTTAAATTTTGTGCGTCGTACTGCCCCGCGGTGTACTGCTGATAGCCTTGCGGTGTGTTGTAAGTAGCTGGTTGCGGAGGGTTGCCAGACTTGGGGATTTGAGGTTATCTGGCCGATGGCGGGTTGACAGGAATGTCACGCCCAGAAATTCACAAGTAATTTCCGAACTAATTTGTGCATACAATCCTCGTCCAGGAATCAGCCGAGGTACACAAATCGACAATTTAATATAGAGAATCATCAAAATAATAACGTTACATACTTACAAAAAATAAAGAAAACAGCAGCGGACAAACGATCTAACGATGGCTTCAACTCCACTCCCACAGGCAGCTCAACTGGGGTATAAGCCAAACGTCTTCTCCTTCTGAATCCTTTTTCTTCAACTGAGGTTTGATGATTATTGCAAGGTGAGTACATGGAATACTCAACAAGCCACACAGCAAGTATGCAAGTGCACAGGGATACAAAGGATGGCAATAATAGGGTTCATTTGCAAAGGCAGCATTTAGCAAATATCTGAGAATTATAAAACAGTTGAGTTACTAAATATCAATATTAACCAATCACTGCACAACACACCAATGCTGCACAGGCCCAACCAAACTTGAACAACCATTCCCGGTCGTACAAATCAAACCTCCAAACCGGAATTAACCATTCCATACCAGGAGTTAAGCCAATTATCACCATATATCACATTATTATTATTATTGATGAACAAGTGGGACTAATCACGAAAAACATTGTTAGGCTCGCCCATAACCGCGGGCACGGCTATTCGAATAGTTTTACTCTGGCCAGAGGTGTACAAATTTACCCACAAGACACAGCCCCACAACATGTTGCCATGCCCTCAGTACCACCACGGTACCTCGATAAGGAGCTGTGACAGTACCCCTCGCATAACACAATTCAAAATAGTGCACCGTTCCCGGATCATAGTCACCCCCTTTAACCAAGGTATGGACTCCCCAGCGACCCCCATGGACTTATCGCCACTTCACAGTCTGGTGCCCCACAATGAACCATACTATACAAAAGATAAAGCCGTTGCCCACGCTGGCTTGTGGTTAGTACGGTTAATGCTTCACAACAGTAGCTCGCGAACCGGTCCTTAATTGTCATGAGCACAACTATCCAAACCTCAAACCATGTGCTCACAACCCACCATTAATCAGGTTTGAGTTGGCAAATTAATTAACCAATCACGATTGACCATCGTGAGCTACCATTAAATATCCATCATTAAGTATTAGTGAAACATTAGTTATCCCAATAGTGTGCTAATGTTTCTAAGCATGACTAAGCAATTATCCTGCTATCTAGTTGAACCAATATATAACGTCCAACTAGTCAAATTTATAACCCAAGGTATCAAGGAATAGGATAATCAATGCAAATTGGCCATAACAAAGGAATAGGTTCACGCCACCCAATGACATTCAAAAATAAATGCACATTTGAAATAAATAGAGAATTTAAATATAGGATCAACATGCTCAAAGGATTGTGTTTGGGATCTGTGTGACTTGCCTTGCAAACAAGCGTCTTTAACTCTCTTCAGGAACTTTTCCAACGAACAAACGATCCTTCGAAACGACTGAAAACTAAACCTAGAACGCAAAACAAGGAAAACACTAATAAAAACCAAATAAACAGTACAAATAAAAAACATACATGGGTTGAGCTTAAATTTAGATGAATTTAGAGACTTGAACACCTCATTCTGAGTTATATGAATTAGTTATGATTTTTACAAGATTTACTCCAATTAAAGATTAATTAAAAAGATTAAATAGATTTATGACACAATTTATATTTATTATTATTATTAAATAGACCTTGATTTTAGATAAATTTAGCAACTGGAACCACATTAATCCGAGTTACGAATGATGAATTAATGAAGATTTACCGATTTAATCGCTGACATCAGCGATGACATCATCGCCGGCGGAGAGAGAAAGAGCTGCGGGGAGGGATTTCCGGCGACGGCGGCAGAGGGGAAGGGGGTGGCCCGAAAGAGGAGAGGGAGGGGGTCTATTTATAGCGCATGGGAGAGAGAGATCCGAGTTGAAACGCAAGGCGAATTGCGCCGGAGAAAACCTAGGGTTTGGGTGGAGAGATAAACTCGAAAACGAATCGCAAATTCACGACCGGAATTCAAAAGGGATAAAATCGGATTCTTTGGGGGAAACGAGATAGAAGAAGATAAGGGAAACAAATCCCCTCAACTAATTTTGGAAGTCACGAGAGAGGGATTTGAGGCTAGATTTAAAACCGCCTCGGTTGCTACAGTGTCACGGGCTGGAGGTTGAAGAAACGATACGTAACGAGGGAGGAAGTAGACTTTTTTTTTTATGTTTTTTGGGCCGGTTGAAGAAGACACAAAACAGACTTTAGAAGGGAGGGGCAGTCCGGGCTGAGAAAGAGAGGGACACGAAATGACTTCTCAGATTGGCCCAAACAGGAAAGAGACTTAAATTCTTTTTTTCCAATTAAATAATTGCTGAAATGATCTTTTGATTATTAAAATACTTTCAATGTCAAATAATTCCAAGAAAAATCCTGAAAATACTTGGACACTTAACGTATTTAATAAAATTATAATCAGATCCTTTAATGATTAATTTATTTTTTTAATATTTACTGAAATGTTATTTGTATTATTAAAATTAGTTTTGAGCTCCGAAAAATCCGAGAAAATTCCAGAGAGTAGAATTAACCATGAAGAATTTAATAAAAAATAAATTCAGCCATGTTTAATTATGAAATTTTATGTGCCACATCAACTTCACTTGTAAATTAATAAACATTTAATATAAATTCTAGAAATAATTTATTAAATAATTTATAAATCCCTGAAATGAAAATCAGGGTGTGACAGATCTACCCCCCTTACAAAGAATCTCGTCCCGAGATTTGGAACGGCTAGAAAGAAAGATGGCATAGATAAACTACAGTATACTTTATTCCATAACTCTCATAATTATTCTAAGGCTGAAAGAAAACTACTGCTGCTTTGAGACTTTTGGTTGAGCTGTATCACTTGAAGACACAACTGGCACTGCATTGGCTCCTGTGACAACATTGTGGTTACTGATGCTTCGGCTTCAGACACTCTCTTGCAAAGTGACCTGGCTCATAGCAGTTGAAACACACAAGCTGCTTCCTTCCATTACCGTTGTCTTCTTGAGACTGATTTGGCTTAATTGGCTCTGGTTGAGTAGCTTGCTCATTGCTTACTTCATTACTTGCATTGTTAACTAAGTCAACCTCACTGCCGTTGTTAAACTGCTGTGATTGTTCTTGTGATGTAGAAGACGATCCTTCAATTTAAAGTGGCTTGATACGTTGCCTTCGGATGCTACCTTGTGCTTCCTTGAAAACAAACATTCTTCTCTTGCGGTTATCCATCATGTTCTGCTTATCTTCCTGGCGAATAGCTTTGTCAACTAACTTTTGGAAATCAGCATAGTCACCAGAGATTAACTTAATTGACAACTCATCATTTAGTCCTTCCAAGAATTTCTCCTGCCTTTCTTCGTCAGTACGTACATCTTCTGGAGCATAACGGGCCAAACGATTGAACTCATGAAGATACTCTGTCACAGTGCGATCCCTTTGCTTCAGTGTTCTGAACTCACGCTTCTTTAAAGCAACAACTCCTACAGGTATATGCGTCTTCTTGAATTCTTCAGTGAACTCTACCCAAGTGATTGGTTGTCCTTCTGCTCTGTTTATCCGAAAATGATCCCACCATTCTGAAGCAGGTCCTTGCAACTGATGTGAAGCAAACATGACTTTCTCCTGATCAGTGCTCTGGAGCAATTCCAACTTCTTCTTGATAGTATGCAGCCAATCACCAGCTTCAACAGGGTTGGTAGTGCTAGAGAAGGTAGGTGGCCTCACACGAAGAAACTCTGTCAAGTTGTTCTGTAGTTGAGAGGCATGCGCATTGTTGTTCCCTTGGTTTAGCTGATTCTGCATCTGCTGCATCATCATTGTCATAAGTTCAGTCTGGTTGGCTAGAACTTGAGCGAGTGTTGAGTTCTCTTCATTGTTATTGTTTCCACTTTCACTGACGCGAGTGTTCACCCTCTGTTGCAGATTTGGAAAAGATAGAAGGGATGGGGTTACACTAAAGATGAGATCTTAACCATGTTACCACTGATCTGGTGTGGGTAATCTATTATATTGTTCAAGTTGATTAAACAAACAACCTAGTACAGTTACACGCTCATCAATGACCTACATCAATGACGGGAATGTAACCATACCTACACACAAGCAAACAACAAACGTTCTACCCTGCAAAAGTCACTCTGGTGGTTTGGGTTCTAAGGTAGGATCCAAACTTTACTCCATCTTGACACTTTAGTCCGACCATCGTCTCCTTGTTTCTCGATCCACTTGAATTGACTTCCGTATGTAAATAGTATCGAATCTTCGAGTTTCTCCAACAAGTTTAACAACTATTCAAGTTGAAAGAGAAAGGGAGAGATTGATAAAATGATTTGCAAAGAATTCTGGCGAAGGAAGAAAGGAAAATTTTTTCACTAATAAAGTTTTCGAAAAAAAATTGTCCTTAAGGTTTGACCATTTGGCTTATCCTACAGTCAAGATGGCTCTGATACCAACTTGTCACGCCCAGAAATTCACAAGTAATTTCCGAACTAATTTGTGCATACAATCCTCGTCCAGGAATCAGCCGAGGTACACAAATCGACAATTTAATATAGAGAATCATCAAAATAATAACGATACATACTTACAAAAAATAAAGAAAACAGCAGCGGACAAACGATCTAACGATGGCTTCAACTCCACTCCCACAGGCAGCTCAACTGGGGTATAAGCCAAACGTCTTCTCCTTCTGAATCCTTTTTCTTCAACTGAGGTTTGATGATTATTGCAAAGTGAGTACATGGAATACTCAACAAGACACACGGCAAGTATGCAAGTGCAATGGATACCAAAGAATGACATAATATAAGGTTCATTTGCGAAAACAGCATTTGGCAAAGAGTTGAGAATTTTTAAAACAGTAGAGTAATTAATTAAACAGTATTAATCAACACTGAACAACACCCCGTGTTGTACAGGCCCAAACCACCACTGAACAACCATGCCCGGTTGCACAGATCCAACCTCCAAACCAGGAATTAGCCATTCCATACCAGGAGCTAAACCAATTATCACCATATATCACATTATTATTATAGATGAACAAGTGGGACTAATCACGAAAAACATTGTTAGGCTCGCCCATAACCGCGGGCACGGCTATTCGAATAGTTTTACTCTGGCCAGAGGTGTACAAATTTACCCACAAGACACAGCCCCACAACATGTTGCCATGCCCTCAGTACCACCACGGTACCTCGATAAGGAGCTGTGACAGTACCCCTCGCATAACACAATTCAAAATAGTGCACCGTTCCCGGATCATAGTCACCCCCTTTAACCAAGGTATGGACTCCCCAGCGACCCCCATGGACTTATCGCCACTTCACAGTCTGGTGCCCCACAATGAACCATACTATACAAAAGATAAAGCCGTTGCCCACGCTGGCTTGTGGTTAGTACGGTTAATGCTTCACAACAGTAGCTCGTGAACCGGTCCTTAATTGTCATGAGCACAACTATCCAAACCTCAAACCATGTGCTCACAACCCACCATTAATCAGGTTTGAGTTGGCAAGTTAATTAACCAATCACGATTGACCATCGTGAGCTACCATTAAATATCCATCATTAAGTATTAGTGAAACATTAGTTATCCCAATAGTGTGCTAATGTTTCTAAGCATGACTAAGCAATTATCCTGCTATCTAGTTGAACCAATATATAACGTCCAACTAGTCAAATTTATAACCCAAGGTATCAAGGAATAGGATAATCAATGCAAATTGGCCATAACAAAGGAATAGGTTCACGCCACCCAATGACATTCAAAAATAAATGCACATTTGAAATAAATAGAGAATTTAAATATAGGATCAACATGCTCAAAGGATTGTGTTTGGGATCTGTGTGACTTGCCTTGCAACCAAGCGTCTTTAACTCGTCTTCAGGAACTTTTCCAACGAACAAACGATCCTTCGAAACGACTGAAAACTAAACCTAGAACGCAAAACAAGGAAAACACTAATAAAAACCAAATAAACAGTACAAATAAAAAAACATACATGGGTTGAGCTTAAATTTAGATGAATTTAGAGACTTGAACGACCTCATTCTGAGTTCATATGAATTAGTTATGATTTTTACAAGATTTACTCCAATTAAAGATTAATTAAAAAGATTAAATAGATTTATGACACAATTTATATTTATTATTATTATTAAATAGACCTTGATTTTAGATAAATTTAGCAACTGGAACCACATTAATCCGAGTTACGATGAATTAATTATGAATTAATGAAGTTTACCGATTTAATCGCTGACATCAGCGATGACATCATCGCCGGCGGAGAGAGAAAGAGCTTGCGGGGAGGAGATTTCCGGCGACGGCGGAGAGAGGGAGGGGTGGCGGCCGAAAGAGGAGAGGGAGGGGGTTCTATTTATAGCCATGGGAGAGAGAGATCGAGCTTGAAACGCAAGGAATTGCGCCGGGAAAACCTAGGGTTTGGTGGAGAGATAAACTCGAAAACGAATCCAAATTCACACCGAATTCGAAAGGGATAAAATCGGATTTTTGGGGGAAGAGATAGAAGAAGATAAGGGAAACAAATCCCCTCAACTAATTTTAGGAATACACGAGAGAAAAGGCCGGATTTGGAGGAGAAAAACCGAGCCAACTCGGGCTCAGTTCGGCTGGCCCGAGGTTGAAGAAGAACCGTAACGAGGGACGAAAAGTAGACTTTTTGTTTTTATCTTTTGTTGGGCCGGTTGAAGAAGGACACAAAACAGAGTTTAGAAGGGAGGGGCAGTCCGGGCTGAGAAAGAGAGGGACACGAAATCGACTTCTGCAGATTCGGCCCAAATCAGGAAAGAGACTTAAATTACTTTTTCCAATTAAATAATTGCTGAAATGATCTTTTGATTATTAAAAATACTTTCAATGATCAAATAATTCCAAGAAAAATCCTGAAAATACTTGGACACTTAAAGTATTTAATAAAATTATAATCAGATCCTTTAATGATTAATTTATTTTTTTAATATTTACTGAAATGTTATTTGTATTATTAAAATTAGTTTTTGAGCTCCGAAAAATCCGAGAAAATTCCAGAGAGTAGAATTAACCATGAAGAATTTAATAAAAAATAAATTCAGCCATGTTTAATTATGAAATTTTATGTGCCACATCAACTTCACTTGTAAATTAATAAACATTTAATATAAATTCTAGAAATAATTTATTAAATAATTTATAAATCCCTGAAATGAAAATCAGGGTGTGACAAGGAACTTGCTGCATCGGCTCGACCACTGGTTGTTTTCCCTTCGTCCACTGTGCATACTGTTTCTCCGTGATGTGCTGAGGGCTTCCTCCCGTTTGCCTGGTGAGGACGAGTGGCAAGGTTGATGCTGGTTGGGCCGATGGAGGTGGGATCGGCTTCATCGGCTGTGGAGCCGTGCTCAGATCGGTCCTCAAAGTCCGGTAAGCAGGGAACTTATTTTCTGGCAAGAAAATCGGCCCTTGAGGCTTGTACTGATGAATGGAACCATCGAAGATTGATTTGACCGTATTGGTCAATGTGTTCACCAGGATCCCAGACTGGTTGACTAGCACAGACTGAACTACGGAGTCGATTCGGTCTTGCAACGTCGGCGCAGCGTTTTCTTCGGTCTTGACGGTGTGGTCGTGCGCCGCTACCGACGTGCTGGCTCCATCTCCAGGGCTTGGCATTACCACCTTAGATTTTTGGATAAGGGTACCTTGCCGAGTCCTAGATTATGTCTGCAGGTACATATTTTGGAACTGCTCGACCAGCTTGTCCATCTCAGCTCTCTGCTCTTCATTGAGCTGGTCGACGGTCACGGAGACGACGTTCTCCTCGGAGTTCTCACCCTGCTTTGACATCTTGCAGTGGTCTTCTTGTTGTCGCGAAGTTTGCGTTTCTGTGGTCCCACTAGGCGTGCCAAAAGCGTGTTGGCGCAGAATTTAGACCCGCCTCACGACCAAACGGGTTCCACGTTTCCACGGCGGCCTGGGAGATCTGCTTAGCTCCAGTGCAGGTCCAAAGGCTTGCCTAGGTGTGTGTAGGGTGTGCCAGTTGATTTGATCTGCAATCAACAAGATAAACAAGCAAACCATGTAAGTAAACAATGGCTGATCGGCCGATAGGCCGATGTCGCATTGTCATGACCTAGCCGATAGGGCAAAGCTATATCGGCTCGCTTGTAATTGTGATAAAATAACATCAAAATATAAATCTAATCTCATCGGCCTTCATCAACATGTTCATGTCAATTAGAGGCATCGGTCGATGAGAGATAAAAGAAATAATTGCACTAGCTAATACTCTAATGCAGACTTGTACAAGCCAATCAACTTATATAAGTATATCGATCACAGGTAAACCCTTAAAGGATAACTTATAACAAATACATTCATATCTGTCAATCTACTTGTACAAGTGGCAAATACATATAAAAACATTATAGTAGTTGCATGTATTAGATAAGACCGGCTGAAACCCCGGTGCTATCCTTAATCACGATCGAAAACAGGCTTTGGATTAGATCTCAAAACAGGACTAAGGTCGCTAGCAACTCAAAGTGTGAATTAAGAATTAACACAAAGAAAATCAAGTCATCGATCGCTTTTGGGGATGGTAGATGCATTGAAAGATTTAACTAAGCATAATAATTAAACTGTCATCGGCAATAAACCCTAAAACAAGCAGATCGCTGGCGAAGCATAATTAATACACTTATGAAAATCACTCGAAGCATGATAAATGACGATCACATCATCGAGGTTTAACGTGCCTAAAGCGACACGTTAGCCCCGACGATGTAGATCGTCGGGCACGAGTTCTTACCTCTGCTCTAGGAATGCAAGAACTCGTCGAGATTAACCTCTGACGAGGGTTGGCGATGCGCCAAAAGTAGATTGATTTATGTGTTGTATTGTTGTGGGAGAGTTTCTATGTACAAACTACCGGGATATTTATACCCGAGATTACAATCGATAGAATTTACCCTAAATTTGCAAAGGACCTGAGAAACATGCGTGTTGCCCTATGTACGGACGTCATTAATACATTTGGTGATTTGAGCAGTCGTCATAGTACATGGCCAGTTCTTCTTGTGAACTATAACACTCCTCCCTAGTTGTGCCTCAAGAGGAAGTATACTATGCTTGCGTCATAGTACATGGCCAGTTCTTCCATGCAATTGGCCAAAAGATCATTGATCTGGAAGGCCTAAATAAACTACAGGCAGAAATTGTAAAAACCCTATCCTATCTTGAGATGTACTTTTCGCCTACGTTTTTTGATATAATGGAACATCTTCCCGTGCACCTAGTGAAGCAGACAAAATGTTGTGGTCCTACTTTCATGAGGCAGATATATCCTTGTGAAAGGTACATGGGGATATTGAAGAGCTTCGTACGGAACCGATCCCACCCTGAGGGGAGCATCATTGAAAGTTACACCACCGAGGAGGTCATCGAGTTTTGTGTAGACTACATGTTGGAAACCTCTTCAATTGTATTACTACAATCTCATCATGAAGGCAGGCTTGAAGGAATGGGTACTGTTGGAGAGAAAATTGGCAGACTGGATTGCAAGGTGTATGATAAAGCGCATTTCACGGTCCTCCAGCATATGACTGAAGTAGTTCGTACTTGGAAGAACACGAGGGATTAATCCGACAAGACAACCCAAGGCGACCAGAGAGTTGGGTTAGAAGAAAACACATTGCTTGTTTCAATGAATGTTTCAAGAACCGAATTGCTGACTCGCACATCTTGTCAAGTGAAACACTAAAGTGGTTGTCACAGGGTTCAGAATGGGATGCTATTATCTGGCAAGCATATGACACCAATGGATACACATTTTACATGGTCAAGCAAGACAAAAAATACACAGTGCAGAAGAGTGGGATACGCATTGAGGCAAGTAGCGGCGGTGGTCATCGTGATCAATACTATGGCTGAGTAGAGCAAATATTGGAGCTGGATTACTTGAAGTTCAAAGTGTTGTTGTTTCGTTGTCGATGGGTCAATCTTCGTAGTGTCAAAGTTGATAAGGAAGGTTTCACCATTGTCAACTTGGCTAACAACGTGTAGAAGGATGAACCATTTGTTCTCGTGAAACAAGTTGTTCAAGTCTTCTACATAATTGACCCGAGTAACAGGAAACTACATGTAGTTCGTGAAGGGAAAAGTAGAATTGTTGGATTGAACAACATTGCATATGAAGATGATTATAACCAGCACGTCCATGGCGTGGGTCAAGAAATACCTCTAGAAGAGGAGGAAGAAGAAGATGAGGTTCAACATGCACGCGTTGACCGTGAGGAATGACTTTTTTTTGTAAATTAGGTCCAGTATGATCATGTCTAATTTTGTGTAGTACACATGTTTGTTATCTTGGAAATAGTTCGAAGAGCTGTAATATTTTGAAATATGTTGGAGAACTTTTGAAATATTTAAGTCCAATGAAATAATTTATAAAATAAAATAATACCTTTGAAATGAATAAAAAATAATATTATTAGAGCAAATATTGTCAAAATAGTTAGAGCAAATATTTAAGTCCAATGAAATATTGCCTATGAAATAGCTAAGGAAATATATAAGAGCCCATAATTTATAAAATAATTTAATACCTTTGAAATGAATAAAAAAATATTGTTAGAGCAAATATTGTCAAAATAGTTAAAGCAATTATTTAAGTCCAATGAAATATTAGGTTGGAGAGGCACCCCCATCTCACTCCTTCAGATACAGATCTCTCTCTTACTCATTCACTCAATTACGCGCCTCACTCTCTCACAACTACCGCCTCCCCGAAGACCGCAGACCGCCGCTTCCTCGCTGTTGACCACTAGCCACCTTGTCCCCGCGCGCCATCCTCAAAGATCGCCGGACACAGCCTTCTTCCTGGCCTCCACGACGTCGGCCGCTGCCTCCACCGACGCCGACTGTAGCCACCTCCCCGGTCTCCACTGACGCTGGCCGCACCTGCCTTCCCGGCCTCCACAATGCCGGCCGCCGCATTCCCGGCCTCCACGATGCCGGTCGCCGGCTCCCTGGCCTTCACTACACTGGCAGCCACACCCACAGCAAGAAGATGACGCGGTTCGTCGCCTCCCCGGCCTCCATGATGCCGGCCGCCGCCTCCCTGGCCTCCACGACGCCGGTAGCTGACCAGCGTCCTCCACGACGACGGTCGCCGCACATCCGCCCTCAACGATGACGGTTGCCGCCCCCCTTCCTCGTGGTGAGCCGCCCCCTGTCATTCATCTTCTGTCCTCCATGTTTGTCGATGATGAAATTGTTGAAATGTGAACTACAAGTTAGTGATTTTTTTTTGTCAATTTGATGGTTGCTAGTATTGTCAGGGTTATGGATAAAGCATATCTCCTATTCTTGGGGTCATGAAGTATATAGATATGGCATACCCTTAGTATACGGGAAGGTTACCTTAACATTATGAAATTCGGCTAACAAACAGGGAAATTGTAACCCGAATAGAAGGTGTTAGAATCCTGTTCGGGGAGGATACAATCTCTATGATCTCGTAGGATAAAATTACTATTTGAGTTCTACTTGGAGGCTAAGGCAGTCTGTGGTATAAATACAAAGCCTTTCAGGGGTACGGGATCATCCAATCATAGTGCAAACCACCACCATAGCAGAGGCAATCTAGAGGACTCAAAGACAAATCGTCACCAGGATCTCGTCGAGCCGTTCTCGATAGGGATCTCATCGGTACTTTACATTTCTGTTGTTCTCTATTGTAATCTCTGTGGTTTTCACCATAATCCCATATAAACTGGAGTAGGGCTATTACCTCTCGAGGGGCCTGAACCAGTATAATCCATGTTTTCTGTGTGTTTGAACTCATTTCGTGTAGATCCTTGTACCAACGACCCCATACTCTACAAATACTGTAGTCGCGATCTACACCGTCGACAGTGGCGCGCCAGGTAGGGGAACTTGGTGCTCAAGGTTTCGCTGAGATGACTTCAAATTCAGGGCTTTCCGACAACAATGTCTACATTCATCCTGGCCTGGGAGATCCTACTCAACCGACGTTCATTTGGACTCAAGTCGGATCCATCGTCTTTGCTGTCTTCGCCGCAACTCCAATCTTGCCTTCCCCAATACCAGCTGGTATCGAGAACAGAGCTGCGAGGACAGAAGAAAACAATTTTTCATCAGCTATTCCTTCCATCCAGTCAAAAAGGAGAAATACGATGACTTCGACTCCCCGAAGAATTCCTAAAGCAGCCAAACTTTAGGCATCTGTTGGGGGCCAAGTGTCGACAAGGAAGTCTCCTCCAAGCTACGACACCTGGTGTTCGATCCACAAGACATCCCAGCATTCTTTGGTCGAAAGTTGGGTGATACTTCAAGTGAAGGCTAAACTCGATGCTTGCAAAGATTGAGATATCCAACGCACATCTCCATACAAGGCGTGGTGCCCAATCCACAAATCGAAAAGTCACCCCTTATAGATTGCAAGATCTTCTTGAAAATCACTAGTCCTTTGGTTTGTGTCCCCTGCTGTCTGATTCACCAACAAAGAGATCAATCTCAGGATGCGATGGTGGACGATAGCGTGATGGACACCCCAGATCGTCTGGTCGGATTCATCAACATTGATCCTCATGAACCCTCCGTCCTCCATAGCCTACAATCTTTGGGATCCAACTCTCCTCAGGGTGTGAATGTGATTGAGGGAATCATCGAGGATGTACCTGAAGAGGGTGAAGTCCGTTCGGGGAAAGAGCCTCCTGCTCCCAAGACGTCACGCCCACCTGAGGAGCTAGTTTGAACCCCCGCCGAACACTTCACTGTGGACAACTCGTTGCTAAAGCAAACTCCGTTTGACCCGGTTACCTTCCCAGAAGCAAACGTCTGGGTCAGACGGTTACAGTCAACGGTGGCCAATCTCAACTCTACCTTCCTGGCCGAGGCCGGATCTAACCCACAGGGTCTGTATCCTCGTCCTCGAGGTAGAGACCGAGTACCAGAAGATGACACTGCCGAGGACGCCCTTAGTCCACACCCCAGCCGGGATCCAGGCCGCAACTCTTGAAACGCATTGCAGAGAAGGCAGGACAATCAGCCTCCTCCTTATCAAGCTGACCGTGATCTTCGCAATCACTTGAATAGGCGTAGGCGGGAGCAACAAGATCAGAACGACGTCGACCACCACCAACCTCGCGCACCTCATAGAGGAAATAAAAAGTGGGATGACAACGACAACCGAGGAGACCGCAATAACAATCGAGATCATCGGGACCATCAAAGTCAACAGGGCAGGAACGATCAAGATCGACGACAACATCATGACAACCGACGACGACAGAATTCGTGATCCCCAAACTCCAGGAGGGACCGAGAACAAGGCCGTAGGTCAAGGGGCCGCACCCCCGCCCACGGTGATCCTTCGTCGTCATCATCATCCATTGGAGGCAGTTCTCACAGGCCGTGAGGACGTCGTCCACCCTTTATACCAGGAGGCGAATGTCGGTCTTTCGTACCTACCCTGTGAGAGGTGCGATGGCCAAGCAAGTTTCATCCCGCAGCGGTAGAAAAGTATGACGGCAGTACTGATCCGGAGGAGTTCCTGCATGTCTACTCAATAGTTCTATACGCGGTCAGCGCAGATGACAACGCGTTGGCAAACTATTTGCCGGCAACATTGAAGGGTCTGCTCGGTTATGGCTGGTACATCTCCCACCTCGCTCGATTTCTTTCTAGGAAGATTATGACAGCAGTTTGTCGCGAATTTTCAAGGAACATACAAGTGGCATGCGATCAAGGACGATCTACGCACCCTTAGGCAGAACCTGGGTGAATCCTTAAGGGACTATATACGGTGTTTTAACAAATGCCGGAATACGATCCCCGAGATTACCAATGCTTCTATCATACGCGCGTTCAATTCAGGCATCCGAGATCGGTACACTATCCAAGAATTAGCGACAAGACAAATCACCTCGGCCATGAAGCTGTTCGAGATCATCGACAGATGCACACACGCAGACGATGCCCTCAGGAGGAAGAATAAAAAAAGCAAGGTGGTCGAGGAGAAGCAACCAGATAACAAGGAAGCACCAGCGTTTACCAAGAAAAAGAAACAGAACCGCAAAAAGGAAGGGAAACTCAAGGCGAAGACAGAGGTCCTTGTCGCAGAACAAGCGAGCCTACCCCCAAAGCGCCCAGCCCTTCAAGGCGATGAACCGGTACGACAATGGTGCCCAATCCATAAGACCAGCACACATACCCAGGAAGAGTGCCAGGTCTTCTAGAAAGTGTTGGCAAAATAGTTGGCCCTCGAAAAAGGAAAGCGAGTTCGTGTGGTCGAGAGGAGCACTGATGATCTCTCGTCCGACAGCGAACTCGTATTCCTAGATTTTGATCTGTATGTAGCCCATATCTTCCGCGGTTCTATGACGTACACCTCTAAAAGGGAGTATAAGGAGGTAGAACACAAAGTCTGCTCCACGTCACAAGGAGTCGTGCCCAACATGAAATGGTCGGACCAAAAGATCAAGTTCTTAGGACACGACCATCTGACAACAACGATCGTGCCAAGCTGATATCTGATAGTAGTCGAGCCTACCATCTGGAACATCAAAGTAGCATGTGTCCTCATCGACAGCGGTAGCTCCATCAACCTTCTTTTTGCTAGCACACTCGATGCAATGGGCATCCCTTCCATGGGATCACTCCAGAGTCATTGTCCAAGCCGTTGGGAAATATCACGCTAGCCGTGACGTTCGGCCAGGCTAATAACTTCCGGACAGAGTAGATCACTTTTGATGTAGCCGAGTTCAACATGGTTTACAATGCTATTCTCGGATGGACAGCACTGGCAAAATTCATGGCGACGTCCCACTACGCATAGCAGATTCTAAAGATGCCAGGCCCAAAAGGGACAGTCACAATCTCCGGGAACGCGAAAGTAGCGGCACAGTGCAACAAGAGGAGCCTTGACATGGTCGAGCATACTCCCACTCTACCCGCCACTACAGAATCCCCTCAGAAAGTGAGCAAACCCAACAAGGCACCCAAGCCCGACGGCGCAATCAAGATTGTCACGTTGACCAACAGCAACCCTGATAAGACAGTTAAAATCGGGGCAATGCTCGACAACAAATAGGAGCTCGAGCTCATCACCTTCCTCCGCGAGAATGCAGACGTGTTCGCTTTGCAACCATTCGACATGCCTGGAGTCCCTAGGGAGGTGATCGAGCACAAACTGATGGTGTGTCCCGATGCCAAGCGAGTCAAACAGAAATTGCGGCAGTTCACACAAGATCGAAAAGAAGCTATTCGAGAAGAACTGGACAAAGTTCTCAAAGCAGGCTTCATCAGGGAGGTTATCCATCCAGAGTGGCTCGCTAATCCAGTAATGGTGCATAAGGCCAACGACAAGTGGAGAATGTGTGTAGACTTCACCAATCTCAACAAGGCGTGCCCCAAGGACCACTTCCCTCTTCCTCGCATTTACCAATTGGTGGATTCAACTTCTGGTTGTGAGTTGTTAAGTTTCCTCGATGCTTACTCCGGCTACCACCAGATCAGCATGGCCAAAGAGGACGAGGAGAAGACTGTGTTCATAACGTCCTTTAGTGTTTTTTGCTACACCAAGATGCCCTTTGGACTAATCAATGCAGGCAACGCATACCAACGAGAAATCCAGAGGGCTTTTGACGACCAGATCGACAAGAACATGGAGGCATATGTCGACGACGTCGTGGTCAAGACAAGGACAAAAGACAAGCTGATTGATGACCTGAAGGAAACATTCAACAATCTCCGGCGACATCGGCTCAAACTGCTAGGATTTCTTGTCACCGGACGAGGAATTGAAGCAAACCCCGAGAAGATCAAGGCCATCGAAAACATGACTCAAGGAAGTGCAGAAGCTTACAGGATGTATGACAGCTCTAAGTCGGTTCATGGCTAGGATGGGAGAACGAGGACAATCTTTCTTTGCCTTACTTAAAAAGTAAGATAGATTTGAGTGGACACAGGATGTAGAGAATGCATTTATCGTGCTCAAACGGTACTTGTCCAACCCCCCTGTACTCGTTGCCCCATAGCCAATGGAAGAACTATTTTTATATATTGCTACCACACCTTATTCTGTTAGTACTGTGATTATCGTTGAGAGGGACAAAATACAACATCCAGTGTTCTATGTCAACGAGGCCCTCCACAATGCCAAAACTCGATATCCTCAAATACATAAGTTGCTCTATGCTATAGTCATGACATCATGAAAGCTGCGCCATTACTTACAGGCCCATAAAGTCACGGTCGTCTCTTCTTTCCCTCTCGGCGAAGTGGTAAGAAACAAAGACGTCGTCAGACGCATTGCTAAATGGGTCGTCAAACTCAGCCAATTCGATGTCAACTTCGTCCCGCGCACAGCCAACAAGTCATAGGTTCTCGTAGATTTCGTTGCCGATTGGACTGTTCCTGAGAACACCCCAACCGGTCACACAAATGACGAGACATGGACAATGGCCTTTGACAGGGCTTTTAACAGTTAGGGAGAAGGGTCAGGATTCATTCTGAGATCTCTAGCTAGAGATCAGTTCAAACATGCAATACACCTCAACTTTAGAGCTACAAACAACAATGCAAAGTAAGAGGGACTACTCGCCAGGTTACGAGCAGCTGTAGCACTTGGGGTAAAACGATTAATTGTGAAAGGGGACCTAGAGTTAGTCGTTAACCAAGTGCACAAAGACTACAAATGCTCAAACCCAGAATTAACCAAGTACCTCGCTGATGTCAGGAAGCTGGAGCAAAAGTTTGATGGCTTAGAAGTACATCATGTCTATCGCAAAGACAACACCGATGCTGACAACTTAGCATGGTGTGCGTCCAAAAGAGAACCTGTTGAACTGGGAACCTTTCTGGACGTTCAGACGAAACATTCAGTTAAGACCACGGATGACGAAGGCACCTTAGCCAATGCCGAGAACAGCTCAGGGGCTACTCAAGAGGTCACTCATATCGTCGTCGACATCGAGACCACGACGGACTATCATACTCTTGGATGCCGACAAACTTCCGGACCAAGACACCGAGGCAGAAAAACTCTCTTGCCACACAAAAGCTTATTGTATGATCTGCAACGACTTATACAAAAAAATGCCAAACAGAGTTCTGCTCAAGTGTGTCTCTCCTGATGACGGCAATGATCTACTACTCGACATCCATGAAGGAATATGCTGTTCTTACGCTGGTGGGCGAACTCTAATAAAAAAAGCCTTCCGACAAGGATTTTTCTAGCCAACAGTCTTTCAAAACGCTTGCGACTTGGTAAAATGGTGTGAAGCTTGCCAATTTCACAGTAAACACACTAAGATGCTAGCTCAAGCACACCAAACTATCCCTCTCACCTAGTCGTTCTCGTGCTAGGGGCTTGACATCCTCAAACCGTTTCCTCGAGGACCATGCGGCTACAAGTTCTTGTTCGTGGCTATCGACAAATTCACTAAGTGGATTGAGGCATAGCCAACAAGAGAAATCAAAGCCGAACATGCCATCAAGTTCATGAAAGGGATTTTTGTAGATACGGACTACCACATCGGACTTTGACAAACAACGGCTCCCAGTTCACTAGTGGTGCCTTCTAGGACTACTGCATTGAAGTAGGAGTAAAAATCTGCCTCTCATCAATCTCCCATCTTCAGAGTAACAGGCAGGTAGAGCGGGCAAATGGTATTGTGCTCCAAGGGGTCAAAACACGTGTGTACGATAGGCTCTTGGCTTATGACGCCCGCAGGGTTGATGAACTCCCTTCTGTCCTGTGGGCCATCTGCACTACCTCGACAACCTCCACCAAAGAGATTTCCTTCTTTCTCGTGAATGGTTCCGAGGCCATGCTCCCTCCCGAGATTTGGCACCGGTCTACACGAGTTAGTATTCAAATAAGGATCAGGAGGAGTAGCGAGCAGACAATATCAATCTTGTAGAAGAACATCGAGAACGTATTGTCGTTCGAGCAGCCATGTGCCAACAGGTCCTACGTCGCTATCACGAAAAGCGTGTTCGTGCCCATACAATTACCATCAGCGATTACGTCCTTCAACGAGTTCAGAATCAAGCAGAGCGAAACAAGCTCTCACCTAAGTGGGAGGGACCGTACACGATGGTCGATGTCTTAAGGCCAGGTGCATTCAAGATCACAGATGACGAAGTTTGCAAGTTTTGTGTAAATTTTATGTATAGAATCGATATACCAAAGTCTGTAAGTTTTGTTTAATAATATACAATATTCCAAATTCTTTTCTTTTGAAGTGTTTTACCTAGTGATCCCCTTTTCTTATATCGCCTTGTGTCGAAGTCGATCCTAGTGTCCTCTTACGCTAGTCTGACAAGCTTCAGGGTCCCATGGACCTTGACTGGGGACGCCTAGCACTGTAAAAACTTGTCAGGCCATGCAGAGTCAAACGACCATGTTAAATCTGGTTATATTAGAGTACCCACTTGAGCGTATTAACTAAGCCGTGTAACCGGGAATTGGTTTTCCTAACTTCATGGTTGGGGGTTAGGACTTCGCAGCTTTAGCTTGGTTTGTTATAAGATTTAAGCTGTCTTCATAGAAAACGATTTCCCCACGAGAATAGCTGGGGGCTAGGGAGAGTATCGTACTCTGTTGGCTGAGAGTAGCCCTTGTGAGAGTACTCGTACACTGTCTTTTTCCGATACTTATACAATATATTTCAATTCTTACTTAAGTTCTGATACATATGTAAAATACTAACATATACATTAAGTGTTCCATAGGTACAAAAACTACCAGGAAGGCCACTGCCAGTCCATTGTGAAGAAGACGTCCTCGGCCAATGGAGCGAAGGATTGCATGAGGCTGTCGATCTCGTTTGCCTTCAAGCGAGAACGCGAGAATCCCTCCCAGAGAAAACTCAAGCTCATCTGCGGACGCCCACCGCGGATGCAGGCAAGGATGTGGCCACCAGCATATCGACTGGCGCGATGACACTTCTGCTTTAGGCTGTTGTCGATTCGCTTCCCGATTCTCGCAAGGTGGTCACACGTACTCCGTATCAAGGACAGATGACCGTTGATAGATTTCTCAGGAGGAGGACAGACCACCCGCAGCTCTTCGCAAAGACGTTGTAGAACTTGACAACAACCTTCGAGATAGGCGTCGATCCAGACTTCCCTACCTCGAAGGGCCTCTACAGCTTGGTCCTTCCAGACAACGTTGGCCATCTTCACGAGTTTCGTCTTCTTGAACTCGTCTTCCAATACTCGACGCGGCGTTCTCTCTTCTCTAAGTCATTCTTGAGGCCTACGTAGGACGTATCATCTTAGTTAGCTTCCTCCACGAATACGGGAGAAAAGGCTATAAAGGTCAGGTTCTTGTACCTTGGTTTAGCTCGAGGAGAGAGTTAAGTTGGAATCCATGTGGATCCAACGCGCTGTCAGCATTCATGACAACCATGGCATGGTTGTCGTCGCTCGGGGTTGAGGAAGCGCGAGGAGAAGGAGGTGCGACGTCAAAATTGCAAGGACATCCTCCTTGCAGGAAGACCTCATCTTCGATACATCTAAAAAGCAACATGATCATAACAAAAGTTAAAGGCCATAAAGAAGGATATCATTCTCGAAATACAACAAAAGTTAATGTTTGACCATTTGGCTTATCCTACAGTCAAGATGGCTCTGATACCAACTTGTCACACCCGGAAATTCACAAGTAATTTCCGAACTAATTTATGCATACAATCCTCGTCCAGGAATCAGCCGAGGTACACAAATCGACAATTTAATATATAGAATCATCAAAATAATAACGATACATACTTACAAAAAAATAAAGAAAACAGCAGCGGACAAACGATCTAACGATGGCTTCAACTCCACTCCCACAGGCAGCTCAACTGGGGTATAAGCCAAACGTCTTCTCCTTCTGAATCCTTTTTCTTCAACTGAGGTTTGATGATTATTACAAGGTGAGTACATGGAATACTCAACAAGACACACAGCAAGTATGCAAGTGCACCGGGATAAAAAGGATGGCAATAATAGGGTTCATTTGCAAAAGTAGCATTTAGCAAATATTCAAGAATTGTAAAACAGTTGAGTTACTAAATATCAATATTAACCAATCACTGCACATCACACCAATGCTGCACAGGCCCAACCAAACTTGAACAACCAATCCCGGTCGTACAAATCAAACCTCCAAACCAGAATTAACCATTCCATACCAGGAGTTAAGAAATTATCATCATTCATCACATTATCACATTCCCTCCATTAATGAACAGTGTGAGACTAATCACGAAAAACATTGTTAGACTCGCCCATAACCGTGGGCACGGCTATTCGAATAGTTTTACTTTGGCCAGAGATGTACCACTGTACCCACAAGACACAGCTCCACGACATGTCACCATGCGCCTTAATACCACCATGGTACCTTAGAAAGGAACTGTGATAGTACCCCTCGCACAACACAACTCACCACAGTGCACCATTCCTGGATCATAATCACCCCCTCTGCAACCAGAGGCATGGACTCCCCAGCGACCCCCACGGACTTCTCGCCGCTTCTCAGTCTGGCACCCCACAATGAACCATGCTATACAAAAGGTAAAGCCGTTGCCCACGCTGGCTTGTGGTTGGCACGGTTAATGTTTCACAATAGTAGCTCGCGAACCGGTCCTTAATTGTCATGAGCACAACCGTCAAAACCACGTGCTCACAACCCACCATTAATCAAGTTCTAATTATCAATTATCATAACACGATTGACCATCGTGAGCTACCACTAAATTTAACCATAAGTGATAGTGAAACATGTTTTATCCCATTAATGAGCTAATGTTTCTAAGCGTGGCTAAGCTTCTAACATAAGCATCTAGCTGAACCAAACCAATATATAAGGTTCAAGCTGATCAATTATTACCCATAGGAAAATAAAGTCATCTTCGGCCATAATTAAATGGGAAAGGCTCACCACCCAATGACATTCGAAAATAATGCATAAGTTGAAATAAAACCATAGCTTTAAACGAGTTCAACATGCTCAAAGGGTTGTTTGGGATCTGTGTGACTTGCCTTGAGCTTCTTCAAACACTTCTGAACCTTCCTCAACGTAAACGCTCTCCTCCGGAACGTCAGACACTAAAGCAAATGAACAAAATCAACAAAACAGTACAAAAACAAGCATAAACAGTACATGTGAATATTTTTAACATGTAGATCTTGACTTTAAATGAATTTAGAAACTTGAACCACTAGAATCCGAGTTATGATGATTTAGTTATGAATTTTCGAAGTTTAATCTTTTTCAACTAATACAGAAAATTATTACGATTTAAATAAAGGATTAATGATGTCATGATGACATCACCACCGGACAAGGTTCTGGACCACACAACCGCCGGTGATGGAGGGCTCGGTCGGCCAAACCGAGGACATCTACGCGAAGAGGACGACGAGGCGAACTCACTGATGCAAAGAACTACGACGAACGACGACCGGCGACGTCCGACGACGAGGTCCGATGGCGGCTCGGCTCGGGTCAACGACGGCGACGACTCTCCGGCGAGTTTCGGCGGCAGCGAAGAGGTGGACGGTGTGCGGCTTCTCCTCGTGAACCCGATGATAGCGACGGCAACCGGCGGCAACCACCACGGCGACGGCGCTAGGGTTTGCGCGGCAACGGCGAGCTCGGGTGGGGTGGCAAACGAAAGAGGAGAGGGAGGGGACTCTATTTAAAGCCACGGGAGAGAGAGCTCGAGCTTGAAACCCAAGGAATTGCGCCGGGAAAACCTAGGGTTTGGTGGACAGATAAACTCGAAAACGAATCCAAATTCGCACCGAATTCAAAAGGGATAAAATCGGATTTTTAGGGAAAAAGATAGAAGAGGATAAGGGAAACAAATCCCCTCAACAAATTTTAGGAATACATGAGAGAAAAGGCCGCATTTGGAGGAGAAAAACAGAGCCAACTCGAGCTCAGTTCGGCTGGCCCGAGGTTGAAGAAGAACAGTAACGAGGGAGAAAAAGTAGACTTCCGCTTGGGCTGAGAAAATAAAAGAAAAGGGAAAGGGCAGCTTGGCTGGGCCGCTTGGGCTGCACAACCACGCACACAAAGGAGGGAGTTGGGCTGGAAACAGCCCAACGGCTTAGGGAGGGTTTTTAAAACTTTTTCTTATTTAAATAATTCATGAAATGCTATTTCATTGATTAAAAATACTTCCCTTGCTCAAACAATTCCTAGAAAAATCTAGAAAATAGATAAACAAGCAAAGTATTTAATGAAATTTTATCTAACTCAGTTTTATGTTGCAATTTTTCCAAGATTTTATTAGAGTTTACCTTGAAGGCTTTTAAATAAATTCTAAAAATGCATTAAAGAATGAATTATTAAATTAGGCGATATTCAGGGCGTGACACCTATCAAACTGTTCTTAAAAATTATAAGGGAGCGTCAATTACTGTTCAAAAAAGGAAATGACGTTCTCCCCCAAGTCAAGGAGCTCTGACATCGTGTCCTCACATGTGTCATCGGCCCCGCCTTTCTCCAGTGCCTTCTCCAGGTCCACCTCGGGGTGCGTGTGCTTGAAGCATGCGAGGACTTGACATGCGTCGGTCCAGAGACCAGTGCGCATCTCCTCGGCAACCTGCTTGGTGTGCCTTGTCGAGGTGCCCTTCAGCTGACCGATAAGAAAACCCAGAGAACCTAGGACGGTTGTCTCATCTGGGAACTCCGGGCCCTTCTCGTGTAGTCCTAGACTACAGGCTACTATGTCCAGCCGCCCGTAGTTATCTTAAAGGCCTTGTCGGAGGGACGCCAAGTTCTCCTGGGTCTCCTCCAGCCTCTTCTCCCATCCTTGTCGTTGCCTCTCGTGGCCTACGACCAAGTCCTTGAATTTCTTCAAGTCTTTCTACGTCTCAGCCAATTGAGCCTCCAGCTCGGCGGTACGTTTGTTTGAAGTCAAAGCCGCCGTTTGGAGCTGTTCGACTTCGGCAAGGACGTCTTGCACTCCTGATTGTAGCAGACGGCTTGCTTCCGCTAGTTTGTTGACTGTGGTGAGCGGGACAATGGCAGTGGAGGCCCCGGGCGGAGGAAGAGGAGGAGTAGATGCGACCACGATGACAGGAGGAGATGCGGAGATCGTCCCCCTTGACCAGTGCTCTGTGCCGAGGTCGCGGGAGAGGGGCTACGGCAAAAAAGAAACGCACGCCTTAGAGGACGTCATGAGAACGCCAAATGTAGTTGATAAGGATGGTCGCTTACCTGGGCTTGGGCCGCTTCAAGAGCATCTTGTTCCTTAGTGAGGAGGACTTGGTGCCGGAAGTGGTCTGCAAGATACGTAAGTCAGGACCGAAGATCCCTCCTCAGGGTAGTTATGGACTATAGGGAGCGATATTTACCTTTGAGCCGCTCGTCGGTGCCCGACGTCCGGCTCCGAACGGTTTGGTTAAGGCCACCCATTTCCTCTTGGAGGGTTTAGTTCCACTGTCGCTGGGAGCGTTCTCGGCAATGGCCTGCTCTGAGATCGCCTTCTCTTTTAGAGAAGACGATACCTGGTGATCGGCGAGCGGGCCAATGATGTCCGTTAGAGGCAGAACCTGCAAGGTTTAGATTACTACTCTTTTGGGTGACAAAAGTTAAAAAGAAAAGCAGCGATCTATGTCACTTACATTGATGGCGGCGTCTCGGTCCGAGGACGAGAGGTCACAAAGTGGGGTGACAGTGTGGTCTAGGCTTGCTGGAGCATCTGCGATCAGGTGACCGACTTGGGTAGCCACAGTTAGGTCGTCAAGCTCTGGAAAAGAAATAGTAATGGTAGGTCATGAGAATCAGCCATGGTCGGAATAAGGTCAGGAAGGTTACGAGAAGTATACCCCGAACCGATATCCATGTCTCGTCGTGTTCCCCCATGAACTTGAATACGGGGTGATCGCGAGGTTGAAGGGGTTGGATTCAATGACGTATGAAGCCTTCGCAACTTCATACCCCAACAACCCTTGTTCTCGGAGCTCATAGGTTTTGTCTATGAAGCTTTTAAGGGCTGGAGTTACAGAAGGCTTTGATGTCCATAGAGGGGAGCACACGGGCTTCTCATCCGGGACAACAAGGCTAGCAGGTTTGTGTTCGACGTGAAGGTAAAACCACTTTGACATTCACATTCCTCAAGAATAAGGGCAGTTGAAGGGGATGTATTCCGCCTTCATCCCATCTTGGAGGTGGAAGCTGCAGCAGCTAGAGATTCTACGGGTTTCCATCCATCTGAGCTCATAGAAATACCTAAACAAATCTAAGAAAGGCGATACCCCAAGGTATGCCTTGCAAAGGTGGGTGAAAATGCTGAGGAAAGCAATGGAGTTGGGATTCAGTGGAGAAGGTGGATGCTGTAGAAGTTCAAAAGAAGAAGAAGAAATTCGAAAGGAGGAGGTAGGAACCCACATCATGCAAAATCCCTGATACAAACGACTTGGCCATGTGCCGGGTTAGGGTTTGTACCTCTTTCCGACTGGGGCAAGGTTTTGTTCCCCGGGAGTGATCTTTCAATTTGTAGCGCCTTCAGCTCCTCAGTACCGATGTTAGATTTGCCCAAATCCATTGGCTTGCGTTCTTGTGGTCCCACCGGGCGTGCCAAAAGCGTGTTGGCGCAGAATTTCGACCCGTCCAGCAACCAAACGGGTTCCGCGTTACCACGGCGGCCTGGGAGATCTGCTTAGCTCCAGTGCAGGTCCAAATGGCTTGCCTAGTCGTAAGTAGAGCGTGCCAGTTGATTTGATCTGCAATCAACAAGAAACAAGCGAACCAAGTCAGAAAACAATGGCCGATCGGTCGATAGACCGATGACACATTGTCATAGCCCAGCCGATAGGGCAAAGCTGTATCGGCTCACTTAGAAAATGAGTAAGATATGAATCTAATCTTATCGGCCTTCATTGATACATAGATCTCAACTAATAAAATCGGCCGATAAGGATGACTAAGATAACTACACCAGCTAGTACCCTAGTGCAACCTTATACGAGCCAATCGGCCAATATAAACGCATCAACCATAAAGAAATCTTAAGACTACTTCACAATTGACACATTTATACTCATCGATCTGCACATATAAGTGGCAAACATATGCAATTAATATAAAGCAATCACATATGTTAGGTAAGACCGGCTAAAACCCCGGTACTATCCTTAATTACAATCGAAAACAGGCTTTATGTTAGATCTCAAAACAGGACTAAGGTCGATAGCAACTCAAAGTATGAATTGAGACTTAACGCAAAGAAAATCAAGCTGTCGATTGCTTTTGGGGATGACAGATGCATTGAATAATCTAGCCAAGTATGAAAATTAAACCATCGTCGGCAATAAACCCTAAAGCGAGTAAACCGCTGGCAAGGCTTAATCGAGATACCCGTCAAAACTACCCAAGACATGATACTCGACGATCACATCATCGAGGCTTAACGTGTCTAAAGCGACACGCTAGCCCCGACGATGCAGATCGTCGGGAACGAGTTCTTACCTCTGCTCCGAAGAAGCAAGAACTCGCTGAAGAAAACCTCTTGCGAGGGTTGGCGATGCGCCGAAAGTAGATTGAACTGGTTTTTGTGTGATTGATTCGAGAGAGTTTACATGTACAAACTATCGGGATATTTATACCCGAGGTTACAACAGAACCCTTGTAGGGCACGATCTTATCTACAACTAACAAACAAGTCTTTGCGGCAGGCTCTGGCCACAGATTAGATCTAAACTACCTAATTTACAAGATACAATCGCCTAAAACCGAGCTTTATCTCTATTTGGCAACTTCCTTGAAGCTTGCTTCGAGCCCAGACCAAGCCCACGTTGATACTGTCAACTCACAACCCGTATCGGCCCATGACCAAACCAAATCCGTATCGGCCGATATGCCCTTTATAGCAACACTCCCCAAGTCCGATACGGTTACTGGGTCCGATACGAAGCTTGGTCCGACTCCAACTTAATCCTTCTTCTCTGCTTCGGTTTCCTCTTTCCTTTCCAAGTCGATTACCAAAATCCGTCGTCAACAGTAGGAGAATGAGGGGTTACTTGTGGGAAAAAGATAAAGTGAATCACAAAATGGGAATTTATAGGTCGAGGCCGACGGTTCGTATTTCAAGGAAGAAAGAGAAATATTCACCGCAATTTTATCAGTTTGTTTATGGTAGTTTTTTAAACTTCAATTCAAATTCATGGTAGACCGTTGCTTTTTGATGGTGTTGTCAAGGCTTCATGCCTTCTCGATAATTCAAGAACGGTTAAGTAGGCACGATATCATGTATTCGAGAACTTCGGTTCGAGAACATTATGAATTCATTTTATTTGAAGTCGGGGGCTACTATCAGGGTTATGGATAAGGCCTACCTCCTATCCTTGGAGTCATGAAGTATACGGATATGGCATACCCTTAGTATACGGGAAGGTTACCTTAACATTATGAAATTCGGCTAACAAACAGGGAAATTGTATCCCGAATAGAAGGTGTTAGAATCCTGTTCGGGGAGGATACAATATCTGTGATCTCGTAGGCTAAAAGTACTCTCTGAGTTTTACTTGGAGGCCAAGGCAGTCTGCGGTATAAATACAAAGCCTCTTAGGAGGTACGAGATCATCGAATCATAGTGCAAACCATCACCATAGCAGAGGCAATCCGACAGACTAGAAGACAAATCGCCGTTTGGATCTCGTCGAGCCGTTCTCGATAGGGATCTCGTCGGTACTTTACGTTTCTGTTGTTCTCTATTGAAATCTCTGTGGTTTTCATCATAATTCCATATAAACTAAAGTAGGGCTATTACCTCTCGAGGGGCCTAAACCAGCATAATCCCTGTCTTCTGTGTGTTTGAACTCGTTTCATGTAGATCCTTATACCAACGATCCCATACTCTATAAATACCATAGTCGCGATCTACACTGTTGACAAGTATCTCTGCTTATACTACCACACATGATCAATAATGACTAGTACACCATGTCATTGAGGCCATGTAATTGGCGGCCTATAATATTTTGGCGAGGAGGCCATTCTGTTGGCAGTCCGCCTTCTGAGAGCAAACTATATATACCCCTATCAGAGCATTGTTATATTTGAGAAATTGTTAGGAAATTTTATGAAATGCTATAGGAAAGTTTTTACGAACTTTGATGACATGAGTTGGAAAATGTTAGGAAATGCTTTAGGTAATTTTTTTGAACTTTCGGACAATGACATGGCAAATTTTAGTTAGGAAATGTTTGGAAATTTTAGTTGTTTCTTTGCTGCAGCAGTGTCTCAGAAACACGAACAGTCCATGTCAGGCGGGACAAGTGGATCTGTTTCCCATCGGAATTTGAGGTAGATTAATAGGATATCTATATAGTTAGTTCCTTGGTTAGTCAAATCATCACAAAATTCATACATACAATCGCCTATTTACTGAGTTCGAATTAGTTCCTTTGATTAATACACCTTACATCTACTTATTATTTACTACATTGTATTGTTCAATTATTTCTTCTTTTTTTTAAATGATAGGTCGTCGTTATTCTTCAAAAGGCATAGGCTAAAAAAAAAGGGATAAGTTTGCAGCTCCATGTGCAAGTCAAGAAATTAGGTAAGTTTGTGGCTTTACAAGTTCAAAAGAAATGTGAGTTGGAAATGTGCGATGTGATTGTGATTGTCTGTGTAATTTTTGTGAGAATTTGGAATATATTGTTTCTCACCGAATACATTGCTGCCCTCTATATTCTACAGTTTGTAGTGTAACCACAACAATATACAATACATTGTTTGTTACTTCCTCCGTTTTTCGTATTATAACCGTTTGACTTTTTCCTTAATCAAATTTATTTAAGTTTGACCAAGTTTATAGCAAAATATAGTAACATTTTTAATACAAAACAAATATTGTATCAAAATATATTCAATGTTAAATTTAATGAAACTAGTTTAGTGTCGTAGATGTTGCTAATTTTTTCTATAAACTTGATCAAACCGAAAAAATTTTGACTAAGAAAAAAGGTCAAACGATTTGTCAAAACCTAATTTCAGCAATGAGAAAAGGGGGTAGCGCACAAGTGCCAAACTCGATGGGTTAGTAGACAAAGGAATTTAGACAGGTTTAGGTTTTCTATAAAGAAGTAATACCCTACTCCTGTTTCGGGGATTGTATCCGTCGAGTTATGTATTGATCTCGTGATCAAGTTGTGTATGAACAAAAACTTAGCTAATTGCTATTGCCTATATCCCTCAAGGGACGTCTTGCTCTCTTTATATAGGTTCAGAGGGCAAGCTCACAAGTCGAAGACTAACTTATATATGGTATAAGACTACTAAACATTATCCATAATACTCCCGACTTAGGACTATAAGCCGTTCCTTAACACATAAGGTAACATAATACATAAGTCCTAAGCCTATTACATGATCCTCATCTATAACCTATTCCCTATAATTAATTGGATAAGCTAGTCATGTAGGTATATGATACTCATAATCTTCACACGACTTATAATACGAAACGAAGAAAGTAGCTTACAAGTTACGATACAGACCATATGCCACATCTTTTGAAGTTTATGCTGAGATTTGGTACCTAAAGTATCTCTAAATCTATAGAGTTGCTAAGAAACTATTTTATCCTAGAAATCCATTTCTTTCTCATTTTTCTTACTCGAGATTGCATATCCTATCCAACAAGTGTTTTTAACAAAGTCCCACAACGACGTGTGGAGTGTCATTAGTTTTTTTAGAAGTGTCATTAGTTTTTCTTAAAAGTGTAACCAAAGTTTCTTAATGACCTATTTGGTGATATAGAGTATTTAATCTATTAATCCATGAGGAACGTACTATTTCTTATTTTGACTTATGAAATCCTCTTGCCCCAAAAGAAATATATTAGAATGGATGATTCTAAGCACAATGAAAATCTCCATTTAATTATGTTTTCGCAGAGCAATATTGAAATAATGAAATACTTGTGATTTTAAGCATTTACCTACTACCACTATTTGAAATTTCAGCTGCATGCTGATCCGATCCCCTGTCTCTTCAAAAATAATACTAGTAGCTATATATCCCTTTCATTAGAGATACAGAGACCGTACCTTGCGCAACGACCTCAAGCTAGGCCTGTTAGTCAACGATCCTGTTAGATACAGTATTATACTATTCGCCTCCTTGTAATTGATCTGCCTAATGTCAACGCTCGGAGTCAACGTTTGCCATTGTATGGAAGTAGCGAGGCAATCGAGGAGTCCATCGTCCCATCAGTTTATCATTCAGGTGTCATGTATATCATGAGTCATGACGTCAACTGCATACTTATGATTGAACCTTCAAATGGGAAAATATTACTACTTCCGTCCCAACCCAAAATATAAAAACCGGACGTTTTCTAGTGCTATGGACCTACACGTACTAAAAATCGTCATATCGGGTTATATTATGGGACGGAGGAAATACTTTGGTAATGCTGAAGATATATGAAAAATCCAAAAATACTATCATAGAAATAAACTTTTTGACACCTACCTTTCTAATAGATCCAAACTATCACCATTGGCGGACCCAATGATGTTGTGGAGTAGAGCCCACGCAATACAAAGCTTTTACTGATGGGTGATTGATAATTTTTTACGCGTGTTGCTGATGGGAACAATAGCAACATTAGCGATGGAGTTAGATGGCTGCCCAACCAGTCCAAGAGATAGCTTCATCGCTGACTGTCATTATTTAGTGCTCTTTTTTAAAATGCAAAGACCTGTAAAATTCCATTGAATTTCCTTTGAAACTGAGAGATTTATCTATTTTAACTACCCTATTAGCACGTGTATCTTATGCACTAATGGGTTAGTCCGTCGAGGTTGCGTTGAGCGAAAACTTTAATTCATGAACGCTTGTGCGTTGCTTGTTGATCATGCACGCAAACGGATCCCGATCATACAGTGATGTGCCATGGACATACGGATTAGCATTCACGGGGGAAGTTAATGGGTGGAGGAAGATGGGGCATAGCATAATCCCCCGGTCATTTCATAGTCTGATTCGACTCGTGTGTTTTCTAATTTTTGTTTAAGCCCGTTAGGTCGAAGCGTTTGTTTAGTGAAAATAGTCATAACCGAAAGTCTTCATAGTAGCTCCGCAAGAATTTTAAAAGTTTAACCAAATTTTATCATAAACAACAAATTTTTTCTTACCTAAGGGAGTATTGAATTAGTAGTGCATTACCCTTTGCATGGTGTCTTGCAATGGTAGTTCTGCTCTCATATACTTCGAAAAACAATTTTATACTACCTATTTGTGGGCTGCTAAAATTTGGGTAACAACTGTAGTCTTGTTTGGAGAAGCTTCTGATAGCCATTTCTTCTTAAATCTTTCGCTGCTAAAAGCTTACTAAACAATTTAGATTTTCGCTCAGATTCTAATCTGTAGTTGTAAAATTTATAAAATAAACTAAAATCTAAAAGCTAAAAAACTATTTTTTTAAAGATTCTCGTAAACTACTTTTCAGAACGTTAAACTCCCTGCCACAGGACCTATAGCAAAGCTGCAAGCAGCAAAAGTCCACATACCCGCAGCTCAACACAAAGCTACGGACAGAGTGAGTCCTGCGTTTCCGGTAACCAATCATTCCCCAATCACGCTAAGGCGGAGTGGTAGGCGAAATCCCAACCGTCCGATTCTGACGCAGGCGGCGGCGGCGGCGGCCTTCCTCCAGGCTCCAGCCGAGCACGCGTCGTCGGGTTGGGTTGGGTGGGTTGGGACGTTGGGTTAGCCCGCTGCCTCTGCCACTGCCAGCCAGACTTGCAGTCGACGCCGCGAGCGAATCAGCGAACTCAGCGAAGCGAAGGCATCTCCCCCCTTCTTCTCACCTCACCTCACCTCGCCCCACCATCTCGCCTCCTCCTCCCCCTCCCCGCCGCCGGCGAGGACCTCCTCCTCCTCCGGTGAGATCCACCCGATCCCTCCCACGGACCCCGCGCGGCGCGGCGGCCGCCAGATCTGCCGTCGAGAGGTCGCCGCCGCTGCTGCGATGCTCCTGTAGCGAGCGGTGGGGTGGGTCCCGCCTGAAGCCGCCGCGATTTCCGCGGTCAGCGCCTCCGCCGTGTCGCTCGCTTCGCTCCTGAGGCATGTGGATGCACGCGCCCCTGCCGGGCTTATCTTATCTCGCTCGCTTTGCTGCGTTGGTTGGACTCGTTGTAATCTCGCTTTTGCTGTACGGCTCTGCAGGTGTAGTGCCGCCGCTGCCATTTGCTTCCGCTTGCGTTGCTAATCCCAGTGGAATTGAGGTAAATTACTTCGCTCTTTGCCCGATCTGTGATGGAACTGAAGCCAATTTTAGCTAAAGATTGGGTAGCTTGATCGGTTCATACTATGGAACTGTATAGATTGTACAACTTATTAGAGCTCTTTGTATATATAAATAAATAGTTTGCACTGTTTTTTTTGGGGTGAGTGTTTCTGGCATTCAGATAACTTTAGCCGTAATATTTCATTTCTGCAAACACTGAATCTCAAATTTCATGACTTCGTTGGTCGGAGAAAACGAATTCATGACTTTGCAGCTTCGCTCCAATGTGATGTAGTCCTTGCTGTAGTGGTATGCAAATTTATTGTCCATTCCACACATGTAATCTTCTAAAAGGTTTGTTAGGTAGTTGTAGGTACTAGGTAGTACCATGGTACTTTTTGGTTTAATAGATACTACCTTGTTTGAGTATATAACTGTTTGAATTAATTGGTACTCCTGTAATAAATTGTTGCAGGTATTGTTTCACATCGAGTGTTCCTCATCAACCTGCCCAACATATATTTCCAACATAACATAGAACCCTGAACCTTTTGTATAAAGTGATGGCAGAAGGTCAGGATGGCTATTTTGACTCATCCACTGACAGCTTGCGTGTTGAGCCTATTTACGAATCATTCTTGTGTCCGCTCTCTAAACAAGTTATGCGGGATCCTGTCACTATAGAGAGTGGTGCCACGTTTGAGCGTGAAGCTATTCTGAAGTGGTTCAAGGAGCATGGTAGTGGTGGAAGGAGACTTGTCTGCCCTGTTACTAATAAGGAACTCAGCAGTACTGAGTTAAATCCAAGTATTGCTCTGCGGAATACCATTGATGAATGGATGCATAGAAATGAGGCAGCGAAACTTGACGTTGCCCGTAAGTCATTAACCTCTGATTGTTCAGAAGGTGATATTTTGCAAGCTCTCGAGTATGCTGCGGAGATATGCCAGAGAAGTAGATCCAGTAGGCATTTAGTGAGGAAAGTTGGTTTGATTAGCTTGATTACTGACTTGTTGAAGAATAGCAGTTCAAAAGTACGTCAAAAGGCATTGGGAAGTCTTCGCTTTGTAGCAAAAGATGACAATGACAATAAGGTGATTCTGTATGAATATACTTCTAGTTCTTGACTTTTTAGCAGTTTTCCATTGCTAATATGTTGGAACATTCTTTGCAGAATGAAATTGCTGCTGGGGACAATATTCGCACAATTGTGAAGTTCTTAAATCATGGGCACACACAGGAGAAAGAACAGGCTGTATCTTTGTTATATGAACTTTCAGAATATAAACCTCTTTCGGAAAAGATTGGCAGTGTTTCTGGTGCTATTCTTATTCTTGTCGGCTTGTCGAGTAGTAAAGTAGAAAACCTATTGACAGTTGATAGAGCTGAGAAGACATTGGAAAATTTAGAGAGCTGTGAAAAGAATGTTAGACAGATGGCTGAAAACGGTAGGCTGCAACCACTTCTTAGGCTTCTCCTTGAAGGTATGATTTAGATGTTTCCCTTCTCAATTAAAGTGATTGGATAATATAGTATACATTCCAAAATGAAAAAATAGTAATATTTTGTAGCAAATATCTTATCACTTATTGTCAGTTCAATATTCCCTCCATTTGGAAATAGGCATCCTTGTTTTCCGCAAAGTCAACATTTAAAATTTCTGACTAATAATCAAATGAAAAATGTGTGTTTAGTGCCCATGCATGTTGAAAATACTTTCACTAGGCTCGTATTTGAAAATAATTTCATATGATGTTAATTTTGTAGTTGTTGGTAATATATTATGAAAGAAATTAATAGTCAAAGTATAATGTTGGATACCATGTAGAAACCTAATACACATTATATTTTTAAACAGAGTGAGTATTGGTTTTCTTGGAAATTCTTATCTAGGCTGCAGAGATTATGGATGTTGAGACATTGTGAATGTACTTTATCCAACTAACCCCCCGTTAAATGTTTTTTCAAAAAATGTCTAAATCCAAACTAGTACAGTTTGCTTTTGAAAAAGGGACTGATGAATCATTGAGCTACTAAATGAATAAGATACGGGTCAGCTGCCATTATTCTCTTCCCATGCATTGCATTGTTATTATGCTGCATTCCAGTGCCTTTATCTTTATCTTTACTCCTTACGTAGAGCTTTTTTTGGGTGGGGTGGGAGTATATAAGCATTCATGTGATGTAAAAAATGCATTAGTTGCATATATGTATGTATTTGTATTTCTTTTGTTGATCTTATATAATCATGTACATAATTTTTATTACAGCTGGAGATATATATGTTCTTTTTTCCATTCTGTCTCTAGATCGTATAGTATGTCTATTTGTCACCTGTTGTAACGCTCGGACACTTTGCTAGTGTGGACAATAATTGTAATGGAGCTGCTTTTAGGGTCTGTTTGGCATAGTTCCAGCTCCAGCTCCACCACTCCTGGAGTTGGAGCCTAGCCAAACAGTTTTAGCTCCACCTAAAATGGGAGCGGAGCTGAGTGGAGCACTCTCACAAAGTGAAGCAGAGAGGTGGAGCTGGGTTTAGGCTGCTCCACAACTCCGCTCCAGACCCAACTCCTAAAGCTAAATTTAGGAGTTGGAGCTCTACCAAACAGGCCCTTATTTATTCTCTCTGCCAGTGAATTTTACTAGTAGTCTAATTTTGTGTTGGTTGGTCTGGGAATGTTACAAGTGATATTGGACCTTTTTTACTAATGTATATGCAAGTTAGAAAATGTGCTATATATTGTTTCTAAATGAATCCCTGGATGTTAAAATTGTTTCTAAATGAATCACTGGATGTTAAAGATGTTATCTACTTGTTACATGTAATGTTGCCCCTTTGCACTCTTGCATTAAACAGTTTCTTGCATATTCTGTGCCATTTCCAGGTTCATCTGATACACAATTATCCATGGCTGCACATCTTGGAGAGCTTGTTTTAAGCAATGATGTGAAGGTACTTGTGGCACAAACAGCAGGCTCTACACTGGTGAATATCATGAAAAGTGGGAACAGGGAGGCCAGAGAAGCAGCTCTTAAGGCATTGAATCAAATTTCATCTTACGATACCAGCGCAAAGATACTTATTGAAGCAGGCATTCTTCCACCTCTCATCACAGATCTCTTCACTGTTGGCAGTAACCAGCTTCCAATGAGGTTGAAGGAAGTATCAGCGACAATTCTTTCAAATATTGTGGCATCAGGTGCAAGTTTTGAGTCCATTCCACTCGATCACAACCGCCAGAACTTGGTGTCAGAAGAAATTGTTCACAATCTGCTTCATCTCATCAGCAATACTGGACCTGCAATTGAGTGCAAATTACTTCAAGTCCTTGTTGGTCTAACCACTTCTGCTACAACTGTCCAAAGCATAGTTGATGCCATCAAAAGCTCTGGTGCTACTGTCAGTTTGATTCAGTTTGTAGAAGCACCTCAAAGAGAAGTTCGCATGGCTTCCATCAAACTTTTGAATAACATATCACCTTTTATGGGTCAAGAACTAGCTGAAGCTTTTCGTGGAAATTTTAGTCAACTCAGCAGCTTGGTCAGGGTAATTGCTGACAACAATGGAATTTCTGAAGAACAAGCAGCAGCTGCTGGCCTCATAGCTGATCTTCCTCCGCAGGACTCAGTACTCACCAGACGTCTTCTACAAGATGGGGCCTTTTCCACAATCATAACAAAAGTGACAATGGTTCGGCAAGGGGAGATTCGTGGTGGCCGTTTTGTCAATTCATTTCTTGAAGGTCTAGTTAGGGTAGTTTCCCGGATCACATTTATCTTGGATGATGATCCAGATATCATTGCTGTTGCTCGTGACTACAATCTCACTGCCCTCTTTACTGACCTACTTCAGATGAATGGTCTCGATACTGTCCAGATTGTCTCTGCTACTGCACTAGATAATCTCTCTCGCCAGTCAAAGCTTCTGACGAGGATAGTGCCAGCTCCCAACCCAGGATTGTGTTTTTCAATATTTCCATGCCTCAGTCAGAAGTCCGTGGCAACTGGCGCTTGCAGAGTCCATGTTGGGATATGTTCTGCAAGGGAGAGCTTTTGTCTCTTGGAAGGGAAGGCAGTAGAAAAGTTGGTCGCTTGCTTGGACCACAACAATGAGAAAGTGGTTGAAGCTGCTCTAGCAGCACTGTCCACCTTGTTGGAGGATGGAGTAGACATTGAACAAGGTGTCATGGTCTTGTGTGATGCAGAGGGGGTCAATCCAATTCTAGATGTATTATGTGAGAATCGTAATGAGGCACTCCGGCAGCGAGCAGTGTGGGCGGTGGAGAGGATCCTGAGGTTAGATGAAATAGCTTATGAGATATCTGGAAACCAAAATGTTGGAACGGCATTAGTTGAAGCATTCAGGCATGGTGACTTCAGGACAAGACAAATTGCAGAGCGAGCACTGAAGCATGTTGACAAGCTGCCCAATTTCTCTGGAATATTTTCCAAGATGGGGGCAGCATGACAATCTTAGAAACGAATAGGCTAGCTCTATTTCACACGTTGATTGCAGATCCTCTTGAGTTGCAGAGGAACGCAGAGCTTGAATCTTTGTGCATGCCGAATCTCAGGATTGTGTTCCCAGCTTAACAATGTTGGTTTTGCTGACTGCGGCTCTCCAAATGGTTTTCGAATGGTTAGATTGGCTGAATGGGAATTGAAGATATTGCATGTGTTGTATAGTGTGGTGTATATCTTTCCCTTGTAATCTTGTTGTGTCTGTATTATTCAGATGGCCAGATCCATAGCATGCTATTTTTCCTCTGTTCATACAATGTTTATACATAAACCCCAACATGGGGGTCAAAGGAAAGGGAAAATGAGTGTTGCATAAAAGAAGTTTAGCCGTTTTCAACACTCAGTTGAGTCAGTTCTTTGTTGATTGAGCTGCAATTTTTAATTGCTGGTATATTGTTGCATTTTGATTTTGTATGATATATCTGTTGAAAGGAATAACTTGACAAAGTGCCTGATTAAAATTATCTCTCTTGGCAGTCATTGGACTACGGCAAAATTTGCTAAGGACACCCAAAGTTTGTGTTCTTTGTTGGAAGACACCGTAAGAATGTGTATCTGTTGTAGGACATTACAAAATCTTGATAAATCTTGATAATTTGTTAGACACCGGACCTATTATTTTGTTATATTTGGTGCAAATAAAGAGAGAGAAATCGTGGAAAGTACGAATGTGCCCTTGGGCACTGTTCTTCCTGCTCAAGCATGATACCGAGTAGTAAAGGAGATGGGTTTGGGGGCCGGCACTTCGGCCAAACGGCGATAGCAGCGGCAGCCCACAGCATGACGCTTCCACAGGAGGCTACAGTTAGCATCGAGGATGATGAGGGCGGCCAGAACACGAGCACCATGGTTTCGTCCTTGGAGGAAAGAGGAAGAGGGCCGGTGCTCGCCCTCCTCCCCTTCGCCTTCTCGTCCATCCACCTTCGCATCGTCTCCGCCTTCTCCCTCATCTGGCTTTGTGCCTTCAAGCTTCTCCTCCTCGCCGCGGGTCACGGGACCCTCCACCCGTCGCTCCCGCTCATCCTCTTCGTCACGCCGACACTGCCCATCAAGGCCCTCATGACCTCAACGAGAAGAAGAAGAAGCCCCCTCCCAGTGCCGCCACCACCATGAAGCACACCACCACCGACCCCTTCTCTCCCTCGACCATCGCCGCTCGCCGCTGCAATCCCCTCTGCCCCCATCTCGCCGCAATCTCCTCAGCCCGCCTCGCCATCCGGCCGCCCCTCCTTCGTCACTTCATCGCGCTCATCAGCGTCGCCTCGCTCCTGGTTGAAGGGGAACACCGTCGCCACCATGAAGCACACCATCATCGACCCTTCGCTCCCTCACCATCACCGCTCGCCGCCGCAATCCCCTCTATCCCCATCTCGCTGCAATCCCCTCAGTCCGCCCATCGCCGCCCATCGCCGCAATCCCCTCAGTCCGCCTTGCCGTCCGGTCGCCCGTCCTTCGTCATGCTCATTGGCGACGCCTCGCTCCTGGCTGAAGGAGAAGAGAAAGAGAGATAAGGGAGAGAAGGGAGCAGCATGAGGAAGAAGAGGAAGAGAGAGAGAGAGGGGATATGTGAGATTGACAAGTGGGCCCATGGGCAAACTTGTCACTAACAATTGTTCCTCTCTCCATTTCCTGCGGATATAATTGTTAACACTTAAATTTGGTGAGCCTTGAAGTCATCATCGGCTTAGGAATCGTATCGGCTTCAGAGTCCTGGAATTAGCCAATGGATATATCAAGTTAGCATTAGTTGGATTCTTGATGGATTCAGTTAAGGAAAATTAATCAATTAAATAAAGCTTATCCAGAAGAGAGCGAGTTCGGAGAGGATGCAGCATGCCAAGTTATCTACTAATTAGACAAAGTTAGTTTCCTTTTTACTTTTAGGAAAGATTGTTTAGAGCCCGAATAGGACTTGTATCTTTTATTTTATCTTTAGGAAAGTTTGTGTCTTGTCCAATAAGGACTAGTATCTACTCATCTATATAAATATGTACACCCGGGTCTATGTAATCTATCTCTCGATCAATACAACTATTCTCAGCGTATCGCCACCCTCTTTTCCGAGGTTTTACTTATCAACTGGAAACTTGGCACCTGACACGAGGCTGCATCGGCTTTCGATCTCCGGCGGAGGGGTAAGTCCTATGTTTCGTCGGCCCTGGTAATTGTATCAGTTACATTGGTGTTGTTCAAGGCTGCATTGCTTCTATCTCCTAGATCCTTCTGGTTCGGTTGATATATTTGCCTACCTATTTATCATATATTTCAATTAATCTAAGTCGATTATTCAATTTACTTGTATTAGTCAGATCTTTTCTAGGGTTTTGACGGTATTGGCTAAATTGTTTTGTCGATCTAGATTAGCTAAGGTATCTACCACCCTAAAAATCAGTCGAAAACTTGATTGTTTAGACTTTATGCTTCTTTTCATACTTTATGCTGCATCAACCCTAGTCATGTTTAGAACCATAATCTCTAGCCTGGTTTTTGATTGCCAATAAGGGTTTCATCGGGGTTTCAGCCGATAAGTTATCTGGACGTTGCATCGGCTCACAAGGATTACATACAAGTTGAATTTAGCCAATGACAACAAAGGTTTCATTGATTATATCTAATCGTTTGGATTTAATGACATCGGACCTCCAACCAATGTATGCTTTAACCTTCGGATCAACATTTATTCTATCATATCGCTATTAGCCGATTGGTTCCTATTGGATTATATTATTGTTTTATTGCATTTTCATAAGCCGATTGTCTTTATATCGTTATTTACATCAAGTGTCAGAATCTACATTGGATATATAGCCGATTATTCAAAACCCTATCGATATCGGCTAGTATCGGCATTGGCTGGAATTACTCCATTGGCTTGTCAGCCGATCGGCTCTTTGATCTGTTGTTTATATATTTTGTCTGTTGCAGGATCAAACTGATTGGCATGCTTGCATCTTATCAATTTTAGGACCTGCACTGGAGCTAAGCATAATTCCCAGGTGTAACACCCTGATTTTCGCCCGTCAAAAAAATTTATCAAAAACCTATTTTCAAAAATTTGGTTCCTTGAGTGTACTTAGGATTATGTGCCAAAGATCTCAATTAATTCTTTTCTCATGAACTCACATTCTCCGCCAAATCCGTTCCCTCTAAAATATCTTTCCAAATAATTTTCCTTCCATCCGGAGATCCTAGCAATATTTGTTTCCGGAATCCTACCGCCAACAAATATTTTTGTGCAGTTACATAACAAAACTTGACGGCCATTTCTCTCGTCAAATTTAATCGTGCACCGACGGAACCGGCAAAAGCTGAGTTTTTCCTTCCATTCCTCTCTTCTCCAAATAAAACTCTCATGTTCGGATTTTTGAATTCGAGACACATCCTAAATCGCTCGTCCAATTTTTACCCATTCTAAATTATTTTGCTTTCTACTCACTCCATTCATTGGAAGCCAAAATACTCATCTACTTTCCTGAACACACGAAGTAGCAACAAGCAACATCCATCCTCTCCCAGCATGCATGCATGCACACGTCCTTCATTTCTCTGCCTCCTCAGCCCCATGCCAAAACAATGGTTAGGCACCGTCCCTGCAAATCAGAGATTAGACACCGTCCTGTACTGTGCACTGAGCATGGTTAGGCACCGTCGCCGCCTTCTCCGCCGAGCATACGGCCATTTCTGCACACGGTCCAGTGCGTCATGGCACCGCGACGAGCTCGCCGGTATCACTCGTCCACGCCGAAAGGTGTGAACCGAGCTCACCCATACCGCACCGGCTACTGTCCTCGCTCTAACCACCGAACAGGATCGTCGGCCCCACTCGGCCGAGCCGCCTTGTCGCCGTCCGCCGGCAGCGACGGCTATAAAAGCCACTGCCCCGTCGTCGTCCTCCTCAGCCTCCAAGCTTTCCCATTCCCACTGTCACCGCCTCTTCTCCATCCCAAACCACCGTGGCTGCTGCCATCACAACGACGGGCTGAACGACGTCGTCGTTCGGCCAAGCTGCCCGAGTCGCCTCCCCGGCCGTCGTCCTGCCGAGCCGCCCGACGGGCCGAACGAGGTTCGGCCGAGCCGCTTGGCTGCCTTCCCAGGCCGTGCCGGCGCATGCGCTGCCGCCCCTGTCCGCCTCCCGGCCGAGGCCAGCCTTGGCCGCAGCCGCCGCCCGGCCTGCGCCCTCCCCGGGCTGCGCGCCGTCAGCCCCGCTTAGCTCGGCGCCTTAGAGCCGCCGTCGCCTCGGTGCGCGCGCCGTCGGGCCGTCTTCCCAGCCGCTGCGCCCGCGCGAACGCACGTCGTGCTGCCGAGGCCGCGTTGCCCAGCCTCCGCGCCGCCGCTTCCCGAGCCGCGCCCACGCGCCCGCGCCGCAACGCTGCCGCCGCCCCGTGCCCCGGCCGGCCGCCCCTCGCGCTCGGCACTCTCCTCTCCTCTGGAAGAACCGAAGAAGCAAGAGCAAGAAGAAGGAGAGGGAAGGAGAAGATAAGAAGGAAAGAGAGAAGAAGGAGAAGGGAAAAGAAAAGGAAGAAAAAAGGGGAAAAGAAAAGTAAAAGAGGTGGGCCCCACTATTTTGACTCTCTCTGTGCGGGCCCGAAGACTTTGAAAAGTCTATATTACCTCCCTCTCGTTGTCGGGCCAAGCCCATAAAGTCCTCCACAAGAAGTCTACCAAACCTCCCCAGCATTCATTGGGCCAACCGGCCTGATAATCTATCCAAAAGTCCATAAAACCTCCCTCATTTCCTCAGGCCGAGCCCAAGAAAATCCATTTCTACAAAAAGTCTATATCATATCCTCCAGGCCGAAGTCCACCAACAAGCCATCCTCCTCACCAAAGTCTAACATATATCCCTCTACTCACCCAACCCCCTCTATTGAAGTCCATCTTGCCTCCCCAAGCCATTCATTCCTGTTGGGTTGGTAATAAAAAGATAAAATCTAATGCTCCTCCCCGGTACTGCTTTCGGCGACGATGTCGTCGCACGCCGCGCCGTCATCTGAACCCCGAGAACGACTAACTTATTGAACGGCTAACTTCTAACATCTAACATTCGACCCATTGACTCACTAACCCACTGACACTCTAACTTACTGACTCACTGACCTCTAACTCGCTAACCCCTAACCCCTAACTTGCACTAACCCGCTAACATTTATTCCTTAACGCTGTGTGTTCGTTTGTTACCACCGATCGAACACGTGGTGTGCGAGGACGATCCGCGGGCCGACCGTCCCCAGGCTGTACATCGACGACCGTAGTTTTGTATGAGGACCACCGCTCGGTGTGCCGCTACCTGGCTGCCGCAAGGTGAGCTCCTCTCCTGCTCTTTCTCTTGCTTTTGTTTCCTTATCGCCGTTGTTGCCGCGGCACGGTGACGTCGTGAGGCGCAACACTGTACCCGTTCCCTGCGCGGTTGCCCTCCGTAGCGATCGTCGCTGTGCTGCCGGCCATGCATGCGCCATACAGCTAGCTGGCTGTACGTGTGCATGCATGCAAGCAACTCACATGCATGCAGCTAGCTAGCCGTGTGTATGCATATGCATGCATGCTTGTAGCTCGCCCAAGCCCTTCACCTCACCATGCGCACACCCATTTAAAAAACAAAACCTGTACGTGAGGAGCTAACGGCGGTCCCACCCGTCAGACCTTTTTCCTTTTCTTTGTTTTAAAACTTTTCCAATCTTTTGAATTCTGTATCTCCCTCGTTTTAAGTCGGATTTGAACAAAATTTTCGTCAAAATCTTTCTAAAATCAAGATCTACGCAATGGCACTGGTTTGGTTATTTTTTTTATTCTTTCCGGAATTTTTGGCTCTTTTTTTTGTGTTAGCGAGTAGTTTGTGACGTTAGTATTCAACCGGACAGGGTACATCTACGAGGAGGAAACTGAGCTAATTGAGAACGAACCCCAATTGAGCAAGGCAAGTCACTACACCCCCTTCCTCGAACATGTTGATCCTATTTTTATAAATGTGTTGATTACATTTGCTTAAGCCTTACCTTTGATATTGTTTATCCTTATGTATTTACACACCTTTGTTACCTGAGTATATTACTTTACACGTGATTATTTATTCACTACTTAGCCCTGCTTACATAGACGTTATACACTCCATATGTGTGATATGTGGATGTGGTTATACCGATCACTCGATGGGAGTGATTGTTAGAGATCGGGTGGAGACATAGGCGCCACCCACAGCATGAAAACCTTTGCGAAAACCCAAAAACTTAATTAAACAAAAGTGATTTCGACTGGGGCGGCACGGATAGAACATGGGTGGTTCTGGGAATGGTAAGCCGCTGACCATGGTTAGTTAAGGACCGAGTCAAGAAGCTAAGTAGGAAACAAACCGAGTACGACCACACTTCTTGAGTGGGGTTAGACCCGGTGGACTAGGTTATTCTCGTGGGGTGGCACCCCAGATATGGTAGGTTCTGGATATCGGTATGGAAATGTGGAAGTGTGTGGTTTAATGACGTCAAGCTTTATATATGTATAATGTAACCTTCAATCTCGGGAGCGCCAGGACTCCCCTCACAACCGGCTCAAGGTAGGAATGTGGCGCTGGGGGTGCAATGGGGATTCATAGTCCTTGGAGCAGGTGCCGCCATGCGAGGGTAACTGAAAAACCGGGCCGTGACAAGTCTCATGTGTTGGGTGCGTCACGGAGTGTGGGATTAAAAGCGTACATCCGCTGCAGTGTGAGTAAATTAAACTATTCGAATAGCCGTGCTCGCGGTTAATGAGCGCCGGGACTTGTATTACTCTTGACTAGCCTCGTCAATTTGTAATATTGCTTAAAATATGATGGGTATGGAAGGTGTGACCTTGCCTGATGTGCAAAAAGGTCGTAATGGTTAAAACTGTGGAAATTGGATGCGAAGGTAAACCGGACCAAGCGAGGCTTGGGGAAGGTGGATGAACCCTCGCAGGTTAATGACAACTTCAACTTAACGTGGTTTTCAGTTAAAACTGTTATGGCATAGGTTTGTGAAATAATTTGTGAAAACTAGCTTTATGCAAATAAACCAAGTCATCCTTGAACCCCTATGAACATTATATGCATTCTGTAGTGGTGGCTTGCTGAGTACGGTTGGTACTCACTCTTGCTTATTTAATTTTTTTTTAGAAAAAGGTGTTGGTGTCGATCAGTGCATGTGCTATGCTGGCAAGGAGTTACCAAGGACGGCAGAATAGGGACCTAGGTTCACCAGTCGATGCGTGTGGGATAAAATGGACCGTCGCTGCTTCGCTTCCGCTACCTCATTTATTTGTGTTGGTATTTTGTGCTGTTGTCGACCATGCTTGGTCTATTCGGATCCCATTTGGGCTATCCTTGTATTATTAATAGATTGTAAGACCTGTATGACGATGTCAGCTTGTGATATACAACTGTGCCATGTGTGTACCATCTACTGATCCAGGGAATGGTATTGTAATACACATGGGGTTTCTGGTATACAAAACCGGGGGCCCACACCAGGCCTTCGTATGCCACACGTAGGATCTACGTCAACATATCTTTTGGCACACTCGATGGGACAGATTTTGTGTCAACACGCTTTTGGCACGCTGTTGATGCGAAAACACGATGGCCTGTGAGATTTGCTTCACTCTAGTGCAGGTCCAAATCTTGCGTCGGGTTCAGGGCGTGCCAGTTGGTTTGATCTGGCAACCAACAAGATATACAATAAAACAGGTTAAATCTACGATAGCCGATCGGTCGATAAGCCAATGACGTACCATATAGATCTAGCTGATGCGATTTGACCGAATCGGCTATGGGGTATAATATTCAGCAAGCACTAAATACTTTCCATCGGCTGTAGATGTGATCAAACATGTAATTTATGGATAAAGATTATATCTGACCAGATCGTAGCTGATGACACCATACTTAGGTTAAAAATAGATATTGTATCGGTTAATACTCCGATATAGCCTTATAGAAGAATATCAATCTAGACAAATATATCGAGACATGCTTAATATATTTAACTAGAGTGATATCCTCGTATAAGGGGCAAATATAACATGAAAAGCATGATTAAAAGAATTTAAGCAAGATAAACAGTTATATCAGGTAAGATCGGCTGAAACTCCGATTCTACCCTTATTATAATCAAGAAGCAGGCTAGAGATTATGGTTCTAATCATGACTAGGGATGATGCAGTGCAAAGTGTAAAAAGAAACATAACACCTAGACAATCAAGCCTTTGAATTTTTTTAGGGTGGTGGATACCTTAGCTAATCTAAGCCAATCAACTGATTTAGCCGATACCGACAAAACCTTGGACAAAGCCTGGCCGATACAAGTAAATTGAGTCATCGATCTAGATTAGCTAAGTTATGTGGTAATTAACAAGCCATACCTCTAGTTGAAGATCGAAACGATGCCCAACTCGAAACAAGAATTCATCAAAAGTAAGAGAAAAATTGTGGCGATGCGCGAAAGTGTTATTGAAATGTTGTTTTTTTACAAGACCTTGGGCTTATATTTATACCGTACATACAAACCTTGTTCTTACCGAACACTATTCAAAACTTGTCTGAACAAACAAGTCCTAGGTGGACTCTTACCACAAAATTACAAAAGAAAACTAACTCTTATTTCTAATTAATAGATACAATTGCCTCTTTTGGACTCAATTCCTAATCGACAATATCTTCAAGCCCTTCTCCAAAACCAACACGAACCCAAGCTACCCGTATCGGCTTAACTGAGTTCAATTCAGGTTACCCGTATCAGCTGCCCGAGTCTGATTCCATATCGGCCGATACGGTTCCCATCCGATGTGCTGTCTGTTTTTGAAAATCACCTTATCCCTTCAAATCCGCTTCGGATCTAACCTTATCGTTGGCATATCTTTACTAAATTTTGTTGTTAACACATGCTCCCCAATTCCAGAGTATAAATTAATATGCTGTGGAATTATCTCTTAGATCCACAAAAACCTAGGGTTTTTGTATCTTAACCGTTACTCACCAAGCGCTATAAATACCAACAGTTTCGGTCCCAGACTTCACGCCGTTACTTTTTTCCAACGCCAACTGACGCCCAAACCACGCAACCTTCCTCTTTTTCTTCGGTGACCTCGTTGACAACACAAGCTTCCTGGTGGCGACCCCTGTTGATCCCTCGACGCTCTTCTTCCTTCAAGCTCAATGGCCACCATCACAGATCTACTTTACTCTACTCCTAGAACACAAAAATATGATAGTTTTTCATCTTATTTTTTCTTCCTTGGCCATTGGCCTCATTAAGTAGCTTACATCTCAGGCTCATTACAACTGTAGAAGAGAATAAAGCAAAACAGAATCAATAAAGCAGAGTTTGGCCTCATCTTCAGATAAAACGACAAAAGTAGATGGCTACAATGGTCCCCAGGGCGATTGCTGTCCGTCCGATGCTTCTTCTTCACACTTGTCTGCTTGCTAGCTGCACGAAGAAGTAGAAGGAATCAGAGAACCATTACTCTCTCTATTGTTCTCCTCTGAATTTCTGAACTTAAGTTTGAAACTCTGAGTTTTAGTCTACAACATCAGTTCACTTCTCCATTTCAATTCCTCCAGTTTTGTCATTCACCACCGTTCCTCCTGAAGCCATCGGAAGAGCCACTTCGCCAGAACAGGTGAAGAACATCATCGTTCTCCATCTGCAGTAGCCCCTTCCTGTCAAGCTGGGTGCTGCCAACCCACGCCGCCACTGCCAATGGCTGTGCCTCGCCGTGCTCGTCACTGGCATACCCTTCTTCGAGCTGAAGGCTACAGGAAGCTTGTCCTCGCCGACGAACAGTGAAGAACACTGTCCTTATCCTCCTCCTCCTTGGCAGCCCCTCCCATCTCACCCGAGCATTATCTCGCTACGCCATTGTCATCGTTGGCCTCGCCTTCTCGTCGTCTTCATTGGCCATGCCTCCTCATCAAGTGAAAAATCCTGAAGGATGTCACCATCATCTCCCTCTGGCCGTCGTTCCCGCCAAGCCGAAGTGGAGCCCATTGTCGTCTACCTCTTTGTCAAGCCTAAAGATCACTAGAATCGTCCCCTTGTCATCAACCCGTTCATCTTTGTCGTCCTCCTCCGACCGGTCGCCACTGCTATTCCCTTGTCTCGTCATGACTGTGGTGAGAACCCTCCCCTCGTGATCCTCTCTTCGTTCTCCCCGTGTTGTTGCTGTGCCATCATGGCGTGCACGTGTGGTGGCTGAGTGTTCGCATGCTCATGTGGCCACCACGTGGTTGCCCATGGTGCAGCTCACGTGGTAATCGCGTGAGGCTCGCTTGTCGACCATCTGTTTTGGTTGACACGTATGGTCTTACTCCGTCTCTCTCGTGAATCGTCTTTGTGAACCCAATCCACGGTGAACTAGTCGTTTGACCCATGGGTCTTGGCTACCAGTCACTCGATCCTTTCCCTTCTCAAGCGATGTTGCATTACACATAATTTAATGGTTTAATAATTAAACAACTCGAAAATCTCTATGTAAAATACAGTTATATTTCGGATGGTCGCTTCTCGGTCATACGAACTCTAAATTGACCCGTTGTAACATACCAAAAATTCGAATTTCGAATTTTGACTTCAACTAAATAGTAAAAATGTTTTTTCGAGTTGTTGACCAAAAATTTTCAAATGTAAGACCTAGGTAAGGTTAAATTAGCTGGTGCCCATATGCAAATTTGCGAACAATTTAAAACTTTTCTTTCCTAATTTAACTTGACATGCAAAACATGTGCATGCTTGCATAAACACAAGATGTGGTATGTGATTTGAGTCCTTTTAAATGTTTTTGGATCTTGGATGCATTACATATTAGGTCTCATGAACACAAGTATGCATACATGTTAATTCTTATATATATAATAAAAGCATTACCCTAATTGCCACCTTAAGTACCACTAGTCCAACTCAAATATATACACACTAGTGCATAAGAATTTTGTGAGTTTAAAAGCATAAGAATTTTGTGAGTTTAAGCATGGTGAATTGAAAGTAAAGTCTAACCACATCATCTCTGGTTAATTACAAATTAAGAATATAATTTTTCAGTCATTTAAGTATATATTTAAAATAGGAACACTTAAAGGTAAGGTAGGTGAACTCATTGAATATTTAAAATATTTTGTGCAATATAAAATCACGGGAAAATTCATGAAGATACTATTCAATATATATATCTCACTGGAATTTTGGAGTAATTTAATATGTACATTCGATACCTCAAATAATTTGGTCAAAACAGTCAAACCACAAATTATTTCTAAACCCTAATCGGCAAAATTGATACACATCTCATATATGTATTTTATCACATGAGAATGTATAGGTAATATAATTTATTAAAATACTACTCCATTTATCATGAATTAATATAATTTTTCCAGAATTTATTTTATAGGTTTTGACCTCCTAGAAATTCAGATCAATTTCGGCTAGACCGAAATTCTTTATTTTCTTGAGGATAAAATATAGGGAATTTTTGTGTGAAATGAAAGAAAATGGAACCTAGGTATTTTTATCTACCTCCAGAAAAATACACATTGATTTATCATGAACAAAAATTAAATTATGAAATTACAAATAAGGAAGAAAGAAAGAAATAGGGAAAAATCCTAAAACTACCCTAACAGTACATTCACCTAACTTCCTACCCACCTCTCTCACTCTACCTTGGTTTGCACCGCCCTGGACCCACTTGGTAGTCACATGAGCTAGCCCTCACCTCTGTGCGCCAACTCCCACCGCTCAAGCAAACAGAGAGAAAGACAGAGAGAAGGAGAGATCGACGCCGGCGGTGCTCGACGCGTGTCCATCGTCATGGCGGTCGCCGAGCTCGCCATATCTTCTCTAGTTGCATTGCCTCCTCTCCCATTTTGCTCCTAAGCTGAGCAAGTCAAGAGGGAGAGCTTGCCTCACATCTATTCTCCTCCATCTCCATCACCAACCGTGGAGACGACGACTGTCTCCATCGTCACCAAGCCGCGGTCGTCTCCTCTCTTCCAGCGTTCTATTACCCACACAAGATGCCGATTCCGTCCCCTCTAATCACGCCTCATGTCTTGCAGTGGTGACGCCGGAATGCCGTCGCGCCGACGGGAGCTTCAGAGCGTCGCCGCTACGACCTCATCGTCGTCCGGCCATCCTCGACCAAGCCAAGACAAACTGCCGCGCCATCGTCTTCACCTCGACCCTAGGAGCCCGCCGACCGAAGGAATCGAACCACGAAGCCGTGAATAAGGAGATCGACCTCTTCTTCCCCAACTCCAGCCGCCGGACTCCATCTCCAAATTCTCCTTCTCCAGTGAGCTCCAAACCAATTCCTCACGTGTGGAGCATCCTTATGTGATCGTTGAGTTGTCCTCCTCCTCTTCTTATCAGATCAAAGATCGAGGATCGCCACCACTGTTGCTCTGTTGGTTCCTGCCACCGCCGAACCAACTTCTCCATCGCCGTCGCTATCCAAGCATTGTTGACCCTCGCGCACCCCTCAGTAAGTCTCCAGGAACCTTGTAGATGCTCATGCATGCATTAGTTCGCACGGAAACGAGCCGAAGCTCGACATGCACTTGCATGCCGAGGGCTACCGCCGCTTGCGCTGCCGTCACCATCAATTCCGGCCACCATAGCTTGCGGGAGGACCACCAATAGATTCGCTAGGAGTCCCTCTCCATTTTCTCTTTTAGCCGCCCACAGAGATCGGCCACCATTCGCCATTGCCGCCAGCGAGAAACTCGCCAGAGCGCTGCTGCCTCTGCTCCTCGCGTCGTCTCACTAACGTGCGGGCCCCATGTCATTAGCTCTTGAGAACTCAGTTTAGTAAGGATTTAAATCTTGTAAGGTTTAAAATGTAAAATATATGGGACTTACATGTGGGACCAAGGACCTATTAGTAATAACTAAAATCACCTTGGACTCTTAATGGTAATTATATTGGCACGTGTTTTGGAGCTCGGGTTGATTCCTGAGAACCTAGGGGCTTTTTTGCATATTGGCCAGAGGCTAACCTGTGGACTCTAAGTATTTATAATTCGAAAATATAAAAGAAAATGATTAAACCTTTATCTTATCAATTGAAAATTATGTTAAACTTGTAAAATCCATATAAAATCAAATATAGCTCATTTTCAGGTGAATCCAATTTCAGTAGTTCTGTAAAATGGTGAACTTTAATACTATGAATTAAAATGTGGTGCTTACAGTATACCAAATATCACCAAGATTTTATATATGGAATAATAGACATAATACATGTTTCAACTTTGGAAATTCACAAAAAATTCACTGTTACTCCAAATGAGATGAGCTAAATTTCTGTAGAATCAGCAAAGTATGAACTTTAATTTAGCAATATAAAATATGATATTTTCTGTAACAGAAACAACACTAATAACTTGTATAATAAAATAACCACCACATGTATAATTTAATTTCTAAAAATTATAGGGAATTCATCCTAGCTCAAAATGAAGTGAACTAAGTCCTGTTAGATTCACAACCATATGCCATTGTGTACTGTAAGATAAAATGTAGTACTTTTAATATAGAGAACATCCCTAACATATTATTGATGCAATAGAAATTAAACCACAACCTATAAATTGTGAATTCCATATAGAATATATTTTAGCTCCAAGCTAAAATAAAATATGGTTAGACTCATATAATTATGCTCTTTATTTAGGTTGGTCAAAATCTGGAACATTTAGTACGAATTATACCCTCAAATTAATATTACTAACTAGTAACATAGGACACGATACTACTTGTATAATACATACGAAATTCATATTAGCTCTAAAAATTATGAAACCAATTGTGCTAGTCTTAGAAAATAGTCCTCTTCATCCCAGTAAGGTTAACTTGATCAAAATCATATATTAAAAATGTTTCACAACAATACATAAGTAAATAATACTACATGTCAATGTAAACTTGGAAAATTCATAACTCACAAATGAAAAGAGATAAAATAAGAATTCTTTCACCTAAATTCATCTTGGGTCAGAACCTATCCACTGAACACAAATCATGCATTTTAGAACATTTTATATTTTTCGCATAATTTAGTGTTTATTTGCATATTGTGTCATTTGTATAAATAAATTGCATCAACGGTGAAGGAGTGACTTAGGTGGTATTCACATTGTTCAAAATCAAGGCAAGTTCTTTCCTCCCCTCTCCTTTGATCACATTGAAACCCATGATTTGGGAGATGAAAAGTGTTGTTTGCAAAACTGCATATGTATTTGAGTAAAAACGATATTTGAAACTTGGTAAATGGTAGCTATGTCCTTATTGCTGCATGTACCACCTTGACTAATTGTGATTCTCTTGGTTTGTAACCTTAGTAATGGATAGAGTACTTTACTTGTTCTCATTTGGGGTTAATCATGCTTATTACATTACTATATGCTTAGCCATGCTTAGAGTTAAGCAAAATAATCACTCTTACGGATTTATGAATGGGATTTCAAATATTTGGTTGATGATAGATTGAGAATGAAAATGATAAGTATTTGCGAACTAAAGTGTGAGTAAAACGATTTTGGACTTGGGCGGCAAATGGTGTGCATATGGTGGTAGTTGCACATCGATAGAGGGAGTGTTCGCATGGGTTATTTAAGGACTGAACTTCGTGTCACCAACTTAAGTATATCGTACATCCACATGTGCTATTTATGGGGTGACCTTAGCTAATTAAGTTACTTAAAGTCTAGCCTTGCATATTGGTAGGCCGGAGTAGAATGAATTAGTCTGAGCGATGATTTATGAGAACTGCCTATTTACCCCGCTTATTATTGGGGGTAGTTTAGGCGTCTAAGTCTATCCAATTTAACGGTATAGTGCCTCGTGGGGGAACGGATGTGTTCGCTGGCATGGCATTAGGTTTAAGGTGTGGGGCTGCTACCTAACAGTTCTGGGTCATTCCCAGGATCGATTCACACTTGTCGTCGCTGATGCAAGGTTAGGCGTTAAGTAATGTAAAGGCTACATTATGACCTCTAGACCACATTCATCATGAAGAGTGTGCTAGTGCCTTGCAAACACAAAACAAACTAGAGTGTTCATATTATGTGGGTAAAGTTGTATAAACTCTGCAGAGTTCTCTAAAACTAATCGATTAGTCGTGCTCACGGTCATGGGCGACTTGGTGAAGTGTCATGAGTATAGACTTTGATTTATGTTTTCAAATGATGCTTTGTGAACTATGGATTTGGAAATGGTAACTTGGGTTAAGTTATGATAATTATGTTATATTGATGATGAATGTGAGACTTGATGCCGAGTGGACAATCAAGTATATTATTATGATGAGATGATGACTGGTTGTTGGTATGGGCAACGAGAGTATGTTTATGATGTTAATATGGTAAATATTATGGTTTAACTATGTTAATGTTTTGTTAATTGAATTGTTAACTCCTTTACAAATGATTGTGAACTAAAACTTGCTTTATGCTAAAATGAGCTACAAATAGCCTTTCCTTGATTGTATGCCATGCATGTAGTATATTAGAATTGTCTTGTACTTGCCGGTACATTAACTCGTTTAATGTACTGACTCTTGTTATACTGGAATATCCATTTTGCAGGTTGTAGGCTTAGTCTAATTTGAGTGATTTGGGAGATCGTTGTTTCTTCTAGGTCTGGATCTGAATGGGTTACCTCCCCACTCGGCTTCTTGTGGTTTTGGGTAGCCAAGCTTCCGTGGATCAGTAATTATTCGGCCGATTGGCCTATGTATTTAAATAAAGATGTAGAGTAAAGTTTATTTGTGTTTACTCCTTATTATTCTGATCTTCATCGCTTAGATGAAAGTGTGGAACTAGAACTTATCCTGGGATCTAGTTCTACACCGGTATGAGTATTGAGCATTTGGGATATCGTAGAACTTTAGCGAATTTTGTCAAGTCCCCTTAGACGTGTAACACATCTGGTCGCCATCTTCGTGTGGTTTGACGAGCATGTCTCATGCTGAAGTTGACTGGTATGCTAAAGTCCCAGCAATATCCCCTACGCTCTCTACTCGGCGCTTCAGGTTTTATATTATGTATGTCATTTGACTTGATAGGGCAGTGATGAGGTTGGATGGTTACTGCTTTACTTGATTATTATTAGACCGCATCCAACTAAATATTTTGCGCTATTACTTCAGGTAACTTACATAATATTTAACCCGGGGTGTCCCCACACCCGTTCAAGTCTCTAATTTCTTGCTAAATCATGAAGAACCTATTTATGTGTTTTTATGTACTGTTTGGGTCTTTTGCTTAGTGTTTTAGCCTTGTTTTGTTTAACCGTGTAGTAGTCGTCATTTCGAAGGTTCCTAAAGTGCAGATCAAGTCATCAGAAGACCTTTTCTTTGAGCAAGGGAAGTCATACCATATTCCTTGAACATATTGAATCCCATTATTGCAAAAACTATGTTGTTTCACTTGTATATGCATCGCTTTTATAAATTAATAGTTAATATTCCTATTATCCTTGTTATATAGCCATGTTGTTGAATTGCTACCCATGCTCTTGTGAACCTTAGTAAAACACCCTATATGATGGACTTACTAGTTGCTTTTGGTTGGGCTTATCTTTTACAAATTAGATAGTGGGTAACAACTAAAATATGTAGGAATGATGATTAGGTGGCTGGTTGAGCCAGGACATGATAGAATCCCATTCAAAACTCTCTAAACCTGTGCATGGTTTTGTTAGAACTACCTTGGCCACTATAAGGACCGGTCTTCGGGCCTCTATTGTGAAGCATAACAATACAACCACAAGTCTAATGGGTAAGACCTAGCTATAAGTCTAGATCATCTCAAAACAAAGGCCATCGGTATGATAAGTCTAGGGCCAGGGGAGGCCGACTTTGACCCGGTGCATGAGGGAGCCAGTCTTATCCTAGGGGATCCAGCAACCTTTATCTTGTCGGGGACCGACGGGCGACAAAACCTTAGCAAACTCTTTTGTTTTGGGTTGAGCTTGGTGGATAGTCTTGTCACGATCTTGACTCTTCGGGTTCCTTTTAGGTATCACGATGCATGGCTGACATGAAGTCAAGTATTGTGTCTTATGGGTAAAGATATACACCTCTGATCAGAGTAAAACTATTCGAATAGCCACACCCTTGGTTATAGGCAAGCCTAGCAATGTATCCAAGTTAGTGTTTTTCTTCTAAGTAATGGATGGAATTTATGACACTTTGAACAGGTGGTTAACTTGGGTTTAAGGCCGGTATACATAGGTTCGCAACCATGATAATATTGCTTAGAAATAGGATTGAGTTTAAACTATGCTTTAAAAACATTAAAATATTTCAACTTTGACTTTACGCAAGAATAAACCCTATTATGCCTACTCTTTGTCCCCCTTTGCATTATAATTCATTTCCCGACATGGCTTGCTGAGTACGGTGGTTGGACTCATTCTTGCTTAATCTTTTTCCCTTAAGTCAGAGAAGCTTTTTGAAGAACAAGTTTTAGATGGAGTCCTAGCTTATACTTCAGTTGAGCGCCTATGAAGATGGAGCCATAGGCCTGCTAGTCTGCTATTGTTTTTCTTTTCTTGTGAGGTCTAATGTGTCTTTCTACTAATGTAAACCATCATGATAATTAATAAAGATGTGTCTTTCGTATCAAGTTTGTATGGTGTATCCCGGTTTTTCTTTTGACGGGGATTAATACACTAGCATTCGGGAAAGGTATTTTCCGGGCGTGACAGGTATTTAGATATGACTCTGTGTCAGTATGAAATATGAATCCATGTGCATGCAAGGATTGCTGGTACGCAACATCCCTTGAAGGTCTTCACTAGTCTATGGATCAGATTGACTGGATGGGAATTGAAGCTGTATACCATGTAATCTTGTTGTGCCTGTATTATTCAGGTGGTTGGATACATAGCATGCTAGCTTGTTTTCCTTTGTTCATACAATAAACCCCAACGTCAGGGTGAAAACAAAGGGGAAAAAAATGTTGCACAAAAGAAGTTTTAGCAGTTTTCATTCACTATGTTGTTTGCTGATTGAGCGGCAGTTTTAGTTGCTGGTATATCAATGCATTTTGATTTTTTATGATATATCTGTTGAAAGCAATATCTTGGCAAGTGCTGACTAAAATAATTGTCTCACTGCAGTCATAGTACAAATGCTGGTTTGTTGTTCCATGGTATATCGCCATAATGTTGTACATATTGATTTCTATCATGCATAACTTGGTTCCTTTCCTCTCCTATACATGTTGTCCATATCAATCATGCATTTTCTGTTTGCCTCCTCTTGTGGCATTGCAAAACAAGCTATCTGCAGATTGCAAGATTGTTCAGGCAACCATGAGCTTCTTACTGCAGCTTCAATGTAGGTTGGATGTTTCAAAATTCTAAGCATCGCACAATCTTGCACTCCTAATGCAAGAGAGCAGATGAGAGACATAAGTTACTGTTTAGGCCCACTTGAAGACTTTTTTGCCATTCAGTCTGTTTCACCAAAATACCGCCGAGCTTTGCCCAGAAGTTTTGAATTATATTAAGAGAAAAAAAGTTACATAATATTTACAAAAGAAAAGAAGAAAAAGGTAAAAGGACCGTAAATTATATTGTTTGCTTATTACTTTCCAAATGGCAGTCCCAGTATTACTGATTTTGGACCAATGATCTGCTTAATTTTACTGCATATTTTGCCCTGCTGTGATTTTGTAAGATGATCAACTCCATCTGTCTCCCCAAGTTTTATAGACTGCTACACAGCTTGGCTAATGCCTACTGGCTCTATGATCCCTTCTATGCCCTCACCTATTATCCATGTGTGTGTGAGTGCAGGGCTTTCTGACCGTGGGCTCATTTTCAACATTTTTGACATACTATAGAACTTTATTCCGAAACTAAAAATATTTTAAAAAACTTGCCTCTGGAATTATTAGTGTATTTACAATACTAACATAAATGCCCTGTCTTAAAAAAAACATAAATGCTCCCAACTATCCTAGCTTGCCAAGCAATTTATATACTCATCATGTGAGTCGTTTCTTTTTTACTTCGTTATCTTCATCATTGTTTGCAATACTTTTGAGAACCAAATATGATGCCGAACATGCAAGATGAGGACGAGAGAAAACATATGGTTCAGGGAAAATTTTGGGAAGAGGAGGCATTGGGAAAATAAAGAAAGAGCTAGCTCCTTTTCCCAGTTCAGTAGTGCAAAGATGTTCAAACGCCGGATTAGGTGAGGTTCAGGTTGGGTCTTCAGGTAGGGTTGTTTGTGAGCAGGCCTGCGCTGAATATAGGAGATGCCCTCGTCATCTCACTTGAGTGTAGTCCTCTTCTGTGCACTTGAGGTGGTGCCCTGCTATCTTGGAAGGTGCATGGCTTGACAATGCACGATCTTCCATCAATCGCTTTCCCTAGTCTATGGATCAGATTGACGAGATGGGAATTCAAGTTCTTGCTCATGTTGTACTCTTTGGTGTATATTTTTTTCCTGTAATTTTGTTATGTCTGTATTATTCAGATGGTCAGATCCATTGCATGCTATTTTTCCTCTGTTCCTACAATAAAATAATCATACATAAACACCAACATGGGGTTCAACAGAAAGGAAATAACTCTTGCATAAAATAAGTTCAGCGATTCTCATTCTCTCTGTACGTTCTTTGTAGATTGAGCTGTAGTTTTAGTTGCTAGCAATTACATCAGTGTCAATGTAGGCTGGATGTTTGGAAATTGTAACTATTGCACCATCATGCACTTGGTGCAAGAGAGTAGAAGAGAGATTGTAAACTCTTTAGGCCAACTTTAAGATTCTTTTTTCCGGTATAAGGAGGTGGTTTGCACACTCGTGTCTAGACTATGTCGAATGATCTTTAGGTAACGACACTACTAAAAAAAAATTTCTACAGGCGAGTAAAATGATTTGTAGATTGGGCTGAAACATTTGCGTCTAACTAAAGGCCCATAGACATGCTGCATTTCCACATGCAGGTAAACAACCTGCCTCTGGAAAACAGTTGGCTTAACATGATGCAGTCTTCTTAATATCACTGCCTGTGTATTTTCAACCTTTTGAACTTTTTAGGGTCCAAAAAAGCAAATAGAAATCTAGAATTTTGTTACTTTAAATTTGTAGTTTTGTGTTAGATTGATCAAAGTATCTGTAGTTTTATAAAATTAAGTCTAATTTTTATAGACGGCTACTACACGGCTTGCCTATTGGCTTTATGATCCCCTGTGAGCCCTCAACTATCCTGTCAATAATAATGTAACCAACTGAACTTTGTCCAGAAATAACTCTTTAGTACAATTTTCTAATTACCATAGTTTATCTAGAGAGTACTTATCATGTGCTGTCTTGAGTTCTTGACTTTTGCTTTTATAACTTGGAATTATATATAGTTAGGAAATGGGAAATAATATTGCAGTCCTCGCAGTACCACTCCTGATTCATCCATAGGACACTTATATTTATGTTTTATACCCTCTTTAAAATCATCTATAAGGATATTGCAAATTAAGTAGCTTGTATGGAAGATTTGCATGAAATTTGTTATGTTTATCCAAATATATGGATATACTCATTTCAAATATCAAAATAAGGGAATATAGAAGAATCATCAAGTCGCATTTTAGAACCATCTAAGTGGAACAACAAGACTAGGAGACACGGAAACCTAGAAACTTACAAAATGCAAAATAAAAAAAATATTTTGTGATTAATAATCCAGGCTTGGTCTTGTTTGTTACATGTCTGAGTCTTCAGGTTAAGAGTGCAAGGTGTGCGTTTGTGTATTCGCAGTACAGTTTTTCAGCGATAGGTCTTGGCGTCAAGTGAGTTGAGCCCTACAAAGAATGATTGTGGGATGGCATGAAGCACAAGTCCCAAAGTTGTTGTAGTACTTAGGGGCTGTTTGGATCCAGGGGTTAAATTTTAGTCCCTGTCACATCGGATGTTTGGGCGTTAATTAAGAGTATTAAACATAGACTAATAATAAAACTAAAACTAATTGAATAAATGAGAGCTAATTCGCGAGACAAATTTTTTAAGCCTAATTAATCTATAATTATCACATGTTTACTGTAGCATCACATCGGCTAATCATGAATTAATTAGGCTCAATAGATTCGTCTCGCAAATTAGTCCAGGGTTATGAAATGGGTTTTATTTTTAGTTTACATTTAATACTTCTAATTAGTGTAGAAACATTCGATGTGATTGGGAGTCCCATCCAAACACACCCTTAGCTCTGTTTTCCATCAATTAATTGGTTTTGGTCACACGGAAAACTGTCCCACATGTATTGAGTCTGAAAATTCTGAATATTATTGATCATCATCACCTTCAACCTTCTTGCGTGAGTAATCACAATGCAGATTCGTTTTGAGTCTAGGGCTTCAAGATTGTGAGCTCGTTTCTAACCGAAATTTATCCATGGATCCCAAAATCTATTTTTCACTTTGAATTTAAAATCATTTGTTTATCATCACCAATTTCAAAAGCGGACAAATAACCACGGGTGCGAAATAGGTCATCTGTATCGAGCGGAAACCCTCATCTGTGTCGGTGGAAGGCTGCGTCACGAATTATTGGTCAATGATGTGACAAGTCATCTGTGTCCGATGACACTAATCTCTGTTGGGCCACTATAAAAGTCCGTCACCGATAGGTTTAACCCAGCAAATGAGTCAAATTAACGCCCGTCACCGATGAGTCATCCGTGACGGTCCCCTATTATAAACCGACAAAGATATCAAGGTCTTGTTTGTCGGTATGGTTTGGAGACCGTCACAGATGATTCATCGATGACAGCTTCTGTTTTAGAACCGACGTCTTTGATGCGCACTCGTGATGTTGTTTTTTTTAACCTATCACCGATGAGTAATTTACCCAAAAAAATAAATTTGTTTTTTTGGCTAGCCTCAAGCCTTTGCTAGCCATGCCTGCTACAAATAACAGAAACACAGATACACTCCCAGCATCTTGGCATTCCCAACATTTCACAAATCCATTCACAATAACATATACATGCATTTCACAATCACATCCATTTCACCAAACCACTGATATGTGTCGTCAAGAGTTATCACCACTGCAGAACCAAGTTAAAATTTGGAACAAAGTTATGTAATTAGCAATAAAAATTATGTATAAGCATCAGAGATTGTATTGCATATAATATGTACATAATGTCACATAATCACGTGTTTTTCACAAGCATTGATAAATATTCAACAATTTTTTGATTGGCTACTTCAAATGAGATATGATTTTCACAAGTATGAAGGCAGCTGTTTCCTCTCTAATGTTTTCGAAGTTATACGGCGGAATGTTGTTAATCCTAGCCTGCAAGTGATTCGCTAAGTTAGTATATATACATAGCAATGTGTGTATACACACACACACAATTGAACTAGTAGCTTTTATTTGTTAATTTAGTACATGTGAGCACAAACCTCAAGATCTATCAACGTCACCTTTTTCAACAAGGTCTTCATGTTATGATACACGTGAAAACCATAGGTGTCTCTAACTTGTTGACGGCATGAGAAGTCTTTGTGGTGATAGAGGTTGGGCATTCCTTCCTTATGCTTGTCCCCTTTTTTCACGTATTGGGCCCACGTGTCATAAAATGCACCTTCAAGCACAAACAAATCATATTTTTTACTTATTCGGGAGTTAAGGTAGTAGACCTTACACCACTTCGACACTATGACTAGGAGAATCCAATGAAACCTGCAGCATAAATATATTGCAAGTTAAAAGGCAAACATATACGTGTTGTTACTTCACATCTAATTAGATAACACACTTATTGTTGATTATGAGCTAATAGAATGAAGTCTTTGTCCTGGTGGGCTCACAAGCAATCCTTGACAGAAGTTATCAACACATCTAATGAATTCGTGAGAGCTGTCTTGTTGATTTGGGTTGTATCTAGGAATCCAACCAGGAGTTTGTTCTTGCGTGCCTCCTTCCAACTTAACCTACAAGCAGGTCAATAACGCATATAAGCATTCTAAGACAATTTGTTATTAGCATATGTTGTACTCAATAATACTTACAACTGGTAACACTTAAGAAGATTGGTGTCCACCGCTCGCGGTCTGAAGAGGTCAAAGAGATCTTCGAAGGTAACTAAAATATAGCCAGATGGCCCAGGAATGGCTCTGGTCCATGAAAGCCCAATGTTGATGTCTCTCTTTTCTTTCTCCATGAGATCGACCTTTCCATATAATACCCATGCAACTCTAGGCAAGCAGGACCCATCTTGACAAGCTCGTGGTCTCCAACCAATGGCATGCCTAATTGGAAGGTGCTCGGAGCTAGGATCTTAGGAGAAACTGACAACCATGGGGTAGGTTATAGTTTGCAATAAGAACTGGCCCTGTTGTGTGAACTGCTCATATCTCTGAAAGGATTCATGCCATCCGTACACAAACATATTCTCATATTTCTTGGGTTAGTTGTGAATTTTGGGTATTTTCAATCGATATTCCTCCATTGAATCGAATCAGCAGGGTACCTAAGAATACCATCAGTCCTTCTCTCTGTGGCATGACAACGTACTAACTCCGCTTCCTTGGGATTGGCAAAGATTCTCTTGAAATGATCAAAGATAGGTAGATACCACACAACCTTCGCCGGACCACCTCTCTTTGACTTCTTCCCTTTATCAGAATTTCTCTTTCGCTTGTATCGAGAAGCCTTGTACACAGGACAAGCCTCCAATTCTACATATTGCTTGTGGTACAATATGAAGTCATTTGGACAAGCGTGAATTCTATGAATGTCTAACCCCAAGGGTAACAAAACCTACTTTGCTTCATATGTCGTCTAGGCAATGTGTTCTCCTCAAGAAGCAGACGCTTCAATATACCCAATAGTTCTGTGAAACTCTTGTCTATCCATCCACTGCTTGCCTTTAGTTTCATTAGGTCCAGGGTTGCTGCTAATTTAGTGTGTTTTGAGTTGCATCTGGCATATAGAGGTGTTTTAGAATCACTGACCAACCTGGTGAACTTCATGAAATTTCTCTCGTTGTAAGTGGGCTTCTCTACATCACGCAACATGTCTTGTAGAAGATCGAGATCAACATCAACAATTTCACCGCCCACGGACAAGGTACCAGAATCACTGACCAACCTGGTGAACTTCATGAAATTTCTCTCGTTGTAAGTGGGCTTCTCTACATCACGCAACATGTCTTGTAGAAGATCGAGATCAACATCAACAATTTCACCACCCACGGACAAGGTACAAATATCATCTTCATCTTCATCTTCCTGATTATGTGTGGCACTACTCGCTGCTTCTGCAATATTGATTTATTCTTGCTCTTCATACTTCATCCAACATGTGTAGCCCTTCAAGAATCATAAACGTATCAGATAAGAGTGTACATCGACTCTGCTATCAAACATCTTCTCATTACAGCAATTTGCACATGGACAAGTCATGTAATTGTTGTTCCTTCTTTTTCTCTCCTCCTCTACGACGTTTATAAAATTTAAAATGCCACTTCTATACTCTTTGCTGTGTTGAACAGTTTTGTACATCAAATTTTGGTCCATCACTGCGCTGCAAAAGTGAACAAATATTAGATAAAATTCTTTTCCAATATGTACTACAAAATTTGTAGGGATTCTTTATGTTTTTCAAATACCTAAATAGACTTTCTCTAAATTTTTCTATTTTTCCTTTAAAAAATAGAGAAAATTCGCCCCCTACACCTCCCACCACAAATGTGAATAGTATATTGGGTTAGGATAACCATTCCACGAAATAGTTGGATATAGTGTGAAATATCGGTAACAGTCAAAAAATGGAGATCGTAAAAAATGATAGCCATCGGTGATAGGCTTTAACTGTTATCTCTCTCGGGATTTAGGACGAGCCCATCACCAATGACTCTCATCGGTGACGGGGTTATGTTTCGGCCCATCACCGATTATCTTTGTCGGGCCGCAACAAAGCCCCATCACCGATGAGTGTCATTGGTGACAGGCTCGGCCTAAAGCCCTATGAAATTTACTTCTTTATCGGTGTTTTTTCTGATCCGTCAAAGATGACGCCGATGTGACGGTTCCTGAGCCCCCGACACAGATAGACCATTCACAATGACCAGTTCTGTACTAGTAAACACTGTGTTGACCCTATTTGAAAAGGGTTTCAGTTGCTATCACAATAATTTCTCACTAGTGTTGACCCATATTAAGCATGTTTTGTTGACGTATATGGTACTTAGTTGGGTATACACCAACATAACTCAAGAAATAGTAGTTCAGGTTAAGAAACTGCAAAGACCCATTAGTATGGGATAGCTCATCTCAATCGGACGGCAAGCCTTATTTGTGTCGGGGAGAGGTCCCGTCATGAACAAAAGGTCACTAATGTGAGAAGTCATCTTTATCGGGTATTAGGCCATCACGGATAACAGTTATCTCAATCGGGCCAAGAGTAAAGCCCGTCACCGATAGGTTTGACCCAGCAGTTGAGTCAAACTACGGCCAAACTAGGGCCCGTCACCGATCAGCTCAACTGTGACAGGCTCGTACTTGAACATGACTATGGTATGTCATCCATCACGGATGATCATCTCAATCGGGCATTAACTTAAGCCATCACGGATGACTCATATCAATCGGGCTTAAGTTTAAGCCCGTCACGAATGAGTATTTTACCAAAAAAAATAAATTTTGTTTTTTGTCTAGCCTCAGGCCTTTGCTATCCATGCCTGCTGCAAAAATGACAGAAGCACATATATATTCCCTTCCCAGCAACCCCATTCACATCAATTCAGAAATCAAATATATATATGTTCTGTGATCAATCCACATTCACACATCCATTCACGTATGCCATTCACAGCAATTCACAAATTAAACATATATTCAGTGATCACATCCACATTCACACATCCATTCACATACATATGTCATTCACATCCATTCAGTGATCACCAAACCACCGACATGCATCTTCAAGATCGAGTTAAGAATCAAAACCTGCAAAACCTAGTTATAAATTGCAACAAATGTAATTAGCATTGCAAGTATATACATAAACATCAGACTGGATTGTATTACATGTAATATATACATAAAAGCTACATAATCACATGTCTTTGACAAGCATTGATAAATGTTCAGTTATTTAGAGATGAGCTAGCTACGACTGTATCTAAAGCTTCCTTTGGTTGATAAGATGTCGTCTAGTATGAAGCATGCTATCTCCTCTCTAATGACTTCGAAGTTGTTAGGTGGAATATTGGAAATTTTTTCCTGCCTGTGAGGCGCCAAGTTAGTGTATATATACTTCGAAGTACTTAGAATATATAGGCACATACACAACTTAAGCACAAACCTCAAGGTTGAGCAATGTCACCTTTTACAACAATGCCCTCATGTTATGGCACACGTGGAACCCACACTGGTCACCAACTTATTGATGGCATGAGAAGTCTATTTTGTGATCGAGGTTGGGTCTACCTTCCATATGCCTCCCGTCTTTTTGCTCATATGTCAAAATCCTAATCAAGTTACTCCTACCTATTCCCCTTCCCTTTCCTTCTCCTGTTAAACTTGAGCAATTGAAGGAAAAACTGCCACAATCAATTAGGCCACCAGGAGGCATGCTAACTTCAATTTATTGCCTTCATGAGCCTCTTAAGATCCCTTCTACAGCCATAATAGACCACAAATCCCTTTCACCGTCCTCCCAGCTCATCCAACCAAGTAAACCATATCCTCTGATTGCATCCACCTGATAGCTGGAATTGAACTATGAAAGGTTAGTATACTACATGTAACTTTAGTTTTTAGTCCAACAATTGTATTTCAGTTATGTATATGTCAATTGATTCCATTTACTTGTTGACCATAGGCTGTGAATTTGCTCTCCGCAGGACCAAGGCGAAAGTTTTTCATGAATTGGTGTTTATCTATTTAGTAGATTGAAGGATCTCTGTTCCATTACTTGGGGGGAAATCTGAGGATTGTCATAGCAACGGATAAGATTGTCATACCATCGGATAACCTTCATGGCAAAGGATTTGACTAAAAGCAAATAACCTTTGTCATATGTGTTTTTCTGACCTCATCGTATGTTGTTCATGATGTTTGCGCCCCCTCCTTTTCTAACATTACCCTATCATTACCATTCCATGCTGCAATTATAACTCATGCATGCATCCTATATTTGCAACGTTCCAATAATTTCAAAAGATATAGCCAATACCACTCATGATTGAATTTGCAAAGTTCCAATATCTTGAAAATATATAATCAATTCTCTGTTGATTGAAACTTAAAACAAAGGGTTTACCCAATGGATGCTGGCCAAAGTACACCATGTTTCCCACTAGGGCGTGGCCGCGCAACCTGATAATTCTACTGCTGCTGAAACACGCCGCAAACGTAAACTGATATTGGATGCCCTTAAAGCTAGAGGTTGGTTCCTCAATTTAACTCTTTAAGTTTCTTTAAATTGTATATGAATTAACATTGCATGCCTACCTAACTTTCCAAGTAATAGAGCAGCTAATTCTGAACCTATTTTCGTGTCACAACATATAGCTACATATCCACGCCAGGGTACTTTGCGTACACAGTTAGACACAAATGAAATAGGTTCATCATTTGCACCTATGCCTCCATTTACTATCCGCCAACGAATTATTGGACTACTCTCACCTTCCCAATCAGAAGTTCACAATCCTTCTTCTACGTCAACATCTAACCGAGTATTTTGCCATCGTCGTATGTTTTCATATCCTTTTTGCCTAACACTTAATACATGCCAGTCGGGCATCTTATACATATCGTTATCTGTCATCTTCTGTTGCTTTACTTTTCTAGGAAAAATCTTTGCTCCACTAAATCTCAATGGTCCACAACATTCTTGCAACCATTGTGGTGCTTTATTTTGGTATAAAGAGTGAGCACGGAGAGATAGGCACACGGCAAACCCAACATATAATTTGTATTGCAAAGGGGGGAGAATCTCATTGCAACCTTACCAGCCACCTCCTCAGCCCCTACTAAATTTATTGACTTCTACGAGCTCCCTATCAAATCACTTCTTGAATCATATCTGTCGATACAATTCCATGTTTTCTATGACTTCAATGGGAGTTAAAATCATTGAATCCATCAAAGATGGTCGTGCACCGTATGTCTTCAAAATTAGTGGACAGATCTGCCACAAAATAGGCTCATTAATACTGTCACAAGGCCATCAGCCAGAATATGCTCAGTTATACATCTTTGATACAGAAAATGAAATTTCCAATAGAATCAATATTGCTTCATCTTCACGCAACTCTTTTCATGCCAGTGAAGAAATTGTTGGTAATCTAATACAAATGTTTGATACACACAATCCTATCGTAAAGCTATTCCGAACAGCAAGAGAGAGACTAAGTGAGGATGAATCTGATCATTACAACATTCGATTATTTGGTAAGACGGATGCATACAGGGATATATATAGTGCGCCAGTTGCATCTGAGGTTGTAGGATTAGTAGTTGGTGATATTGGATTGATTGATATTGGCCGGGACATAATAATACAACAACATTCATTAGAACTGCAATATATAGATGAGAATCACCGCAAATTTATGGCCATGCAATATCCTATTCTATTCCTCTAAGGTGAAGATGGTTTCCATGAATCCATCATGTATACCCAAACAACAATCTCATCTAGCATGCAACGTAACAAAGCAACAATGGTAGAATTCTTTGTTTATAGATTTCATGACAGAGTGGATGAATTCAACACTCCATTGTGTTGTGGGAGGTTAACCCAGTCTTATTTGGTAGACGGCTATTGTTGTGTTGAAGGTGGTCGCATAAAGCACTATAGAAATCCCATCTTTCAACACAAATATAGATCAGCACCCTTCAATTCGTTGACCAATTCTGTGTCTAGAGGCATTACAACTGGTTTTTCTGCTGGCCAACGGGTTATCTTACCAGCCTCTCATACTGGAAGCCCTCGGTATTTATACCAAAACTACCAAGACTGCATTGCTATTTGTAGGAAGTATGGTTGCCCAGATCTTTTTGTAACTTTCACATCAAATGCATCTTGGTCTGAAATCCTTGAAGCACTACCACCAGGACTATAACCTTCTGATGATCCAAACATTGTTGACCATGTATTCAAAATGAAGCTGAATATTTTGATGGAAGATATTAAAAAACATAAATTCTTTGGCCCCATTCATGCAGGTAATTCCTGAAAAAATAATTTAGTCACGATTCTTACTTATTACATGTCTTGTTTATCAAACCAATAAAAATATTTCACTCTTTTGTACAGTTGTCTACACAACAGAATTTCAAAAGCGTGGGCTGCCACATGTCCATATAATCATTTGGTTGTCAAAAGAAGAACCACTAGATGCTGAAAAGGTTGACTTATATATCTCAGCTCAACTACCAGATCCTACAATTGATCTAATAGGATTTGAAGCTGTTAATTCTTTTATGATCCATGGGCCTTGCGGTCCTCAAAATTCCTCTTCCATATGCATGTCTGAAGGAAGGTGTTCCAAATTTTACCCAAAGGAGTTTTGTGAGAACACTACTATATTGGAAAATGGTTTTACACAATATGCTCGGCCATACAATCAAATTATTGTTACAAAAAAATCAAATTGACATTGACAACACATTTGTTGTGCCCCATAATGTTGATTTGGTGGTTAAATACCAAGCTCACATAAATGTAGAGAGTGTCAACCATGATGATATGCATAAGTACCTTTTCAAGTATGTACCAAAAGGGTATGATTGTGCTAGAGCAGGTATTCGTGGTAACTCGAGAAGTGAAACCATAAATAAAATAAATAATTATCTTGAATGTTGATGTGTCACTCCACATGAGGCTGCTTGGCGTCTACTTCAGTTTGATATACACCATACGGACCCGTTGGTGGAACGCCTACCAGTCCACCTTCCTTTAGAGAATAGTGTTGTTTACACAGAGGATGATGACCTGGAAGAAGTTATGGAAAACCCAGAAAATCGTAAGTCTAAGTTAACTGCATGGTTTGTGGCAATAGTCAATTCCCTCAAGCTAGAGAACATACATATATTGAGTTCCTTGAATACTTCACATGGTATGCAAGTGGCAAATATTGGGACATACGCTGTTGTTGTGAGAACAAAATTGGACGTATAGCTCATGTTGACCCAACAAAAGAAGAACAGTACTATTTGAGGATGTTACTCCATATAGTTAAAGGCCCAAAGTCTTTTTCTGAAATCAGAAATGTATTAGGGCAGCAATATCCTACATTTCAATTGGCATGTGAAGCTCTAGGTCTCCTTGGCGATGACCATGAGTGGTCCCATGCTCTCAATGATGCAGCACATTGGGCCTTACCTTACTAGTTAAGGCAATTATTTATCACAAATCTTACTATTTTGTGAGGTAACAAATCCACCAATACTTTTTGAGGAACATGCCAACATATGAGCGAAGATATCAGTACGGAACAAATCAAAATCTATTAGCAATGAATAATGCATTTGTAGACTCTTTTGTTGCCAACTCCCTATTGTTTGAATTGGATAAATTATTGAGAGATGCTGGATATTCTTTATCACACTTCAATTTGCCACTTCCTGATGATATTGTTAGTGCATTCGCAGATAATAGATTATTATTAGATGAACTCAGCTATGACATGGCCAATATTGCATCTGAATCTGCTAATCACATCAATTGCCTAAATACAAATCAGAAGGAAATTTTCAATGCTATATCTAATTCAGTCATAAATCAGAAGGACGTTCTTTGTGCGTGGATATGCAGGAACTGGAAAAACTTTCTTATGGACAACTTTGTAGAATTTTGTTAGAGCACAAGGAAAAATAGGATTGGCTGTTGCATCATCAGGAATTGCAGCCCTCCTGCTCCTAGGAGGTAGAACACCCCATTCCCGCTTGAAAATCCCTTTGGATATACATGAGTCTTCTATGTGCGGCATAAAGAATAACACACACTTAGCAGAACTTATTCAGCAAACAGCCCTTATTGTTTGGGATGAAGCACCCATTAACCACATATTGTTTTGAAGCACTAGATTACACACTCAGAGATATATTATCAGATAGTAGTCCTAATGCACAATATAGTCAATTTGGTGGAATAACGGTTGCATTTGGTGGGGACTTTCGGCAAACACTCCCTGTTATTCAGAATGCAACAAAGCAACAAATTATGCGAGCTTGTATTGTTAATTCATATTTATGGCATCAATGTGTAGTTCTTGAATTGACTGAGAATATGAAACTCACCTCACAGAACCTTTCACCATGTGACAAAGAAGAATTACGGGTATTTACAGAATTGCTTTTGAGAGTAGGAAATGGTATAAAGCCTCAAATTTCTTTAGAAAATGAAACTAATAGTAGTTTCATAGAGATACCACAATCTCTTCTTTTGCCCTCAGATTCCAGAATTCTTGATACTTTAATTTTCTTTATATATGATTTATGATATAAACCAAGCAATATGGCAAATTATTTTTGTGACCGAGCAATACTATCACCAACAAATGAGGTCGTTTCAGAAATAAATAGCAAAATTATTGCTCAAGGAGCAACACTTGAGATGTCATTTTATAGTTCAGATTCTATTGATGATAGCTGTTCAAACCATTCAACTCTAGAAGCATTATACCCTATAGAATTCCTTAACACAATATCTTTGAATGGACTTCCGGATCATATTTTGCATCTCAAAATTGGTGTTCCTATAATACTCTTACATAACCTTGATCCTTCTAGAGGTCTTTGTAATGGGACTAGGCTTATTGTTACCAAGCTCACAACCCGCATCATTGAAGGGAAATAATCACAGGGAAGGCCAAAGGCTCGAGAGCATATATACCGCGTATTATTACAACATTAGCTCAATCCAAGTGGCCATTCAAGCTAAAACGGCATCAATTTCCAATACGTTTATCATATGCCATAGCAATTAATAAAAACCAGGGCCAGACCCTTCAAAAAGTTGGTGCATACTTGCCATCTCCAGTTTTCTCTCATGGCCAATTATATGTTGCATTGTCACGAGTCACATCTCCAAAAGGTTTGAGGATACTTATCAACAACAATCATTCATCAAATGAGCATTGCACACAAAATGTAGTACATACTGAGATTTTCCATCACATTCACAGTAATATGAATTAGTGTACAAGGTATTTTTTAACAGCCTATTACACACATACAACATGTATTTATTTATTTATTTATTTGATGGATGCAACATATGTTTATTGATATAGTGCACTGACTAACCTTTAATCTCTTCATGAATATTTCATAGATGGGATCACCACTCAAAGATATCACTTTAGGGCAACAAAATTGCAAAGTTTTGGGATGCCTTATTAGACTATGGGATGCTTAAAACATCACATCCAACACACTTATCAGCACTGATGGGGTGATTCTTGACGAAGACACAATCCTTTACCACAAAGGAACTTTTCTATTTTTCAACATATAATGTTGCAATGTAAATGTTGTAGAAAAATAATGTAGCTCCAAACTTATAATGATTTAAAATTTTTCAGGGCACTATGGTACATATTACTATTCCAAAGATCCAAAGAAACTTAAGAATGAATTCCGGCCCTTGCTAACTCTAAGCTTTGTCTACATGTTTGTTGACATCAATGTTGCTGACATCAAAAACAAAAAATATATTTACCACCACCAAAAATACATGCTTCAGTTCAAAGCAAGCACAAAGGTTCATCACCTTGAATCAAGAGGTTCATCCATCCCAAAATATGGCTTCGATTTCTGCACATTTGATCAGATATCAACTAGAAACAAACTATCTAAATCATTGCTAGCTAATACTTGCACTTTCTATTTTCTGCTATTAAATTAGTATGCTTCTGATCTCCACCAGACTTTTGGCTTCCAGATCTCATTGGAGTTATCAGCTATGTTGGACCATATGATTATGCTGGAAAAACGTCGTCCAAGAAAAACAGGAAGCTCAAAATTCGTAACAAAGAGTACGTACCCTATAAACATCTAATATTTTACTATGTTTTTACTCTACATTGCTCCATAGTATATACCCTTACTATGGCCAATTTGCAGTGAACAAGACCAAGAAATAGTTCTCTGGGGTGAATATGATGAGATATTTGATGAGGCATCTATCCTATAGAAATCTATAAACCATGAAATTAGAGTTGCTATATTTGCTGGGCTTACTGCCGGATCATATTTAGGTAATTCGATCGAAAAAACTTATCTATACCTCTCTCATAAACAATATTATTCAATTCTTTATGCCCTCCAATCTGAAAGGCAAAACAGAGGCTACATCAAATTCTGCAACACGGATTTATTTGGACTATCAGATGACATAAATTTCTGAATATCACAAAAGGTAACCTCTATTGTTCCTTCCCATATACAATTTCATTTACATTTAATTTAAAAAATGCATCAAACTCTCTTCAAGCTACCAATGGAAAATTCCAACTCTCCAACAAATGCCTCAAGTAGAGCGTTTAACTCCACTTCAAGCAGTTGGTAAGCTATATAAACTTGAGAAAATATCAACACTACCAGTTTCTTCTTTTGAGGTAAGCCAACAACATGAGTCAATAAATTGTTATGATGATTAAATAATCATTTCAAATAATTTTATACAAAAGGGAGGCAAAACATACAGTTGCATTGCAAAGGTATCATCGATAGTACCATATACAAATTGGTACTACAAAATATGCCAGTACTGTGATGTATCATACAATAGCAGCTCAGACACTCCAAGATATCACTTCCAACTTTCCATGCCAAAACCAATGTAACATATTTGTTAACAAAGCTAATATATATACTTCAAAAAACTTTTAGGTACAAACTTCCTTTAACAATTATAGATGATTTAGGAACTATGGACACAGTAGCATTCAGTAATGTTGCTGAAGATTTGGTCATGATAAATGCTACTCAATGTTCCTAGAACATGAAAATTGATGCAATGGACCATGCCAAACAGCCCGCTACAACTGATGAAGGCCAAACCATCATGGAACATTGCAGGTTTGACATCGCATACAATTTATACTTATATTTCTATATTCACGTCCTCTGCTGAAAACCATAAATCAATACATCACAACTACTAATAGCAAAGAAGACCAAGATCCCACTACACCACCATCCTTGCAGCCTCTAAACACCACTCCAGATAACAACACAAGAAACCAAATTATAACTTCAGCAAAGAGAGCCCTTCAATTTGAAAGGATTGATCAGATTGATCAGCAATGGTACTCCATCCATTCTACCAGTTTACATGCTAATATATTAATGTTTCTTCCACTGAACAACTACTTTACATATGTATCAGCCTATCAACTCCAAGTGCTATAGTTGATTTCAGCAAAGAACAAGATCCTTCAATGGATGTTTCTTCGGTGGCAAATTGCAAGTGCCATAAAATAATGTACATGAAAAATACAAATGTAATTCTATACACTACGTACATGCAAGCCATGATGCTACTAATTTGATTGCTTATTTCAGACCAGAAGCCTCAAGCAACTCAAGGGACAACCAACTACAACAACCAATAGAATCTCAGCAACAACCTACAAGTGAAAAATAACAGGTACAGTTCAATATTCTTGCAATCCTTCACAATTGTACTCTTATAAATGCCTTACTCTATAATGACTAAAATATATACAAGTGCTGATTATAGAGTTTTATATATCTCCTGTTGGCATACATAGACTGTTTGCACCATATAAATTGCAAAGCACCTGCAACAAAATATGTTTTTTTTTGTTTTCACAATAACATATATAAATTTTCTTAACTATACGACTACAGAAAGTGGTTTCCACAATCCTCACTAACATAGCTTAGCTGCCATTATTTCCAATACACTCTACCAAACCAAACAGATTTCAAATAAAACATTTATTGCTAATCCATATGTTATCCACCATAATAATAGCTCGAGATATAATTCTTAATCATACATGATCCTAAATCAAATAAAATTCAAAGAAAATACCCCTCTGAACTACGCAATCCCACCACCAACATCACTGAAGTACTATAAGAATCACCCCCAGAGCACAACAAGCCAATATCACAATACCTTTGTCCTTCCTAAAAATTCTTCTGCAAACAACAATTATGTCGTCAACACAAATGGATGAACAAGGAGAAAAAAGGTTATCTCTCCCCTATGATATGAATATTCAAGTGTTACTTCCTACAGCTACATATTTTCCATACTTAAACTTCCTGTTTTACATGCTTATAGTAGTCTTTTCATTCTATACATATCTGTACATGTTCAAACATGTTGTTATTCTTCTTCAGGAACCATAACCCATGATCCAATCACACCACCTACCCATAAGTAATTTCCATCGTTACTGAATCCAAATCGCCAACCATTTATGTTTCTGTCCAAGGGAAATCATCCGCCGATGACCTATCCAATTTCAAGTCAACTCAAACTCACATTGTTTCCTACATGAAGAATAAAATACCTCACATAGATGTCTTCCTCAAAGAACAAGATTTAAAAATTAATGAGATTTAGTGCAACTTACATTATGTGTTAGTTATTTCCACCATACATTACTACTACCTACCTACAATTTGCTGTAATCAAATGAAGAAAATTTCCTTATATATTTGCATACGTTCCTCTCAGCTTGTATGTAATCCAATTCTCAAGTGAATAGCCCTAGACTACTGAATTATTTGTTCATCTTACCTGCAAACCCTGATTGTGATTATATATTTACACTTGCTCAAATGCCGGTGTTGTTTGTTTCATGAACATTTGGTAAATAAGAATTGCTAGATCTATACTGTACTGCTAACAAATAATACTCACTACAAGTTTTATGATATGCCCGCAGCAACGTGCGGGGTATCAACTAGTAGAAGAGAGACTTGAGTTATTGTTTACTGTTTACACCCACTTAAAGAATTTTTGTGGTAAGAGCTGTGGTTTGCACACTCGTGTCGTCAAATGATCTAACCAAAATAATGCCGAGCTTTGTGCACCAGTTTTGAATATATTAGGAGAAAAAATTTAAACAAGTCAAAGAAAAAGCTAAAAAGTTTGCAACCAATCAAGAACACATTACTAACAGTCTCTCAACAGTCTGCTGAATTTTACTGCTTATTTTGCACTGCTGTGATTTTGAGGCCAAGTTTTATAGACTGTAGCACAACTTTCCTACTGACTTTATGATTCCTTCTGTGCCCTCACCTATTCTCCATGTGACTCCACTCGATTGATGGTAATTTGACCTTATATTTTACCAACTCTGTCCGAAAATAAGAAATAACCCTTTAGTGAAGTAAAATTTTCCAACTACCATAGTGATCTTGAGACCGTATGCATGTATCATTTGCTGAGCCTTGGCTTTTGCTTTTACAACTTGTTATTATATATAGTTAGGAAAAGGAAAATGGTATTAAACTCCTGGTTGTACACTCCTGTTTCTCACATAGCACTTATATTTACGCGTTATAACCATATAGCAACTTGAATACACTCTTTGATACCATTTACAAGACATTGCAATATATAGATATGCAGATACTCATTTTACATATAGAAAAAGGGTATGTGGATGAAAACGAATGTCTATGATTCATCGATCACATTTTAGAACTATCTAATCAACATCAACCAAACTCTCAGAGCTCATGTTAATGATTGGACAGAAACAGCCACAACCTACAAATCACAAAAATAATTATTAATTAAATTTATTTTCCCATCAACAATCCATGCTGCCAACGACTTTTTTGTTAGCTCTCCTGACTTTTCATGTTAGAGTGCAAGGTGTGTGTTTGTATTCTCATATCACAGTATAGTTTTTGTTCAGTGTGTGTGGTGTTAAATGAGTTGAGTCCAGCAAAGAATGATCGTCGGAGGACATGAACCAGAAAGTCCTAGCGAGAGTTATTATAGCTCTTTCTTTCAGGATTTTGTTACAAAGCGCAACAGAAAGAGAAAACTGTCTTATATGTATTGCGTATGAAAATTCTGAAAATTCTGAAATTCTGAATATTATTGCTTATCATGTTCTCATGTGAGTAAATACAAAGTGTACTTGCATGCATGAGTCTACGGGGCTTTTAGATCGTGGGCTTATTTCCAACATATTTTTTGAAGGGCAAAGAATAGTTTTAATTTTGGCCTCCTTGAACTTCTCCCAAAATCTATTTAATTACTTTGAAGTAAAAACTTTGCTTTTCATCCCCAGCTTTTAAAACTAGATAAATAACACTACATGTGAACCCTATCTGAAAGTGGTTTCGGTTTATACGAGAATAATTTTTCGTTAGTATTGATTAATATTAAGTATGTCTCATAGAGTATATTAGTTGATTAAGCACGAAACTGAACTCAAAGAAACAGTAATTCAAGTTAACGAAACAGTTTGTAAGGTCAACTAAAACTACCTCGGGATGGGATTTGATGTGTTATTTGTCCAGTTTTTGAAGTTAAGCGTGGTGAAAATAAGCTTTTTAGTTTAATGTGAAAATCAAACACCGATAAAAGTTTAAGGGCAAAAAGTGCAAGTTACCCTCTAAAGTACCATACCAACTTCATTCCAAAACTAAAAAGAAATAACAAAGAATAAAAATAGAGGCCTATATTAATGCTCCACATCATGCTATCATGCAGAGCAATTTATATACACATGAGACTTGTTAATTTCCGCTCATACTTCATGGTCTTCATCTTTATATACCATATCTTTGGGTGCCCAACACAACACAGAAAGTGAAGCCAGATGAGGGGAAAAACACATGGTTCAGGCAATGTTTTGGGAAGAGGAGGCACTGGGGAAGAAAGAGCTTGCCAGTTCAAATGCCCAAGCCGCTAGATGTGTCAACGATTCAGGTTGGTACATTGGGTAGGCCTGTCCATATGCAGGTCTTCGCTCAAGACAGGGAGTGGAGTACTCATCGCCTCAAATGGGTGTCATTCTTCCTTGTGTGCTTGATCGTGGTGCCGCGTATGCTTAGCTGGCGCAATGCTTGCTACTGCACCATCCTTACTCTAAGGCCTTCACTAGTCTATGGATCCTTTGTTATAGTGGTCTCACATTGGTTTCCTTTTCCTTGGCACCTGCAGCATCCCCCTGTTTAGATTTGTAATATTTTTTAAAGGTCTAAAAATCTGACTCCACGTGTGTGAAAGTTGTGGCGGTTGTCATAAACACTACACATATCCTTTCGTGTTTCGTATTGCACTTGGCTTATATGTTAATCTCGTTTAATGCATTTTCTTCTTAGACATTAATGCATTTGGAAATGATTTTCTTCTAATCGATCTATGTTGCGTATAATAAGTATATCAACATCGTCATCAGTGTCTGTCCCTGTCTTTCCTCTTCGGATCAACTGCTATTGTCGCTGGCCATTCTCTTTTTGCAAGATATTTCGTACATCTTTCCTCTGATTCTTTTTGTCATGATGGGAAACAACAGTGGTCTATGCTGCATAAATTTTTATAGAAGTTCGAAAATAGAAAGTTTTTGCGCCATAAAAGGAAAACTGAAAATACAAGCCTATTTTCTTAAAAGATAGAAGAAGCTAGGTTCCTAAAAAAAGAAAATGGAAGAAGCTTTCATTGCATACAACTATTGGAACATCCCATCGTTTTTTGCATGTCATTTAAATAGTCATCAAAATTTTTTTTAAAAAATGACAAGATATATTAATATGAAACATATCACTATACAAACATGCAAGTTTAAATTCAACTTCTACAAATTGCAATAAAAATAATAAATATAACTGTGAATGTACGTTAACTATTTTCAGTTTAATTTATTCTTTTTGTTGCAACTTGTAGAAGTCGAATTTGGCGTTGCATGTTTCTAGAGTGATATATTTCATATTAATCTATGCTATCAATTTTTTTAAAATTTTTTTATGATTATTTAGGCGACATGTAAGAAATGAAGGAATGTCCTCTCGAGGAATGAAAATTCATCTCCATAACTGTTAAATTGTGGGCACCAAGAATTAAACCCTACTTGATGTTATACAACAATCGCTCACTCCACAACGGCAACAAAAGGTATTTCCCCGTTGAGTCTAGCCAAGAAAAAGAACGAAGCATATGCATGTGTTGTTCCTTTACTCCATGCACGTATAAGGCGAATTTGTTCTTGAAAAGTGTTTTCCAATTCATGATATATTATATATTGCTTTTCTCCCTTGGCTCCTTATTAATTCTTTAATTTCTTGATCTATAACTAAAGTGGTTACATGCTAACTCATATTCAATCATCTTGTAAAGTATGCAAAGGAAGCACGTGATTTTAAATAAGCTTACAGTACTAAATGCTTTGTGGGAACCAAAAGAGAATCCCTAGAGTATGTAATTGCATCTACATATTATGGTGTTTTAATTACTGCTTGCTAGGTACTGCAAAGTGCCGAAGGATCTTAGGAGCGAGACAAGTCTTTGATGAGATGGTAAAACAAGACATAATTTCATTGAACGCCTTCATTGATGGTTAGATATGCTTCTTGTTAGAGTATATGATATTTCAAGATATTTTATAATAGGTTTTAGGATATACTACTATACTGCAGGTTTCAAGATATAACCAACAAGCACTCAAGCAGGTACCAGGATGTGCGGGGATTTTTGCATTAGCTCAGTGTTGATACCCAAATTTAGCATGATTGTCGATGCCAACACTCAGCCAGGCCTGATCGATCGTACAGGCAACCAAACAGCCTAGTTCATGCATTCCCAATTAATCAATTGCATGTAACCAAACTTGTTCTAAATAATACATATAAAGCTGAGCTGAGCTAGAGTGCAGCTGACAGCCCTAGAGCTCGAGTGCAGCTCTGGGCCAATGCACCACGGGCTTTGGGAAGCTGTCCCTAGCTGCTAGACTCCATAGGTTTTATCTAGGTATACATTCCACGCGTACTCACAAAAAATGTGCACAAACAAAAAAAATGAAGAAAAGAGGAATTGCACATCCACTTCGGAGTATCTATATACTATAAGGCACATGTTTTAATCACTGAAATTTGTGTACATGATAATCATAAGAAAACATAAGTGTCTACGACCCAAAATAACTGAGAGATGTTCAATTCGTACTGGATCCTCTGATTTGAGTGGCCGAACATCGGACATAGGAGTATACCGGTCTCCAAAACCTATTGTTCTTGCTTCCGTGCCGTTTGCATCGTTAGGTCACCGGTTAAACTATAAAATAACATAACGTAAAATCTGGGGTTTAATAATATTTATTCAAATACTCAATAGAAAATCTTCATGGTACAATTTCCATATGTAAAATATTTAAATAAAGTCTCTAGCTAGATCTGCCACAATTTTGTATTCCTGCTTTGCACCCCCATACAAAAATATGGTTGAATAAATGCCCTGGTCTTTTTTGAGTAAGACGTTTTCGTTAGCACGTTTTTCGAACTGTTAAAAGCTATATTTCGTACGAAAAAAGTTGATTTAAATATCATATAAATCTATTTGATTTTTTTCAAGTTTAAAATAATTAAAACCTAATTAATCATTCGTTACTAATTTTTTTATTTTACTTGTTCATACTTAGGGCTCATTCGTTTTAGAGGATTTTCATAAGATTATTGTAGGAATTGAAACCTTATGATTTTTTTTCTATATACATAATTTGTTTTATAGGACTGAATCCTATCAACTTCATAAAAATTGTAGTTTTACAAGTTTATTTTATAGGATTCGTGGTGGTATGGAGTGAGACCTCTTCAAACTATTCTAAGAAATGAAGTGATATTTTCGGATTTCTTTGATTTAGAAATCCTATGAACCGAATAAGCGGGGCCATAGTCAACCAAGATGATCCCAAAGACAGCAACTCGACGAAGACCAGGAATACGTCTATGTCCGCCTACCCCAATTGGCCGACCACTCGCCCTTCTCCATTTATTTCCCAACCAAACCCACGCAAAACTCTATCCAATGGCGACGAGTTTTTCTCCCGAACACTATCCAATGCCGACGAGTCAACCCCACAACTGTCAACTCCATCTCGGCTTCTCCAGTTCTCCTCTGCGATCGCCGCCTCCTCCTCCTCCCGCGGCGACGACGACGGCGAATGGCCGAGCGCCGCCAAGACCAAGGTATGGCGACTGCTTCGTTTCGTTGGCGACTTGTTCTTGCTTACAGGGTGTTCGACGGATTGCTCACGGGGGTGCTGTGTGCTGTATAGCTTGGCGGGTTGCGGGTGGTGGTCGGGACTGGTGCGACGACGTGTCGGACGACGGGGAGGAGGGCGAGGAGGAGGACGGGGTGCTGTCGGCGTTCGTGTGCCCGATCACCATGGAGGTGATGCGGGAACCGGTTGTGGTGGAGACGGGCCACGCGTTCGAGCGGGAGGCGATCGCGCGGTGGTTCTCGGAGTGCGCCTTGCTCGGCGCGGCGCCGCGGTGCCCCGTCACGATGGAGGTGGTCGATGGCGCGGACGTGAAGCCCGTCGTGGCGCTGCGGGCGGCCATCGAGGAGTGGACGTGCAGGCGGGAGACGGCGGAGCTCCGCAGGGCGTGCCGGTGGCTCACCAAGGCCGCCTCGGAGAAGGAGGCGCTGCGCGGGCTGGACGCCGTGATGCGCGGGTGGAAACATGCGAGGGTCGGCAAGCGCGTCGTGCGCCGCGACGGGATGGTGCCCATGGTGGCCGCCATGCTGAGAAACGGCAGCGGAAGAGTGCGTCTCAAAGCGTTGCAAGCTGTTCAAGAATTTGCAAGAGAAGACGACGAATACAAGGTAAGCAGAGCACGTTGCAATGAAATGGGTTTCTTATGTCCTCGGAAATTCATGTTTTTATTCTCCTTTTTAGGAATCTGTATCTGACGGGGACACAATTCGCACGATTGTTAAGTTCATCAATTGCGAGGATTGCCAGGAAAGGGAGTTGGCTGTATCTGTTCTGTGTGAGCTGTCAAAATCTGAAATGGTATGCGAAAAGATAAGTGAATTGAATGGAGCGATACTTATCTTGGGCAAGGTGGCATGTAGCAAAGCACAAAACCCAGCGTTAGCCGAGGAGGCTGAGATGACACTTGAGAATCTGGAGAGGTGTGAGAAAAATGTCCTGCAAATGGCTGAAAATGGAAGACTGGAACCTCTACTAAACCTGCTAATTGAAGGTGCTGTCTCAAGTCTGTTCATTCTTCTTTTAATGGTTCACCAATTATACTCCGTATCTACTTATCTTTCTGTTATTTGTTGTTTCCGATGGTTTCATGATAAGTTAGCATTTGATATCTTTTGCACTGTGCTGAAGTTAACTCTGCTTTTTCTCAAGTGTCAATATAGTTTTTTTAATTCAATAGAAAAACAATATCATAGTGTTCTTATTTCTACTTTATTGGAAATATTAAGTTCTTACCATGTAGGACATACTGCACTTTTCAGGTTCTCCAGAAAAGCAGTTGCGGATAGCATCATCTCTAGAAAAGATTGTTCTGTCTAACGACTTGAAAAACTTGGTGGCCCAAAGAGTGGGTTTACTGTTTGCTGGTGTTGTTGAAAATGGTACCTTGCCGGCAAAAGAAGTTGCTTTCAAGGTGTTAGATCATATATCCACCAATACTGAAAGTGCCAAGGTTCTTATAGAGGATGGAATCCTTTTACCGCTTTTCCGAGTTCTCTCTGTTGATGGTGTCAAATTCCTTCCACCAAGGCTGCAAGAGGCTGCTGCAGCAGTTCTATCTAATCTGGTAGCATGTGGTATTGACTTTGGGACAGTCCCACTGGATGGTAATCGTACTATAGTGTCTGAAGACATTGTTCACAGCTTACTTCATTTGATTAGTAACACCTCACCACCAATACAGTGCAAGCTTCTTGAAATCTTTGTTATGCTAAGTAGTTCTACCACAACAGTTCTGTCAATTATATCAGCTATAAGATCTTCTGGTGCTATCACAAACTTGGTACAATTCGTTGAGAGTGATCATCAGGACAGCCGTGGTGCTTCCTTAAAGCTGCTGTGCAAAATCTCATTTGACATGGACCATGAGATAGCACAAGTCCTCCGAAGTAGTCCTACTTTGCTTGGATGCTTAGTTAGGATTGTCAGTGAGAATGATGCAAATGCAGATGAGCAAGATGCTGCACTTCAGATTCTGGCAAATCTTCCTAAAAGGGACAGACGTCTTACCATGGAGCTCATGGAGCAAGGGGCTTTCAAATATATTACGCGTAAAGTTTTAAGCATATGTAGAAGAGGAACTGCCAACAACATAGTTGATAACACGATGCTTGAAGGCCTTGTGAAAGTTCTAGCAAGGATAACGTATATTCTACGGGAGGAGCCACGCTGTGTTGCCCTTGCTCGTGAATACAATCTTGCCTCACTGTTTACCAGCTTGCTTCGGCTGAATGGGCTGGATGGTGTACAGGTTCTCTCTGCAAAGGCATTAGTGAATCTCTCTGTTGAATCAAGATATATGACTGGCACACCAAATTTCGATGAACATGAACAGAAGTCTGTGCTTACCTGGTTTGGTAAGAAATCACCAGGTATTCAACTTTGTCGTGTTCATTCGGGAATCTGCTCAATAAGGGACAATTTTTGTATTCTGGAAGGGAAGGCAGTGGAGCGATTGGTTGTTTGTCTTAGCCATCAAAACAAGAAGGTCGCTGAAGCTTCCTTGGCTGCACTTTGCACCCTACTTGGGGACGAGGTGGAGATCGCTGAAGGTGTTTTGGTGCTTTACAGGGCCAACGCAATTGAACCAATATTTGAAATCTTGAAGGAAAATCCGGCAGGCACACTTCAGCAGAGGGTGACATGGGCTGTAGAGAGGATTTTGCGAACAGAGAACATTGCGAAAGCAGCTTCAAGTGACCGTGGCTTGAGTTCTGCCCTTGTTCATGCTTTCCAGAATGGGGATTCCAGAACACAGCGTATTGCGGAGGCGGCACTGAAGCACATTAACAAGTTGCCAACTTTCTCCCAAATCATTGATAAGCATCCCTCGAGACGAGGTTCGTCAATTGGAAGCATGGAGCGCTACTTTAGGTCTGATCGCTAGGCTATGAAATTGCGAAGTAACAGAATGCCATGACCTGCCTATGCCTTAGAGGACAAGGAATTTTTTGCCATTTCAAGTTAATTTATTGATTTGCTAACTTTTGGAATTAGGGATTAGTTTTTGTGTCAGAAAAGAAATAGAAGTAGTTAGGCATTGATAGTCTTGATAATGTGCGTATTGTTCTGTACTTGTAATAAATTTTGCAGATCATGTGTATATTTTGTTTTCTGTACTTGTAATTTTGACAATCTGCAAGTCTAATGAAGGCAAATCTGATGTTAGAATGGAAGTTACTGAAGTGCATCCAGGTATTCTTCTCGAGCAAAAAATTTGAGTAGGTTTGAGAGATGTTGCTTCATAAATTTTGCTCAACAGAACTCGTATCTTAAGAAGAAATTTTATGGAATGACAGATCGCATCATCTCTTATGCCTCAACATCTTTTCGGAGTTTTTGATTACTGATAGCATAGGTTAGAAACAGCTAGGACTGATTTGTACATCAAGATTTATAACTACACAAGAAATTGTCATGAAAAGTTTCGAAAATATTCTGACATAAAGTTACGTTTTCAAAAGCTAATTATTTTGCATGAAACAATTGTTGTTGCACAAGTGAGTGCCGATATTTGCGTGCCACAAAGCTTCAACGATCTTCTTCCTATCTCAAGAGCAACTCTCGTGGCTGTGAAAATCAACACACCCAAACCTTGACTTAAAATCCTAGGAACTGGCCCGCCCGGTGGAAAAAAACCTTAAGAATTTCATTACCTTGGAGGTTTATTTTAGAGAAAATGGTCATATGGCCCTGCTTTTTTGAAAGTAGGAGTTGCCGCTATCCACAAGATACGAACTGATTACACCGAAATGAAGGCCAAAATAGATTACTTATAAATCCTAAACACACACCTTCAATACATTAGCTAAGAAAGATGGTATTTTCTAGACCAACAAGTTTCATCGAAAAGAATTACTGAATAACTAATACTGGATAGAAACCACCCTAAGCATTCATATCTTCAAAACGCTGGTGCTGACTGCCTAGTTGATTTCTAGAACATATTATTGCTCATGATGTCTCTCAGACTCCTTCGGGGCAGTATCTTGGATCGTTTGTATCTCCCTATACCTCCCATGCCCGTTGGGTTTGGATATCTTAGCCAGTGTAAAGAAAGAGAAAGAAGAAGAAGCACAAGTGCACAACAACTCCAAACATTTCTCTTGTGACATGATTTCTACTAGCGACCGATGGGAGGATATGTCAAGGAAGGACTATAAATAAAGAGAGATGTGATGACACTAGCTAGGACATTGTGTAAATTCAGGTGGTTGGATACATATACGAATAAAGCATAATAGGATATTCGCATCATCTCCTATGTCTCAATTTCTTTTTTTAGTTTTTAGTTATATATTGCATATATCAGAAACACCTAGGAATAATTTGTACGTCAAGATTTAAAACTACATAATTTGAAAATATTTTGTGATATAGGTTATGTTCTCTATAGCTAATTAATTTGCAGGAAACATTTGTTGTTGCACAAGCTAGTCTAGGTTCAAAAGCTAAGGATATTCGTGGTGACATGCCACAAAGCCTTCAATGATCTTCTCCTGTATCTCAGGATTACAAGAGCAACTCTAGTCGAGGCTGTGAAATGAATCTTATCTTACGAATTTTACGAATTTCATACCTTCAAAGTCCTTTTAGAGAAAAGGACAACGGACCCTTTTCTTTATAGAAATCAAGAGGAGTTGCTGGGATACAAGCGTAATAAAGATGAATAGATTACATAGAAATGAAGCCCAAAACAGACAACTTGTAAACCTTGAACACACCTTGAAAACATAATCTAAGAAAAATGTCTTTCTAGACCATTAAGCTTCAGCTAACAGCTATTACCGAAGAACTAATAGTGGACAGAAGCCACCCTGAACATTCATGTCTTCATAGTGTTGCTTCAGATGAACCGTTGCCTACTTTTGTTGCAGACCCGGTGGCTAGGGGTGTACGAGGTTATCTATTTGACAACTTTGACACTACAATATACTGCCAGTATATACTAGCATTATATAGATGGGCGAATTAGGAATTTCATAGGAAACTGAAAAAGGTTTTATAGTAATTTCGTGGTTCCAATTGGGACTCGTTCATGCGCGCTGGCACCGGTGCCATCGTTGGATCTCGTTTGTGCGCCTACGAGAGACGATGACATGAGTCGTGGCAGCACCATTCCTGGTCAATTTTGATTAAAAAATCCACGTACTGTGGTTACAAGTGATCAATTACCGGTCAAATAATATAAGTTGTATCATAGCAGATGTGCATGAAAGACTTTACATATTCTGAATCTTGCTAGCTAGGTTAATACATTTTACAACCCCGACGATAGTACTATTTTTTTTATCTAGGTTGACTACTTTTTTAACAATAATGATTACGCGGAATAACAAAGAAAGATAAATTTACCCTTATAAATTTTATACTATAATCTATTTAAGTGAAAATTAAATTAATATGCACCGTTAAATCGTTTATACTATCAGTATATACTCATAAAAGTTCTCTATTTCTGGGCCCTCATATCTCCCCCGGTACCTCCCATGCCATTATGCCAAGCAATTGGGTTTGGCCGTCTTAGCCAACAGAAAGAAAGAGGAGGAAGAATAAGAAGCACATCAGATCCAAACATTTCTATTGTGACGTGAATCCTACTAGCGATGGATGTACTATATATAAATAAAGGGAGAGGTGTGATGAGACTAGGGTGTTGTGTAAATTCAGGTTGGTGGATATCAGGTTTAAAATTGCAGTATCATATATAAACCCAGTAGTAAAAGAAAACCGATGCATTTGGTACAGGGAGCATGCATGGACTATATGGACAAAGACAAGGTTAGGTGCAGGCCATTTCTTTGTTCAAGCTATAAAAGTGATTTTTCCCTGCAGATAAAATAAAATCAATATAGATCAGCATGAGAAACATAGAGTGATCATATATACATAGTGTAGCATTGAGAGCTACACAACTTTGACGCATCTATACTATCAATATAGTTGATGTTCACTAAGTCTTAAAAGTCAACATTCAAATGTGTCATATCATCATCCACTAACAATTATTATCTAGAGTATTTTAAATATCATGTAAACATGATATATCATTTATAATTTTATTATTTTTTAAAACTCAATATATAAGCAATGTCAAATCATTATCTTTACATTATTTTCGCATTATTTAGACATATATACTATCATTTCTATAATGTATAACATACATTCATTTACATATCTCGTAACAAAGTGTGAGATATTAACTATGTGTATGTATATAGGATGAGAGCTGCGCACCAAGAGAAGAAGCAGGAGCAAAAACGAACTGCGACTGGGAGGCTGCTTGGTTGTCATGGCGTGCTAGCGATTTTTTCTTTGTGATTAAACATCCAAATGGTCCACAGCAAATGACATGACATAGAAGCACTTCACTACAGAATACCATCAACTATACTAAGTGGGCACTATATAGGTTTGTAGAATATCAACCACGTGTCAATCATACGAATGTGCCACTACTACAGAAAACGTTTTAGGTGCCGGATGCTAACCTCACATGGGTGTCAGATTTGGCAACCGACACCCAGCAGATGCCGACACCTTTGAGGTTCCAACAATGCAAAAAAAAAAAAGGTCAGCTCGGTGCATCGGCTCGAATTGAGCCGATACACCAAGCGCATCCACCCTGCTTCACCCCCCAAATCAATGACACTTTCCCCCAAAATAAAGCACAACGAACTCTCAACAATCAAAATTGCCATCACAAATCAAAATCATCATCACAGAATCACAAAAAGAAATTCATCACAAAACAACAACAACAACATCTAAAACAGATGAAAGAAGAACTTCCAAGAACTTCTCCGCTCCCGCCACCGCAGGAGAAGCCTCCGCCACCACCACCGCCGGATCTGCCGCGGGAGCCGGATCTGCCACGGGAGGAGCCACCGCCACGGGATCCGCCCGCGGCCACTGTCGGATATACTTGTGGCCGTTGCTGACACTGCCACCGCCGTTGGATCTGCCACGGGAGGGAGGCAAGAGGGGACGAAGGGAGCCCCCGCCATTGGATCTGCCGGCGACCGCCACCACCATCGAATCCGGTCGCGGCCGCTGCCGACACTGTGGGAGGGAGGCGAGAGGGGACAGAGGGAGCCGCCACTAGCGAGGGAGGCGAGAGGGGCAGATGGAGAGGAGGAGGGGGTGGGGGAGATCGAGAGAGATTTGGGGGATGGGCATGAGTATGGATAAGGACAGGAGTCGGCGAGTGGATATATGGGTGTCGATTGGTTGTTCGGCTCGGCTTGGTTTTTTTGATGTCGGTTTTTTAAAAACCAACATCTATAATATATTATAGGTGCTGATTTTTTAAAAAACGACACCTATAATATATTATAGGTGTCGATTCTTTTTAAAAACCGGAATTTGTAGTATACGTGCCGTTTTTCTTTAGAACCGACACCTATAGTTCCCGAAAGGTGCTGGTTTTATATTTTTGCACCTCACAGGGACAGGAAAAGCACTATAGGTGTCGGTTTTAACTGTTTTGGCTCCTATAGTGCTGACCTCTATGTGCCTTTTTTAGTAGTGTGCATGTGTTTGGTGTTTATTTATTTATTTTCTAAAACAGGTCGTTAGTGAGAGAGAGAGGCCCCTGCATCGGGTGACTCAGGCGGCAACCTAAGCCCAAGCCACGGCCTCCAACCTTCCCTCCTCTCCAGCTTCACAGCCACCGGAGCAGATTGTCGGAAGCTTGGCGGTGAGCTAGGACGATGCCAGTGGAGCAAAGTCTGTGTGCGACGCCCAAATTTGGTGTGCGAAAGCAGGGTGGAGGCGGCGATGGTTTTTGGGTGGCTAGGCGATGGCTGTGTGCGTGCTAGGAGGAATCTTCCTCATGCCTAGTCATCGACGTTGGGGATGGAGGCCGTGCAAAGCAGTGCAAGGACGAATCTGACTGGGTCCGGTCCAAGGTTGGAAGGTGCTCTTGCCACCGGTGGCCAGCATCAATGGCGCAGGTGCGTGGTGACATCATTGGTTGAAGAGGCGAGTTGGTTGGAGCTATGGCCAAGCTGAGCTAATCCGGAGGAGTGGCGGCAACGTCAGCGGGACTAGGGTCAGGGTCGAGGAGGAGCACCCATGGGGACAGGCCCCTGTCCCCTTCCCTATCGTGCTTGGCTAGTGGCGACTAGTCCTGTGGCAGTTGTGCCCATGGTGACACCCCGACTGGCTCGGGTGTGGCTCGAAATAGATGGCTGGCTAGATCGCGTAGGTGTGGCGTTAGTGAAGGTGGTCAGCCAGAGGAGTCAGTGCAGAAGAGCCGTCGAGGGGACAAAAGGAAGGCCACTCATGACTGCTAGGGCTGAGGCTTTTGGCGGCATAGATACCCGGGCGACGTGGTCATGGTGGGCATCAGCGCGGTTGGCAGCCCAAACGATAGTGAGCATGCCTCCCTTTCGGTTGACGAGGCCTCATCTCTCTCCCTAGAACCCCTCCCTTCTTATGGCCAGTTTGCTTCCAAAGCTTGGTCTGAGGAGTTTCTTGTAAAGGCAAGTGGCAGGGTTGGTCGAGAGGCTTTTGCATGGTGAGGAATGGTGTTCATCAGCTATGATGGTGCTTTAGGAGGCTTGCAACAATAAGGTGTACCATGTGGAGATCTCTCCCTCTCGGGAGAAACGCTAGTGGCGGAGGTTCCTTTGTGTGACCGTGCATTGCTGTGTTGGGGTGGAGTCATAGCTACTTGGCTGGGTGAGGCAAGCTTGGCAACGATAACTTGCTAGTGTTCTGGCAACACAGCGTGGGTTTAGATGTGGAATGGTGTTGATGACCTCGGTGGCATGGTGGTGTTCGTGTTGTGGCAGTTCGAAGCTGCTACGTTGGGTGTAGCAAACTGGGTAACGATAACCGATCCCTTTTGCCTTGGCAACACAGAGGTGGTCGGTAGCTAAAAGAGCTTAGGGCGAAAGCCTAGCCTGGTCTTTGACTGGTGTTGGCGACATCGAAGCCTATGGGCGCCATTTCCTCCTTGGAAGTGTCATTTTTGTGGCTCTATCTTCCTTTAGGTGAAAACCCAGTCCAATTTCGGATGGATGTTGGCAGTGTCTTCGATGTTGTATCCTACTTGGAGTCTTTGCCTAGAAGGTCCAGCTCCATGTTCGTGGTTTGCGATTTGTGTTTGATGCTAGCCATAGGAAGTTAGAGCTGCTTGTTCGCAAGCGATCACTTGGGCAACGATGACTTGTGATAGCCTGATAGGTCTCAGTAGTTGTGTTTCTACAGGTTTTTGCTTTCGCTCTTCATGAACGATGGCTTGTGATAGGTCTTAGTAGTTATGTTGCTGTAGGTTTTTGCTTTCGCTCTTCATGTCAGTAGTTGTGGTGGGGTTTTGTCTTTTTTTTCTAATTAACCGTGCATAAAGGTATAAGGTTTTTAGGCCTGGTATACCTTATAAACGGTGTTAATCCTTTTTTCTTCAACTCTCAACCCTCTTTTTTAAAGTTTTCATAAAAAAAACAGGTTGTTGGTATTTATAACTATGAATGTGTGCATCCGCTTCAGCTCCAGCTCCATCTTTTCTAGAGCTGGAATGCAACCAAACTGTTTCAACATCACCCAAAACTGGAGTGGAACTGACTAGAGTGCTTACATAAAATGAACTAGATAAGTGAAGCTGGGTTTAGGCAACTTCGTAACTTCACTCTAGACCCAACTTATGGAGTTAAATTTAGAAGTTGAAACCCTACCAAATGGGTCGTTAGGGTGAGTTCTAATCTACTACCATGAAGAGCTACTTTCTCGTTTATCATGAACACGCTTTCCGAATGATTAAATGATATGTATTTTCACCAAATATTTATATATCAAAGTATCTTTAAAAAATCGAATAAATTATTTTTTCAAGTTTATGATAATTAATACTCAATTAATTATTTTCTAATTACTTGTCTCGTTTTACATGCAATTCATATGCTTAGCCAAACCTCCTTATCGAACTGAGCCTTAACACAAAATGACAAATTTTCTATATGTATGCGCGTACGTACGGTTGATGTATGCTTTTTTTAGAAAAGAAAAACTCCCATTTTAAAGGACTGACCAACTTGAGCTGTCAATATAGTGTGCACCTATATATTGTTCATACGGCCATTAGCTAAAATATATGGTTAACTAACTGTGAGGCCTCGGAAATGGTCAAATCCAAACATAATCGAATAAAAGGATATTTTCCAAACGCATGGTCACGTATTTTGCTGCAGAGCTTCATCACTACGTTCCAAAGTCCTCATCTTCTTTGTTTCACACCAAGAGGTCTATGTATGACAGGTCTAACCTGTCATTATTATAGTACAATTATCTTTGTTAGGAAGGTGACAACTATTATGACTTGTGGCACTTAACTAGCTACCTTATTATTTCTTCATGGAAGTTTGGGGATAACACGCTCGCTAATGGGTGTTTGAATGAAGGGGACTTGCGATAAATTATGTGAAGGCGTACTATTATCCATGGGTAATAATGTATCGGTAATTAGAAAATGTAATTTTGCTTTGGCTGCACATTAGCAAAATCGAACCACCTATCGGACGACACTAACCACCACTACAAATTTAATCAAGACTTATGAACCTGCTACAGTATATTTTATATTCAGTCATTTTATACTATATATTTTATCTTCAGTCATCATTATTGATGATAATGGCATGATCATGTTTTCGTTTTTCAAGAAATTCCATGATAAGTTACACGAACTAGCTTCCATAACAAACATAATCAATCTTTCACCTCAGCTAGTTCTATAGCATTAATATATTGTTATATAAGAAAAAATTAAGATAACAGAACAGAGAGAGAAAAAAGATAGAGAACTCTACGCATCTATGCAGGAACTAAGAATGAGAATAAGAGGATATATGAATGAAAGGAGAAAAGAGAGGTGGTTGGATGAAAATTTATTTTGAAAAATTACGAATATATAGTTTCTATGTATAATATTTATATGACATGATCAATAGTTTCGGTATTGGAATTGTCTTTAGATCAGAGAACTGCATACCCCTGTGGCCACGTCCATCTCTTTCTTGACATCTCGCCAAAATAAGAGCGACTTTTAAATGATTTTATTCGATGTGGTTCTTCATTAATTTGCAATTGCATGCTTCTGAATTAACAAAACCAGTTCAAAACACACGAAACACCATAAAAAATGCGGCCTGTTTTGAACTGTTAATATAAGAAGAACATTAGTAGAAGAGACGGTTTACTTGTATCCATCTCATCTCTAACAATATTTCCACAACTGGTACGTCCAGTCAAATTTGAATCCCCCGCTGTCTCATGAAATTACTCAGATTACTGTGCTTTATATTCCCTTAAAATTGTTATGAACTGGAGTACCACTTAAATATTAGTATTGGTGGCAGTTGTTCTATCACATCACCTCAACTATTAACAATAGGCCTCACAATATACTATTACACTACCATCATTTACTTGATAAATGGGCCCCATTAATCGGCCCACACACTAACGAGTTTTCTTCTATTTTACTGCTGGCTTTTTTCAAATTTTAAAATCATCTACTTATTTAAGAAAGAAAATCATACAAATACTACTTGCTACAAACTAAATTTTTTACAACAACGTTGTAATGTACGAACTCTCAGCTAGTCACAGCAAATGCAAATATAAGGACTACAATTTTTAAGGAACCAAAGCATATAGCAGAAAATTTTACGAGACTTTCTATTTGCAGGGGAAAGCTGTATCAGAGGCGGTCAATGGATTCTAATACATCGGAGGAATATCCTCTCATGTACTTTTTTAAAAAAATTCAATGCAAACCATTATGAACAATGTGAAATTTTTTTCGAATTGACAATGTAGAGGACAGTCACGTTTAGCACTCCACCAAATGTCAAGTTGAAGTATGACTTACACATTGAGAAAAGAAAAGGACAAATTAGGTTATGAATAGTGCCGCTACTACTCATATGCTGAATTAATATTTCTATATCTCAATGTGTGAGTTTAATTTGGATCTAAAATTTTGTGGGGTGGTGTATATATGTTGTATGAATGTTGTTAAAATAACTATTTGGATGGTTTTTGACAAACGGTAGAATATTCCCTCGAGAGAGCTCAAAACAGAGTTTCTTGTCTAATAACCATCTCTGATGGACTCAAATTATATCAGTGCTTCACGCGCAGAGGCTGATGGCAAAAACATCTCTCATAAAAAATAATTTATCCACGTGCAAAGTATTATAAAAGTTTCTAAACATAACATAAGTTATGTTGTCATCTGTAGTTCTACAGAATGTGTAGAATCAGAATATAGTTTTTACAAGAAGAAACAAAACAGATCCAAAAGTGAAACATAAAAATTTGTATAGTCAACTTGCATGGATGAAGCTAACATTAATTGCTAGAAACCATAATATGTTGGGTGTAATTCTTGGTTTCCAATTAATTGCTATAAATCTTTCATCTAACTTAATTAGTATGGACAAATGTAGTCATTATTAATTATCCTTGCTAATTTGCTTAAGATTATTTTTCTACTTCCTCCTTAAGAACTTCTACCATTTGAATCTTATTTCAAAATATAAGAATTTGCAACACTATTCACAACATTACTTTGTTCCATCAATCACCTTCCATTTAATTTTTTTTCCTATATTACCCTCTCCTATCCTCCCACCCTTTATTATTGAGGAACACTAAAGTCTTTTCCCTTTAATCTTAATCTCTGTTAGATAACAAGAATTGCTTATATTTTAAAATAGAGCTACAAGTTTTCGTAGTAGCATGTAGAGTGTCTAGTAATATACCGTCTCTGTCCTAAAATGAAATCACGTGGGCAGAATCTCTTATATTTTTTGATGGATGTGATAAATAGCTGGCGTAAATACATCTACTTCATCTAATACCTAAAAAACAATCCCATTTTTTTAAATCGTCAACGTTAGATGTTTGTCGTCTCATTACTTGCTCTTCTTTAGTAGACTCTTCCGCGGTGTCTTTCTTTTTTATTAATCTGTCTAATAATTGAACCACTTGTGGCCGGACCAGTATATGATCGATCGACTATAACTAGGTAGTTTGCTAATTAAGTGGATACACGTACGACGAACACAAGCACAACAGAGAGCGCGAGATATGGCGGAGGCAATGGTTCTTCCCCTCATCGGCCAGATCATCAGCATTGACAAGGATCTCGCGGCGGCGGCGCGGACGGCGAAGCAGAACAAGAGCAGGTGCCAGAGGCTCGCGCGCGACGCCGAGATGATCGTCGAGCTGCTGGAGGAGGAGCAGATGCGCTCCTCGGGCTCCGAGTAGGCGTTCGCCGCCGCCGACGAGACTGCGGCGGCGAGCTTGCTCCTACGCAGGCTCATAGACGCCATCGACGACGCGCTCAAGCTCGTCCAGTCCTTCGGCAGCCGCGGCCCGGTGGACCGCTTCTTCCATGGGAGAAGCCTGGCAGGCAAGCTCGAAAATGTTCATGAGGAGATCAATAGCTGCCTGAACTCAGGCTGTACCATCTTGCCAACCGTACACTCCTCAACCATAACATCAAGCTACTAGAAGAAATAATATGTTCCCAGCCCCGATCAGAGGTAGGGCTACCTCCCTCTCCGCTCGTTTTTTCTCGGGAAATTCAACTATTTATCACTATATTAGGTTTGTCATTTATCCATATACCCCTGTTAGATTTGCTTTTATTTTTTTGCCACCTTAAGGTGGTGGCTTCTTAAGTATTTGCCACTTTTACCTATGTGGCAACCCAGGATAAAAATTGATGTTGGACCCACTTGCCATTCTCACAACTCTTTCTTTCCTCTCTCCCTTCGGTCCGGCTAGCCCCACTGACTGTCGGCACTGCTCCAGTCAGCCCCACTATCCTCCCCTTCATCGGTCCTCGACAGTTGATGGCTATGGCAGCACTCTCCTCGGTAGCGGCGACCCTCCTCTCGGCGATCCTCCACCTCCACAGCAGCAGCTGCAACTGCTATCCACCACCACCAAGAGTAATGGCGGACATGGTGATGGTGTCCGTGCAACTCACAGCCACGGCAAGGCCCTTGCGCACCCGCCGTGTGCTCTCCGTCTTTACTTGTGCCGCTCTTCCGCGGCGGCGGTCTCCTCCAAGCCCCACCTAGCACCGTCGCCTCCGCCATGACACCGACATGGATCCTCCCAGGAAGCGAGGCCCTCCTCCTCCCAGGTCCATGCGCACCTAGGGCCCACTTGCTCGTTCCTAACAATCCTATATTGACGATGAGGAGGATGAAGACGACCAAGATGATGATGGTTGCCCATGCCGAGGTTAAGGCCGCTGCAGCCATCAGCCGCCGAGGATCGATGAAGGGGAGAACGGCAGGGCTAGTCAGACCGGAGGGAGAGAGGAAGGGGAGAGTTGTGAGACTGGCAAGTGGATCCCATATCGATTTTTATTCGGGGTTGCCACATTGGCATGCCACGTGGACAACAGTGACAAAGTTAAGAAGCCACCACCTTAAAGTGGTAAAAAAATAAGGACAAATCTAAAAGGAGTATTTGGATAATTGACAAACCTAACAGTGACAAATAGTTAAAATTTTCTTTTCTTTCCCTATATTTTGATCTTTGAGAGATGACCTTAATTATCTCTTTTTATGGTACTAAATAAGTAGTTTTATGATGTCCTGCTTTAAATACGTAGTTACTCGGTAATTTGATGTTAAATATATATATAGTTTTTATATATTATTTTAAATTTGTAGTTTTGTTAAAGTTTGGTTAAAAGTATTTTTGCTTTCAGTTAGGATACATTATAAATTATAATACTACAAAATATATTTGTCATGATATCCTAATTGCTATTTATAATTCTATGGCTTGAGAGTAACATAAATTAACAACATCGAATATATAAAACAAGTATACAAACAGATAAAACAAATTTTCTCTTACGAATATCTCAAAAAAAAATCTCTTACGAAGGAACTGAATATATAGATTAAAAAAACAAAATGCTTTCTTATATCAGGAAGGAAAGGTGTTGCGGAGGACGTTGATCGAGCAGTCCCTCTATCCCTAATGATTGGTCGGAGGACAAAAAGGAGGTTTTCATGTGGTAATTCCAATCAAGATAACAGGTGAGATAGTGTTATTATTATCTCTCTCTACCTTTTTTAAATAGAGGAGTACGGAAAAGGACAATTTACAATTTACAAATGAACATGAATTGAGAACTGATTTAATAAATTAAGAGTTTGTGTCTTTGTTTTGCGCAGGTTTGAACTAAAGGGAAAGTTCGAAAGAAATCAACACGGCTCCTTATGATGGAAAAGGCTCCGAACTAAACATCACTACGCAAGGTAAAATTTTCTCAAGTATTATAGTCTCATTTTCCATTCATATGCAATTAAATTAGAGAAAATACGGTGTGAAGTATTCGTCTAGCACAATACAAAAAGGGTCACCACAAATAGTATCATGGGCGCATACAATACAACGCGGATGCACATTTTCTAGAAGTGATATATATCCCAAATTAATTGGATAGTTAGAATAAAATTTCCAAACTAGTTGCCTTTCTAGCTGCGCACATCACACCCCTTAGGATTAGGACATTTCGAGTATCAGACGTGTATATACCACTATAGCGCCCAAGGACTAGAAAAGTCTAGCCATTGACTAGCACTACTACACAAATACCCATTGGTGTCGGTTCCAAAGGCCTCATAGGTGCCGGTTTCGAAGCCGACATCAATTGGTCGGCACCAATGCTCAAAGCTATTGGTACCGGTTTCTCAACCGACACCTATAACCCTATAGGTGCCGATTGTAAATGTCGAACCGGCACCTATATGATATTATAGGTGCCGGTTCCTATAAATAACCGGCACCTATAATGGATAGGACATGGCATCTTTGATGCCTCATAGGTGTCGGTTCTTTACAAGAACCGGCACCTATAGTCCTGAAGAAAAAAAAAATAATTTCAGGGTCATATATAATATTTCCTGAAACACAGAAATCACAGAATATTACAATATTACATTCACATCTCAGAAATCACAGAATCCAACCCATTTTCCAAATCAAACCAAACCAATCCAACCCACTTGCCTCATATGGATTCAATCCACTTCTCAAACCAAACTAGTAGTATATGAAAAGTGGACTAATTGTGCGGATAGATATTCACAAAGTGCCATCATTCATGAAAATGATGGCTAGTAATGTGCCAACATTCACAAAGTGCCAACATTCAAACTCCGATTAAATTAATGGTTTGAAAAACAAATTTCTACATGTTTGCATAGTGTCAAACAGTCGTTTGGACATGGCTCGTTAATTACACAATTATATTTATCTCGTGACAGTTTTGCATGAAACACATAATTAAATTTTACCCGAACTCCGAGAATCTTATTTTTTTTTCAAATGGAACCTAAATGTACCAGCTATTATTGATTGTTGAATGACTACTCTAATTAAATTCTCCCAGCTAGCCTGCAGGTTATATTCTCAAAATAATGAGCTAATGCAACATTTTATTTCGAAATTATATATAGCCGGCCAGCTGGTTGCTGCTTGTATATATGCAGATATTATTATGTCCAATTATACATATGTTTTGACTACTACTCCAGCTATCACTACTTGCTGGAAATTAGTTGGTTGGAGTTCGTTACAGTGTAGTACTAGTTTAATCAGCCATCCAGCTGTATTAGTTGGATGGCGTATTGATTTTCCCAAGCTAGCTAGGCTGGAATTGGATCGAGTAGGATCAAGTGTTCATTTTATCATTAAAAAAATCAAAAGCTCATTTGTCTAGCTAGTTTTGTACAACAGTTAATTAAATTAAATCAAGGGAAGCAGAACGCAGAAGGCAAATATCGAAATGTATATATACAACTGGATTTGTATTGAACGGTCTTCGGGTTTCTATTAATTTTCAGGATACAGAAATTTGTCCTCGCCAAAAAAAATACATATATATAATTTTTGTAATATATATATATATATATATATATATATATATATATATATATGCTTATTTTGATGCAAAGTTTGTTCGATATAAGTATTTCCATCCGCTTAGCTGGAACTTCTACCAGAAATAGGAAACTATTTCCATCCGCTTGGATCGTGTTGAACATTCAACCAACACACAACAAAATCTCATCGTAATTTAAGACTAGGGCTTGTTTCAATAATGTCCAACAAATGTTCATTAATTTTTAGGTAGTGAGCAATTTTCATTAATGAAAAAGACCAAATAGCAATCATAATATAAAACCCGAAGCCTCGAGTAGAGAGCATAGAAGATATTGCTGAGACTCAGCGTGCCAGTCAACTTCAGCCTGAGACGTGCCCGTCAAACCACACGAAGGCGGCGACCAGATGTGTTACACATCTCAGGAGACTTGACAAAAATTCGCTTGAGCTCTACAACATCTCAAATGCTCTAAACTCGTACTCATATGAAAATTTTAGTTACACATGCTCACCTGTTGCTTACAGAGACAACAATGATGATGCCTCCCTCATCCATGCCACATCCAGTCAGTGAGATCACCTGTTGCTGTTAGGGATAAAAATATGAAATAGAAAAAATTGAATACATGGTTAGATATATGTGTGAAAAAATAATAGATAAACATTAACAAATAGAGAAACTTAATGCATGTTCAAGACATTAAGAAAACCACATCAATCCAAATAACTAATCTACAAGATACTTAGAAAATGTTTGAAAGGTATGACCCACTAATTCTAGGACTTTGTATGCTTTGGCGTTGATCGGCTATCTAAAGTGTCACTAGGGCCGCCAGCCTCAATGAAACCCACTAGCCCAGCAGGAGCCTTCGAAATGTTGTATGCGCCGTTTGACGAGATGATATGGTCGAAGATGAATCCACATAGCTGTTCAGCGAGGCCCAAGCAAACATGTGGCAGCAATTTACTTGTCGGGAGCTTTAATTTCTGCAAATGGAAGGATTAAAGATGTGGAAAGATACTATGTATTTAGTAAATTGGATTTATGTCTTAGGAGACAGGGCGAACCTCAGCATCCGTAATGTTCCAGTTGCCGTCCTCCATGAAAACCCACATAAATCTCATCACGTAGAACCCACATGTGCTCGTGCCCGGATCCTGACGTGAGCAATAAGGGTGGCACCAAACTCGGAATTTATTTGCACATGGAGCATGTCGAATACACTTCTTCTTGTACTTCACAAGTGCCTTATCTAGGATGTCAATGAGGGATTGGTAGTTGGATTGCGGTTTCCTCATTGAATCCATGACGACAATCTTGGAATCGTTTAAATGGATGGCAATAAGAATCCAGCGAGGCCTACATACAAGGGAAGAGAACAATTAACATCTTAAAGTACAACGATGGGAGGTACAACGATAATGCCACACTTACTTAAAGTGGTAGGGCAGAAGGATGGTATTCATGTCCTGCAGCTTGACAAAGGATGTGTAAAGGTAGTTCAGCACTTTTTGGGAGAACCATTCGCCTGCGTCAATATTACAGGAATTGACTATTTGTGGGTCGAGGAATCCTAGCTTGTTATGGGTCGCTCTACATTCAAGCGCCCCCATTCTGCATAAGGAAAATAATTAGACACGCAACGAGGATATTTACTTAGAAAAATGGCGAGAGGTCGAGTATACTTACAATGCCCATAACTGAATTACCGATAAGTCTAGCTCCCTCAGATTGTATAGATGAAATAGTTCTCTAAATGGGACCCAAACTATACCATCACAGTGATGAAAGTCCTCGTCCCTGTAAAAGACGGGGAACATCTCTTTACCATCCTTGGCCATCTGTAAGTACCACTTTTCTACCCTTCTCGTTTGAGTACATTTGCCAACGACGTGGCGATATTCGTCGGTAGTCAAAGAATGACCAAGCTTGAACTGAGCTGCCAATGGGGCCATCTCAATATTATCCACATCATCCAAACTTTTCAGCCCTGCCTCTTTTAGAAAGTCTTGCATAGTCTTGCTGGCCTCATCTTTCTCGAATTCTTTCTTCGAAAATTCTTGCAATCCCTTTTTCCTGATCGTGCGTCGGAAGTCCATAATAGGTTGCTTTCGGGCAGGTGGCCTTGCCATGCGAATGAAGTGATCCTGTACTTCGACTGGCACTTTGAAAGATGGCTCCGACCTGATAGGCAATGGCGTCTTCTTGGTCTTCTTCAGAGATGGTGGTTCAGACATTTGGGAAGTTTTACAGAGGCGCCCCCTCTTTTTCGGCCGGTCTGATGAAGCTAGGCTCTGATGTGCTGCCTCTGGAGGAGATGGGCTCTTACGTTGCGCCGGTGGAGGAGATGGGCTCTTATGTGGCAATGGTGGTGGAGTTGGCATCCTTTGAGGGGAGGGAGGAAGTCCTTCAGAGCTAGACCCGCCATCGCTTGGCTCGTCATCACCATCTCCTGAAGGAAAGATAATGAAACGCTTGCGCCACAGGATTATGTTGTGGATGGCTTCACCAAGAGTGTTCACCCCCTCCTCTGGAGCAAAATCAAGTTGCACTGCCCTGTACCTCCTCGGCACGTCCTCCACTTCAACCCTTGAGTAGCCACTTGGTATCAGCTTACCGTGTATCGTCCCTTCCTCCGTTACGGGATGTGCCATCGCGCGTGCCACCTCTTGACTGATGTTTTGAAGTGGCACATGCAGCCTGCATGCAGTACGTACAGTGATGTGGTCCATGGGGTAATGAACCGTGTCCGGTTCTTGAGGAACCTCAGTTGAAGCGCAGCCGCTTTTCTTCCCACCTGGACTGGTTAAGTGGCCAGCATTGCCTCCTTGCTGACCTTCAAGCCTTGCCATTACCAGTGTCATTTGTTCTTTCAATAGCCTTATCTCTTCCGATTGGTCTCTGGAATTTTTATTGCTCCGAGACCGGTACCTATGTCTGTCTTCAGGAAAACCTTCTCTCCATGGAACTAGGCCAATTCCTCTTGTGCGTCCTGGATGCTCAGGGTTCTGCAATGCAAGTGTAAGCTCATCTCTCTCCCTGCTCGCAACAAAAGAACCTTCTGAGGACTTTAGATGGGCCTCGTGGATCCTCTGGGACACTTCTTGCTCTCGAGGACCCTTGTGTACCAACTCGCCTGTATCCGAGAGTGTTGAACCTCGGGCGTATTGGTAATTCTTTCCGCGTTGGCACCAGTCCTTCGTCTCGATCTCGATTCCCTTTTGCAGCAGCTCATCTTCCTGGAGTTGCCATTTGGCTATGTTCTTAGCATATCCGCTAGGGCCGAGACGGTGAGGGTATCGGTTTTTGGCCGCATTGGCCTGGTTCCTTTCGCTAATCTCCTTTGCCTCATCTGATGTTCTATAGGCCACAAAGTCATCCCAGAAAAGACGACACCTTCGACAGTTGGCATCTTCAAAATTTGGTGTCAGGCCCTTCTTGGCAAACTTCCTGTTAAGATCCGTCTTCCACTTCTTGAAGCTGATGGACATCTTCTTAAGAGCCCCGGACTTTGCGAGTTCTTCTTGTCCCTCGGGAAACTGGAATGTCCGCTTTAACTTTTCCCAAGCAAGATCCTTGTCTCTGTCTGGTACCGTCCACTCCAATTCGTCTGTATCACTGCTCTTCCAATGCCAGTACTTGATGGGGATGTCATCCTTCACGATGACACCTATAGCATTGCCATATGGGGTGAGTGCCGATTCTGGAGCTATAGGGGTCCCATCTGCAGCTAACTCCGTGATAGTGTATAGACCTGAGGGCATCCTAGTTGGACCTCTAGCCTTTCTTCTTGCCGATGAGGTTGAAGTATTCGCGGAGTGCGTAGTGGCCGAAGGATCAACCTCCTTCAAACATCAGTATAAATTAGTCATTCATATCTGACGATATATGTACTTTTAAGGTATTATTTGTTCCAGATGGGTTAATTTACCTCTGTATTGTGCGGGTTAACACCGGGCTGATTCAAGTTTAGAAAGCCACTTGGGCTACCATTACCACCATCGCTTTCTCCAGAATTTGTAGGCCTAATGTTATCTTGTTCCCCTGACATTTCCTTTTGTAGATCTAGGCTAGAACTACTGCTAGATAGATACAAGAAATTAGTGTAAGAACTTATTGTCCTCTTGATGATATTCTTCCAAATATACCAACAGTAAAGTAATGCCATCTAATTCCATACACCATGTAGCAGTTTAGAAAACATGTACGCGAAAAGCGAGAGACCCAAAATTGAAAAAGTATGAAAAAGTAAACAACCTCATAAAGCAAGTGTACTAATGTACTTTGCATAGCTATAGTGTATTAATGTATCAAAGGAAGAAGGGGCACTTGCCTTGTATGTGCTCCTCAACCTGCCCACTATGTGAACTAATTCGTGATGTTTTCAAATTTATGTGAAAGAATTTCAATTTTACTATTAAGCATATGAAAGTTATAAGCTGTCTAAATTTCTGAATTTGTGCTCAAGTTCTGAAATCTGTTTAGTTCTGAAACTTGAATTTGAGTAGTGAAATTCAAAAGCAATCCTTATGTACATAATTGTTCTACAGATTGCCTGAAACCTAGAGTATGTGTTACTTACATATTCAAAACTGACTATATTTACACCAAATGAATGAACTAACTTTGCTTTTGTTCTGAAATCTGGAATCTGAAAGTGAAGATATAGGAGTTAAAAAGTATTTCAGTTATAGGAATATGTGGCACATGATTTCTTTAAAGCAGCAGTGTTAGCAACTATCAAGTATCTGATCGATCACAACAAGATTTAACATTTTGTGGTTCTCATTACATCCATATCATCTCTTCCTTTTAATATAGATAGTACTTTTAGAATGGCATATCAAAATAAAAGAAAATATAGATGATGAGTTTGTGACTACAAATGTACAATTACTACCACACTGCCTTTAAAAACAAGTGAACCATACAGGGGGAGACACCTTATATGTCTAAGCATCGGTTCTTTGCATGAATTTAGCTAAATCGTACAACAATAGAATGCGATTACATATTTCGTAAGCAACACGGAAACGACAACTCATTGTGGTTCTTCTTACTTATTCGTTGAACACATTTGACTCAGTGATCCTGAGTTCCTGACAACGTATGTTCAGAGTTGCATTCCAGGAGGATAAGCTAATTTAATTTTTTTAAAATTTTTTTACTAATCAGTTCAGTTATGGTTTAATTTTTTACCGTCAAAATAATAGTAAGAAATAATAGTCAGGTTCATATCTTTCCAAGGACTGAAGAAATCCTCATATCTTGCACAAATCCAAATAATTATACCTATCTAAGAAGCACGACTGAGAATGCCCGCACCCTGACCACTATATTATTATTTTTACAAACCACCCTTTAGATGATGAAAACTACTCCTTCAGTTCATAAATATTAGCATTTTGTGAGTTTGAATTTTTTCACAAATATAAGCATTTACAGAGTACTACTTGTCCCACCAATCTGATTTTTTCACATTTTGTTCCTTGTAAAAACTTATTTTACAAACAAACCATTGAAAAACTTATTTCGAGAATAAACCATTTTTGTGACACCAACATCATTGGTACTGTGGTACAACATGATGGTGGCAGTAACATTGGTGCCGTCCTCCTAGACTCTCTGAAGAAGCTAAGTCACTTATATAACAGGGGACGACGCGTCGACACCAATGACATTCGCGCCGAGGACCTATTTGCAAAAATAATTCAAAAATAGGCTTATTTGTAATAAAAATTACTACAAATACATCTTTGATGCTAGTGTCACCGATGCCAAGAACCTATTTATAAATATTTTTTATTACAAATAGATATTCTTTATTATAAATAGGTCCTCGGTGTTGCAATGTCAATTATATTGGCGCCGTTCCGCTTCATATAAGTGACTTAGCTTTTTTGGGAGGCCAGGGGCCTAGGGATGGCGCTAATGTAATGGCGCCGTCATATTGGATCACGGTGTAATGATTTTGGCTTAGCGAAAAGGGTCCATTTACGGAATAAGTTTTTAGGTATATTTATAAAATAAGTTTTCAAAAAATCCGAAATGTAAAAATATCCTGTCCCATCATGCACCTTCTATTCAAATAATTGTTTCATCCTAACCCAGGCCCCAACCCCATCCCACATTTAACCAGAGACGTCAAAGTCTTAATATTTGATAAACAACGTCCTAGATAGCTTCAATATTGAAGCCATTAATTCTTCTCGAGTTGGTTTTGACCACAAGAAAACTTTTTGCGGTTTCTTGTCCATTGAAAACAATTGTTTTTCTTGTTCTCGAATTTCTCCAAAAATCCTGCTGACAATTCCACATTTGCACGCCCAGACGTAGCTACTGCTGAAAATAATTCTGCTACAGAAATGGCGGTGGAATTGCGAAAGCTTGCCGAGCTGGTTGTCAACACCAACCCCGGCATGAAGAAGTGGCTACCGCTTGCCCGAAGGGCGAAGCTGATCCTGGACTTCATGAACAACCTCCAAGGTCTCGGGATGACGGCCCAGGACGTGGCGTCGCCGAACCAGCTGAGCAGGCTCAAGGTGCTCCTCCGCAATGCGTACACAATGACGACCTCACCACATGCATACAGCCAGCGCGGCTGGACCACAATAAGCCGCTTCGGTAGGAGCTCGAGGAGGATAGATGAACAGATCAGAGACGCCCAGAACAAGATCGACCTGGACCTCGAGCAGCTACCCGCACTATTACAGGAAAGCTTTTTTTATACGAGGCTCCTAGTTAATTTCAGGCAGGCCGTAAGTGACGCCGCCTGAAAAAACCGGTTCATCGGGACCCGGTCATCGCCCGCACAGGATAATAGATTATCCCGTGCGGGCTTCTTAACAAGACCGCACGCGATAATCTCCATTATCATGTGCGGTCGGATTAAGTCGCCCACACGGGATAATAGATTATCCCGTGCGGGCCGCTTAACGCAACCGCACGCGATGATGCATGCCATATATTACCCCCAGCCTGAACTTGCCCCATTCAATCCCGGCGTTTTCTCTCTCCTAAACTTGACACAAATTAGGAGGGAAGGTTTTCAACTCAAATATTTGTTTAGGATCCATATAAAAGGTGACATGCTTGTTGTCCTCCTTCATTTGCTTCCATTTATCAAGTCCAGATCTAACGGGCACGTCAGCAAGTGGAGGAAGACATCGGTGCCACAGACGGCTGCCCCTCCAGCATCGCCATCCCCACCGAATTCCCCAACCCCACTAGGATCTCCTATTCCACCAAGAGATCTCCTATCCCACCAAGATCTCCGTCCCCAAAAAGAGTACTTTTTCCACCTGCAGAGCCTGCCGTGCCAGATTCCCCAACTCTGTTACCTCATCAGCCATCTCCTGCTCATCAGTCGTCTCCTACTCCACAATCTGCTCTCGTGCAACCTGTGCCACCTTCCCAAGAAGATGCATCTATCCAAAAGCCAAGTACTTCGCAAGCCCGCAAGCTCATACCACAAATGGTTTTTACGTAAAAACCGAACGAAATGGCAGAGTATGAGGCGAGGATAGTTTTCAAGTCATTCAGGGCACAGGGTCCGCCAAAGCCAAGCCCACCTAAACCGCAAGCGGATGCACAGAAAAGCGTACTAGGTCATGCAGACAAAATGCAATCTTGGGATTCTACACAAGTGTCAAAGGTGTACGAATATGGCAAGCCGTTCTTGCCATTCCACGTCATGCTCGAACTCCCATGGCCAATGAGGTTGCTGCATGACTGGTATATAAGAGCAACTGAGAAGGGTCTCGGGATGATTAGTGTCAAGACCTCGGATAACGCTTTCGTCGAGGGACCCAACGGAAACTTCATCATCACTTTCAATGACCTATACGCCTTCTTTAAGATGGAAAAAATGGATATCAATCTCGTCGGCGCGTGGTGCCTGTAAGTTTTTGCTCTTGTTTGTTGTTAGCGAATATGTGCCAACAAATTATAAGTCATTTAACTTACATAATTCCTTAGGTCACAATGGGTAGACGCCCAAAGAACGGGGGTCTCAATAGGCTACACCAACCTGACGAGGGTTTGCATGATAACCCACACTGTGAGGCTAAATCTGGATGATCCGCAACAAAAGGATAAGACACCAGAGGAAAGACAAGCATATGTCGACAGGTTGCACAAGAATAAGAGGGTCGAGGTGGCAACTTACTTGGAACAAGCTATGCTCACGCACGCGGACAATAGAGTCTTGATGGTCCTATACCACCTAATGTAAGCAACATTCCCTTTGTCCCGTTCATATAATATCATAGCACATCAAAATATCTACTACTAGATGTCTTATGTAATTCATAAACCATGTTTGCAGCGATCATTACATACTATTCCTCGTATATCCAAGGGACCACTTGATCGTAGTTCTTGATCCTGCCCACTACGAAGAGCAGAAATTCATGGAGTTCCTTGTCTTGCTGAATTTGTAAGTTTGAAACAAACCTCCTGCATACGATACTGCTTAGATGTAATTTTAAAGTTAGCTCAAACAAATATTTTATCTTTGTAGAGGACACGACTATTACAAAAGACATAGCGGGTTCGTAAAGGATCAAAAGAAAACAAAGCTTCTCGTAAAGGCACGCTGGCCGTATGTGATCATATATTCGTTAACTTAATGATGCGATTGTTAGTGTTTACTACTGACGTGTCTACTATTCTTACGCAGTGTTACAAGCAACCCCCGACACTAGCCTATGCGGATATTACGTGTGCGAGATGCTCAGAGTCTGCGGGAGATACAGAACTGAGTTTACAGATGTAAGTCATCGTGCTCCTTATATATACAAACTAGTTTGCTTAAGTTGATTTTAACACATATCATTTTTCTTCTATTGAATCAATAGCTCCCGAGCATTTCGTGTACCGCAAACCAGTTCGATAAAAAAACGCTTCTCAACTTGTGCGCGGACTTGTGCCGGTTCATTCGTCGCGACATCTACAACCATCTAGGGGAGTTCTATGACCCTGATAGTGAACTTGCTTGCGACGACAAATTCAAACGCCTAAGAGAGTGGGAGAGAGAATATGCAGTATATTAAAAAGATCTATTTGTGAGGGAGGCAGAACTTATAATATTTGTTACACTAGCAATGTAGCTACTTTCATATGTGTACATGTATATATGCTATTTAATTATATATATCGATGTTTTATATGGTTTAACTTGTGATATTTTTATTATAAAATTCAATCATGTTTGTAATTGAGCGTGAATAACTGTGACTAGATTTGCTAGTGTATCATTCAAAAACACAACAACAAAAAAAAAGTACGAATGCGTACGAGATCTTTCCAAACGGCTAGTACGTGTTAGGGCGTCTGCAAGAATACATCTTCCTGTGCGGTCGGTATAACTAGACCGCACGAGATAAACGATTATCCTGTGCAGTCGAGTTAAGTGGACCGCACACAAAGATGTATTTTTTCGTGCGGTTGGGCTGCCCGCACGCGAAAATGTTTATTTTCTCAAACCCCTGAGTGCAGACGGGCAAGATCTCCGTACGGAAAAAACGTGTTTTGACCGCACGGAAAAACAAAATATGTACTAGTGCGGCTGTTAGCCATAGCCAGATGTCCAGCCTTCTCGGAGGCATCCAGAGCAGTTCAGAGGTGCAGCATTGCATATCTTTTTCATGAATATATTTGTTGGATCTTGAACAGTATGTGATTTGAAGTAACTTGTATATTGAGCTCATTTCCATGTGTGTTTATTTTGCACAGAGTCACGACATGAAAATGTTGCAGGAGCTTTTCAAGACTTTTCGAAAGACCATGTAGGGAGAATGTACCAGACAAGTAGAGCACATCCCTGCTGATGGTTTCTACATTATCTCTTTACCAAACAAATTAAGATATCTCAATGTTTTTCTATATACTTCCTTTGTTTCATAATTTCATATTATAAGTTGTTTGACTTTTTTCTTAGTTAAACTTTTTTAAATTTGATTAAGTTTGTAACAAAATATAGTAGCATTTTCAATAAAAAAAACATTGTCAAAATATATTCAATGTTAAATTTAATAAAACAAATTTTGTGTCGCAAATGTTGCTAATCTTTTATATAAATTTGGTCAAACCTAAAAAATTTTAAAAAAAATCAAACAACTTATAATATGAAACGAAATGAAGTTATAATATAAAATGAAGGGAGTATTCATCTGATAATCTTCTTCCGGTTGTTAGTATTGGTGGCCAGCTGGTCGCTGATCTATTGTATACATTGTACTATTGTATAGATGCCTTGTTTCATACATGGTTGTGCTGGAGAATAATCTTCGATATATACGTTACTCCCTCTATTTTTCTTTACGTGACGTTTGTTGTTGGTTAGTTCATTTTTTTTTTTAAAAAAAGGTAGTACTGTTTTGTAAATAGAGGTGTTCTTTCCCTCTATGTATGGGTTGGCTTTTACTTGATATTTATATGTATGGCCTTGAGGAGGCAGAGGCAACCAAGGCCCAGGGGCGAGGCCAGGGGTCTGGAGGAGGCCTGTCCTCCCCCATCGACAACCTGTTAAACAGTCGCCCCCTCCCCTCCGTTCCCTGTAATAACAATGTAATAGCAATCAAGTTTACATCATTAGGTGCTTAATATTTAACGGGTAGAATTTGCTATGAAGTAACATACGTTCATGCATGAATTGTATCCTCAATTCCTATGATATAATTCACCTCTTTATTTTAAGTTTGTATAATATTAATTAATACTTGCAAGAAAAAGAGTCTGTTGTTCATTTTGTCAAGATCTAGTTTTTTGTCTGATTAGTCGTCTATTTATCTAATTTTTTAGTTTGGATAGTATTATCACCCCTTATAATCTATCTATTCAGCACTCATATGGCTAAATTAAAATGACTAAAAACATGTAGTATTGCTACCTACCAATCTTTCATATTATCACCGCTTATAGTCTAAATATTCAGCACTCATATGGCTTTTACTTGATATTACAATACATTCAGCGTGGTGGAAGGGGCGAGCGCTGGGCGAGGCCATGTTGGATAGGAACAGTGTGTGCTGAAAATTTTGCAAAAAAGTATTTCAATTTGTGTGTAATTCAATCTCACGAATAGTTCCTCTGAGCTGATATTTTACGTAGAGGCCCTTCGAAAAGCCGGATATTGCATGCGAAGGAGAGAAAAATCGTGAATTAGGACCGTGCTGTAAAAAGTGGAAGCCTAGGGGCTTTTTCGCAAAATGACACCCACTAACCCATTCACTCCCAAACCCTAGCCGCCGCCACCGAGCGCTGCCTCCACCTCCCCCTTGTGCCGTCGCCATCGCCGTCCCCATCACCGAGCGCCACTGCCTCCACCTCCGCCGCCGCCGCCATCGCATCTCCGTTTTCGAGCGCCTCCGCCTCTACCTCACCTCGCACCATCGCGGGGCATTGCCGCTGCAGCCGCAGCTATTGCTGTCACCGAGCACCGCCGCAACACCGTCCTTCTCTGCCGTCGCCATCGCCAAGCACCGTCGCTGTGTCCTTCACTGAGCACCTCCACAGCACTGTCGTCGGTTGCCTTGCCATCGAAGAAACAGCGGCGGTGACAGAGACTGGTGTCAAGGAAGGCGATGGCTACGGCGAGAAGAGGTGAGTCGTACATCGCTAGGCTCTTGAGCTCGCCCCTCATCATCGATCTGTTCTTTGCTCAACCTTGCTGTCATCGCAGGCTTCAAAGGTAGATGGCGGTATGGATCTAGTGGAGTTTTTTGCCGCTTGCCGCTCGTCATCTCTCAAGTCAGTCCCCTCTTGTCTCGGTCGGCCCCTCATGATGTTGTGTGGTTCTCTTTTTATCAGTTACTTCTACTGCAGGTGTCTGGTGTGTTCTTGTTAGGGAAGGAATGAAGGAGGAGATGAGGATGAAGATCATGCGCGCTGTCAGCGGCTGTCGTAGGACTTTGTCATCGGTTGTCCCTCTTTTTCTTTCTCATTTTGTACATGTCTTTGTATGCTCATGGTCTTGCTTTGCTCCTATGCTTTCGCTTCCCTTGCACACAGAGAGAGAGAGAGAATGAGACTGGTCCGGGAGGAGGACTTCATCGTTGGCGGTGGCGGTGGCAGGTCCATCGCCAAGTTCTTCGTTCGGGAAACAGAGATTCTGCATGCCAAGGCAAGCCCATCCTGCTCGTTGTTGACTCCCTGTTGAATGATGATTTAGTACTGACCCAACTAGCTCCTCACGTTTTCTTGATCAAAATCGATCCATTTCTACCATGTTGTAGAGTGCCGTAGGCATAGCCATTAACTTGTACATGAATTTGCATTTTTTCGCTGGTGAAATTTCTGAGGCCAATCTTTCTAATATATAGTTTAGCTGTCTTTCTGTCAATCGACTTAGTGATTAAACTCATGGTTGAAAAATTGTTCACTGAAATTCAGTCACAGATGTTACAGACCATTTTTTGGCTGTAATTTATCTAGCTTTGGTCTCCATTGTACCCTGATGAATTGAGAGGCTGCATCCAAGGGTAAATAGTTGTTAAAGGTATGCTACAGCACGATGCATGCTGATCTTACTGTTTTCTATATACTATTATATGTTTGATAGAGGTCAATGATATCTAATTATTACCTTTACCAAAAGTTGTATTTGCCATTGACAGTCAAAACAATCAGAAAACTTCATGATGGCATGGTATTTTCGAAGAAGGGCCATGATGAACAGGAACTATAAATTCAAGACTGGTAAAGCCTTTTTAACTTGATGATGGCTTATACACTTCCAGTTTAAAAAACAAAGTGTTATCCTTAACTTAGATGAGTAATAATGGCATGCTTCTTTTCATTTAAAATCCTTCCAAAGGAGGTTATTGATGGCTTGACAATATGTGCTAAACATGAGAAGGGTGAAGTTGCTATTGTAACAATTCCTCAAGAATATGCATTTGATTATATCCATCAAACAACACTATGATTTTTGTTGTTTCTTAATCCCTTATCAACTAATGATTAATCTATTTTTCTTTAAGCATTCATCAAGTAATTGATAGCTCATTTAGCGAAGACAAGAAGAAGCAATCCAAGTGATTAAAGTTGCTGCAACTTGAACAATGTATTCATTGTAATTTATGTATTCAAATTCTAAGTTGAACTATACCCATCAAATATTATTTCGTAGTGGATGCAATACATAGAACATATTAGCTTTTACAATGTTAGTTTCAGTGTCTGATTATACTTCGATGGAGTATTTCATTTAAAGTTCCACTATTTTTTGGTTTAAGAAAAAAACTAACTCTATCTCTTCCAACATGACCATATTTTGTGATATTAGCATTCCTCTGCAACCAGTTCTTGTGATAAGAGCTAGGATCTTGAAAGTGAATGCCTAGTTATTCCTAGGATCAATGCTTGTGTGATTTTTTTTTGCTTGTGACAAGAGCTAGGGTCTTAATCCCTTATTAATAATGATCAATCTATCCAGTTATCCAAGGTAACAATTATCTATTGGATCTGCTTGCTTGGTGGAAGCTTTCAGTTCCTTTTTAATTAATGAATGTGCATTTTCAGTTCACTATTATTGTAGAGATTAGAATACTATCTATATATTTTCTTTTTTAACAGGGAGAACCATACTGAAACTATTTTACAATGAATAAAAAGTTCAAACAGTAGGCCTTAAAACTCTACCAACAACCTAAACTTTATAGATTGCACACTCAAATTTGTAGATGCCACACTTAAATTTCAATGCAAGCTATCTATCCAATTTTTCAGAGCATCAACCAACCTCTTACAAAATTATGGTTTGGGCCAAACCAAGTCCATCAAAGTTATTTCCCATTTGTGCCTCATTAGTGGAACCTTGTCATATATGTTCCTATTCCTTTGTGTCTAGATGTTCTACTGAGCTTTCATATGGCACCTGCACGTGCCATTCAAGGCAATAGCATATACACCACACCAATTAAGAAAATAGATCAGCTAACTTTGTTTTCCTCTATTATAACACATTAAAAAGATGAGTCATTTATCCGTGAGAGTGACACTATTTATTTACCAAAGTCCAAGAAGGGGAAAATGACTAGAAATTCTTGGATAACTTAAATTTAGTAAATTAATTGAGGGGGCTAATTAAGACAAATATTTGGAATTGGAGGGAATATCTCAGTAGGTTTTGCTGAACTGAAATGAAAAAATAATTGCATCGCATTCTCCTACATTCATTCAGATTACCTATAGCATAGTGTCCACATTGCGACTATTAGTTTCTTTTTCTTTTAGCATACTTCTTGTACTGGTTTTTCTATGACATGTTCTTAAGATGGCTTTATGTTCGTAAAAAGGCATCATCTAGCTAGCAATATAAATACTGAGACCTGTATATTTCCATTTTGCGATGCAAGTAGCTGAGGATGATAATTCTTATGTAGATTTTTTTAGTAGAATTTTCATCTAGAGATTAGTTATATTTGTGATTTTTAATCTCAAAACATGAATATCAGTTTCCTCTATCCATTTATTAGAGTCAATGAATGCAGTTTAATTTGTTGCCACCCTCAAATGTTTGTGCTTATTGAAGACATGAAATTTACACATAGTAAACGATTTAACGTTGCCAAGTTTATTATCATGTGATCTCATTTGCCATGACTCTATTGTGAACCAATTTCACATTTTCTTTTGCTACCTTTCACATGGATGCAACATGTCCAATGTAAGGAAGATTTCTTAGGCAAAGAAATCTTATCAGCAACTTAAATCGTGGTAGCGTTGTTTTAACACATCACATTATACTAACTGTACATATTACTGTGGAAGTCTATTTCAAGAAGATCAATTTAATTATTTAGTTAATAGTTATTGTAATCTTAAACAACAAGATGTTACATTACAAAAAAAAGTAATATAATAGTCATTTTTAACAAAAACTTATTTCAGGGCTTTATGACATCAAGAAGATTAGAATATTAAGATCTAGTAAGCACTTGAAAATTGGCGCAACACATTGTAACTTATGTGCATTTATAATAATCAAGTTGGATCAAAATTATAACCTTGTTTTGTTGATCAATATTGCTTGGATAAATTTGGTTGATATTCACGTACATAGTCTTGTTTCTGTTCTTTCTCTTGTGTATTGATTGTGTATATAAAATAACATAGTTCAAATAAAAATTAATTTTACATTGGTTTTGTCTGGTATATATGTACATTACTACAAATACTTTGCGTGCTGAGAGATGTATCAATACAATATAAATGAGGTTGTGCAAAATTTACATCATTTATTCATTTCTATCAATTAAGGAACACCTAGGAGAAAATAAGCATTGTTCTTATTAATATGAAGAAATAAATATGTGTTGACTCTTATGATGGCTAATGGAATAATATCTAATAGGACCTAGACATGGTGTTATTGAGAAGAAGATATATAGATCTGACCTATTGGGCGAGCTAGGACTGGGAATGTACACCTCCCACTTATTGATAATTTTTACACTTACATGCTTATGTGCTTTCTCTTATTTTGCTGTTTTGTCACAGTTTTAAGCTGGCCAGACAACAATGGAAAGGCATGTTAATGGCATGAAGATCAGCCTAGCAGCAGCGTTGGATATTAATCATATCTATGAAGGTCTGCAATCAGAAAGCATATATACTCTGGTTTTTATGCATTGCGAAAATGTGAATTCATTTGTTCCTGAGGTTGACACATTCTTTTTAGGGCAGATAGGAAGCAAGAGCAATTAGTCAGTAGATTGTCATAATTAGCTTGAAGGTGTTTAACTTTCATAACAATTAGAGGTTTGAATTCTTTGTGACTGCTTTGCTATCAAATGTTAAAACTAGATGGTACTTCTCACTGAAAAGCAATCAGAAGCATGGCATTCCAGTTTGTAGATAGAACCTTAATATTATAACTAAAAATAAATTTAGATGGCATATGATTTGAGTACTATATAGCATATGCCATATGTTCCTGAATTCTACATTTGTTTTTTCATGGTCAGTAGATGAGAGGATATACAACTGTGATCAACCAAGCATCAAGTTGTTCTGTGAGTTGATAAGCAGATATGACTTACTAAGTCCACATATTCAGATTTTGTATATGGTTACTGAACTTAATATTTGGCTGTAGATTATTCTACGATTGTATTATGTATGGTTAATGCAAATTTTTAGCGATCATGAGAAACTAATTGTTCATCAAATTCAATTCTACAAAAATTTGAAAATTAAAGTATATTAAGAGAAACCAAAAGCAAGAGATTGATCTTGAATATAGTATTTGAACCTTTAGCTAGAAGCATTGGTGTTTGAATATAGTTCTAACTAATTATTATTAATTCCTGCGATTCTGCAAAACAAACATCTAATATTACGGCTCATATTTATAAGTTGTCATATGGGGTCTAACTTTATATGTACTAAAGTTTTTGGTTTTCAGCTATGTTCAGTTTGGAGGGAGATATATTTTTTATCATAAACAACAGCTACAACAGGATGACATCACAAATTGCTAGCTCGTAATGTTTTTCTTTGCCTTACCCATGGTTATTAGGTGAGGCTAGTGCGTGCATAGGGCTGATGATCCCAACAATAAGCATACTGTACATTTTCATTCTTGTGGGGTGTGCTTGGAAGGTGGGACACTTGTGGATTGCCACTTTCATTGATCTATATTGGTATCTGTACAATGTGGTCTTGAATTTGTTTTGTAAACGTGTAGGCGTTAGTTATTCATACATATACATGACCTGTGAGTCTAACTTGTGTTATTGAAGTGTTATTCACTTTTATCTCAAGAAAAAGTTTACTATCCCATTAGAATTTCAAACATAGGCTGAATATATCAGCATGTATAAATGCCTTCATTCTTTGATGATAGTTTAGAAAATTTAGTTGAATTCTTACTAGGCTAACTTGCGTACATCAATTTGTTGTGTAAGAGTAAGACAGGTTATGGCAGTTAGTAATTCTATTATTTGTGATCAATAAATCTTGAATTTGTAATTCTCTTGAGCCTGTTACAATTATATTTAGGTATTCAATGTCAATCAACCCGTGTAGTATAGCGTGCTGGTCTTTTGTACGGGCGACGAGCCATTGGCGGACCTCATCCTCTAGTTTATATGTATGGCCTTGAGGAGGCCCAGGGCCCAGGTCGTAGCCAGGGGGTCTGGAGGAGGCCTGTCCTCCCTCATCGACAGCCCGTTAAACAGCCACCCCCTCCCCTCCCTCCCCCTTTATATAATAATATAATAGTAATCAAGCTTACATCATTAGGTGCTTAATATTTGAAGGGTACAAATTGCTATGGAGTAACAAACGTTCATGCAAGAATTATAACCTCTTTATTTTAATTTTAAATTTCTATAATATTAGTTAATACTTGCGAGATAAAGAGTTTGTTGCTCATATTGTCAGGATCTAGTTTTTCGTCTGATTATTTGTCTATTATCTATATTTTTAGTTTGGATAATATTATCACTGCTTATAATGTTTCTATTCGGCACTCATATGGCTAAATTAAAATGAATAAATACATGTAGTATTTCTACCTACCTATCTTTTATATTATCATGGGTTTTTCTATGTTGATATGATATATTGCCTATGGAAAGCGCTGAAATTTGCTTATATTTTTTACATTATTTATTTTATTATATGATCGTAATCACTTGTCAAGCTGCCCCCCTCATGTTAAAACTTGGATTCGCCCCTGGGCAACCATGGACAAAATTTAATCACGTGTTTTTTTTATTTGCTCTTAATGAATAATATGGGACTTTCACATATAGTTTGTAGCTGCAGAATGTTTCTTCTTTCAGAGACGACCTTGGTTCCAACCTTCATCATTATTGCTAAACCAAAATAATATTCATTTGAATTCTTTTAGGTATATGAGGATTATTTAGACCGTTCATTCCATAACGATCCACTCATTGATATTACTATTACCTCCTATTATGTTTTTAATATAATGGAAGCTTTATTGATCTCAATTAATTGTACCTCCTATTATGTAATAGATCTTAAAAAAAGAAACATTGTTGTTGCACGAGTGCGTACCACAAAGCTAACGATATTCGCATGCCAGCATTCAACAATGTTCTTCCTATCTCCAGAGCAACTCTTGTCGAGGTTGTGAAAATCAACACACCCATACCTTGAATTAAAATCTTAGGAACTGATTTTTCCCCAGCAGGGTGAAAAAGAACTTTAGAAATTTCATTCCTTGTCTTTTCTAGAGAAAAGGGTCATATGGTCCTGCTTTTATGAAGGGAGGAGTTGCATATGCACAAGATAAGAACCAATTACATCAAAATGAAGGCCAAAATAGACTACTACTTTTAAACCCTAAACACACTTCCAAAACATTAGCTAAGAAAGATGGTATTTTCTCGGCCAACTAACTTTGTCGAACAACTAGCTATTACTGAATAACTAATATTGGATAGAAACCACATTAAAATGGTGGTGCAGGCGAAAACCCGCCTACTTGACTGGAAAAGCATAGTGCTTGTGATGTCAGTGAGACTCCTTCAGGGCAGCATTTTCGATCGTTCGTATCTCCCGGTACCTCCCATGCCCATTGGGTTTGGCTGTCTTAGCCAGTAGAAAGAAAGAGGAAAATCAAGAAGCACAACTCCAAACATTTGTCTTGTGACATGAATCCTACTGGCAACGGATGGGGGGATGGCAAGGAAGGACTATAAATAAAGAGAGGTTTGATGAGATTAGGACGTTACGTAAATTCAGGTGGGTGGATACATATATAGTTCAGCTTTAAAATTCTAATATCACTAACCCTGGAGTAAAAGAAAACCGATACATTTGGTACAAGTTAGGTACAGGAATAGGCATATGCATGGGCAACGAAACCTCTTGTTCAGGCTGCAAAAATGAAGATGAAAATGATGAAAATTCAGCCTAGTCCGCTAGTGAAGCGTAGGTCAGAAATATAATGATCATTTTTCAGTTTTCAGGGCTCAGTCCGGTTTAGGGCTCTGGATTTCTTGCATCCATTTCGGATTTGTTAATTTCATAACCCCGATGCAAATTTCTGAGTGTTTTATGTGTGTATTCTCGTGCCTGATCTTTCCATGTCACAAAATCGTTAGTACCTTCATTTCATTTTAGCTTGTTAGGTGCAGCAACGTTTCTTCATTTAAGGGGTAATTATCTCAAGAAAGTTAATTCAGCGCACAAGAAAACTTTCTCCTCCACTACCGTCTTCTTTTGAGAAAATTCTTTTATTTTCCTTTACATGTTGACCTTATCCCTATTCGTGGTTGTGAAGATATCTCTACCTCTATTGCCCCATCTTATAATCTTTTCTTCCTTGTTTACCTCTTCTTGCTCATATTATCCCCCCACATGATTAGAATTTGGAAGCTAATCAAATATGAATCTTGTCCTGAACATAAAAGTGGACTATGGTTTTGTAATCATATTTTCTACATTCGTGAAACCATACCTAAATAGACATCAATTATAATAATACTATTAGTTTTTTTTATAATTAACATGCAGCATCCGGATTTTTCTTACTGAAGTGCATCCATGTACTCTTCTCGAGCAAAAATTTTTTAGTAGTTTTGAGAGATTTTTCTCCATAAACTCAACAGATCAAGTCGTATCTTACGAAGAAATTGCGTGGAATGACAGATCACATCATCTCGTATTCCTCAACTTCTTTTTGGACCTTTTAATTACCGATAGCATAGGTTAGAAACACCTAGGACTGATTTATACATCGAGATCTATAACTGTACAAGAAATTTTCATGAGAAGTTCTAAAATATTTTGCGATATGGGTTACGTTTTCAAAAGCAAAAGATATTCGCATGCCACGAAGTTCAATGATCTTCTTCCTATCTCATGAGCAACTCTCGTTGACGCTGTGAAATCAACACACCCAAATCTTAAATTAAAGTCCTAAGTACTGGCCGGCCTAGTCAAAAGAACCTTAGGAATTTCATACCTTGGAGGTGTATTTTAGAGAAAAGGGTCATGTTGCCCTGCTTTTATGAAAGCAGGAGTTGCTGCTGTCTACAAAATACGAACTGATTACATCAAAATGATTTTTTTTTCAGATCGGCCAAAAAATTGGCCGACCTAATTTAATTAAGAATAGGAGAAGTTTTTTACAAGAGTGATCCCGACATTAAACTGCCGACTTGGGTGTGTGCAAGCCACCCCGGGAGAAAAACAAAGGAAAAACAGAAAAGAAATGAGCGAAAGTAAACTACTCCTCACAGCACTGGAAAATTCCTGCTGCTCTCCAAACAGATATTTCCTCTTTTATGTCAGCTACAAACTGGTCCGCTGCTTTCGATCTCTGCTCAAACACTCTCGTATTTCGTTACTTCCAAATGAGCCAACACACCATCATGAACAATGTGTCGAATGCCTTCCTGTAGCTCATCCAAAAACTGAGCCGTGTTCGCTGCCACCATTCCATCAGCTGCAATCCCTGGTTGCCGGGCGGGTGAAAGGTCACATTAAGCCAATGTTGTAGCATTGTCCAGACTCTAGTGTATACTAAATGTCCATTAAAATTCCTTAAAATGTTCTTAAATTGTCACGTGTCGCTCTAATAAATTAAAGAAAATGCTAAAAATTCTGAGAAAAAAAGCAAAACATTTAAACCTTGTTTTTTTGTTAAACCGGTGGACCCATTATTTTAAGCCATTACATCAATATTATGAAAACTTATTCGCTAATCCTCTCCCTTACCTCCCCGCATGGCGCCCTTGCCTCTCTTATCCTCTTATGGCGCACTCACGTACATATGCACCATCTCTTTCCTCTTTTTTCTCTGTAGTAGCTAAGATCTAAAGCATAATAAATTAACAAAACTTGATCTATATCTCCTCTTACGCATAGACGTTCATGGTCATAGCTACCAATGTCCTTTTTCATGCACGGCTGCATGCATACACAGACACATGCATGCACTAATATATGTTGGTGCTTTAAGAAAATATTTATGTTGGGTTTATGAGCAGTTCAATTCTTCATATTGTTGATAATGAAATCAATAATTTAAGATCCATATTAACTATGTTTTATTGTCAATTAGAAAAATAGTGTCAGCCATACATTCACCCTATCAAATTATCGATGACCAATTAGGTGAAAAACTCACAATATGTCATTATATGCCACCATAAAGAACACACAAAGTTAAATTAGTTCGACACGCATGAAAATAAAAATAATAACCGTGAATAGCAATATTCTGAATTATTATATGCAATACATTGGAAACTTAAATGAGATGAAACAATCTAATTATGAATATATTAAAAAATACAATTTACTATCACCATATGGGAATAACCTAAGCCTCAATCATATGTCCAATCCATTGTCAGATATGTTAATCCCACTTACAGACATATATCCACTAGCAACTTGTAATTGCTAGCGAGGCTTCTATGTGCCATTAAATAGTACAAACAGAGGATGAAACTACATGGGCAATGATCAGTACACAATAGGTGAGTAAAAGATACCATCGGACATCGAGTAGAGTGTACAGATGAAGGCAACTAGCTCACAGGCGGCTACAAGTAATGTTGTGGTGGCTTTTGGTAGGGGACAAGCTTCAATTCAATTATAAGCTACCATTGAGAAGGAGGATGTAGTATTTATGTTTAATAACAGCTATATTTTTATTTTGCCTAAATCGAGAGATGCTGATAATTCTAAACTAACTAATTAAGACTGAACGAGAAAAATATGCTCTTGATAATTAGAATTCAATTGGATACTAATTAAATTTAAATTCTTACTATCTTTTTTGTATTAAATACATTATAATGTAAACAAACAAATATTTGAAAAAGAAATAAATTAAATCCAAGCGTTTGCTTGGATAATTTGTTTGCTTATATTTTGGAAGTCCTTAGAATATTATTAAAAGAGTAAAATTCACAAAACTCCAGGAGGTTTACTGATAGTCAATTGTTTTCAACATAGGTTTTCAAGGATGGTTTGGTTTTGTAAACTCTAGGGATGGTAATTAATTAGAGGCACGTGGTGGTATAAGCAGAACACATCAATATAGAGTATGAATGTGTTTGGCAATAATCCATTATTACGAAATGTGTATATAAGTATGAAGTTGAAATGTATTTTTTTCCTTAAGAAAACAAATCTATCTTTTTTTGCTTAAAATCGATGAGTGGGTTTTCAGATTTTTTTAAGAAGAAACAGAACCACTAAACATTCTCTTTTTTTAGAAAGAGGAAACCATTCAACTTTTAATTTGCCCTAAGTTTGTTACACTCACTTCCTAAACATATATCATAAATTCATGTTGTAAGGATGCCCGCACAAGTGTGCGGGCCACTTTTCTAGTTTAGTAAACAGGTGGTTACAATCTTCTGCATCTGATCGACATAAGAAGCAGATGGATTCATGAGACCATCCTCTCTTCAGAAGGTTGTCGGCAGTTAAGCATCTTCCCTTTGCAGCTAGCCACATAAAAATTCTGACTTTAGCGGGCGTTCTTGTCTTCCAGACAAGTTCCCCATGTGGACATTTCATTGTGGCCATGAAGAGGAGGTTGTATGCAGAGGAGAGTGTGAATTGGCTGTTGTTCGTCAGTTTCCGAAGGACTGTGTCCTGCATCGCCTGTTGGGTCTGAACTTCCTGAGTTTCACCCCAAAGCGAGAGGTACTCAGCCAGGGCCCTGTTCGAGAGGGAGCCTCGTATATCTCTCACCCACCTATGGCCAATCAAGCCCTGCCCCACAGTCAATTTTGTCCTGCCAACATAGCTGAACAGAGTTGGCATTCTGACTGCCACACTGCCCCTCATTTGGAAGCCAATTCCCTCTCCAGAAGTCTGTATCTTTGCCGTCCCCCACAATGTGTACTACTGTTGAACTGAGGAGCTCCTGCACATCTTTCTCTGGCCTCCAACCTGCCACTGTCCATGGCCTCCCTTTTTGTTCAACTCGCTTGACCTCCCACTTTTGTCTGAGAGCCCTTCCAAAGAAGGTCAAATCCTTGATACCCAAACCTCCATTCTCAATTGGCATGCATATCGCTTTCCAAGCTACTAAGCAGTGCCCACCATTAACTTTCTCTTATCCTTGCCATAGGAATGCCCTGCACCATCATTCAATGTCTTTGATAGCCCATCTTGTTACCTGCATAACTGACAGATAATGTACCGGCATTGCCATTAGAACCGATTTGATCAGGCACAACCTACCATCTGGTGAGAGTATCTTTGGCTTCCATCCCGCCACCTTCTTGGATAATCTTTAGAATCGGTTGCAGTTCAGCCTTTGTTGGTTTTCTTACAGATAAGGGCAAGCCTAGATATGTGATTGGGAAATCTTCAATTCTGCAGGTTAGTACATTCTGAACCAATACCTTCTGTTCTTCTGCACACTGTATAGCGTAATGGCGCTTTTGGACAGGTTGGTATGTAGTCCAGTTGCTGCCCCGAAAAGGTCTAACACAGCCTTGATTAGCTGAGCTTCCCGCTGTACTGGCTTGAAAAAGATCACCGCATCGTCAGCGTAGATTGAAATGTTGGGAACTTGGTTTCTCGTGTTCACCTTGTCTAGCAGCCCTCCCGAGGTGGCTTTGTGTAGGATAGCTTGTAACGTGTCCATGACCAATACAAAGAGGAGAGGGGACAGGGGGTCTCCTTGTCTCAAGCCCCTCAATGGTTTGAAAGGATCACAATTACTGCCATTGATGGCCACCATTGTCTCGGCTGTTAGCAAAAGCGCTACCACCCAGCCTCTCCACTTCTGTCCAAAACCCCTGTACGTTAACAAGTCAAGCAAAAACCTCTAAGACACTGAGTCGAAGGCTTATGATGACCAAAATAGATTCCTCTTAATCTAAACACGCACGCACGCGTGCACACACACCTCCAATACATTACCTACGAAAGATGTTGTTGGTAACTTTTTTGGCAAGAAGACAATCACGATCGTGACATCTAAAGCTTTGCACTGATATGGAGTCGCAAACCATCTCAATATAGCAAAAACTAAATCAAGATGGTTTTTGTAGAAAAAGAAATTAAACCGGCTAGCGAAGCTGATTTAGAAATCTAAATCAGCCTCTAGGCTGATTTAGATCAATAAGAGAATAACTACTCATCTCGTGGGCAAACGAAAGATTTATGGGACAAACCTACAAAGGGATAATTGCACTCTTGCGGCGAGGACGGACGGTTTACGGCGCAAACCGACAAAGATTAACGAAACTAAGGTAAAGTAGAAAACATGGTTGAAAGTAGAAGTAAAAGAACAATTCGATTGTGTAGTGATTGAGATTATGTGTCTAGAATCGAACCGTCCTTAGCCCTTATAAAGAGGTTGGTCTTGCTTTCTACAGGTCCTCCTTCATATCCAACTCGGGATAGAAACCAATTAGAACTTAAAAAAAACTCCCCATGCAAGGAAACCTAAAACCCGATGAAAATTGGCTCGGTCTCGGACGGAGCTGGTCTGACCAGCCACATGGTGCCGGTCAGACCGGCCCATAGGCGGCGGTTAGACCGGTCCGTGAAGGAAACCCAACGCCTTCCAAATTTTGACAATATGTTCCTATTTCGACTCTAGGTATCAAATTTGGGTGTAAACAGATGTTTTTTCTAGACCAACGAGCTTCGAACAGCGAGGTTTTACTCAACAACTAATATTGGATATAAATCATCCTAGACATTCATATCTTCAAAATGCTGGTGCGGACGAAAACCCACCTACTTGATTTCCAGAACACGTCATTGCTCATGATATCAGTGAGGCTCCTTGAGGGCGGCATCTTGGATCGTTCGTATCTCCTGGCACCTCCCATGCCTATTGGGTTTGGCCAGTGGAAAGAAAGAGGAAGGAGAAAAGGCACAACAAATCCAAACATTTCGCTTGTGACGTGAATCCTGCTAGGAAAGGATGGGAGAATAGCAAGGAAGGACTATAAATAAAGGGACAGATGTGATTAGACTAGGACGATGTGTAAATTCAGGTGGGTGGATACATATATAGTTCAGGTTTAAAATTCCAGTATCATAAACCCTGCAGTAATAAAAAACGATGAATTTGGTATGTACTATAGACAATGTTAGGTGCAGGCAGTTTCGCTTGTTCAGGCTGCAGGAATGTAAAAATGAAAGTTCAGGCTAATCCACTAGTGAAGTGTAGATCGCACAACAAGAACTAAGCTAACCAGAGCGGGGGTGAGTGATTGATGTACCTCAAAACCGAAAACTTTTAGCGGAATTAAAAGTTACCCTCGAATCGATGACGATCGGTCTGACCGGAATAGATACGCCGGTCTGACCGCTACCTTTGGTCTGACCGCCTTGATGTGTCGCCATAGCCTGTCGCCGCCACTGGTCCAACCGTCGTTGCCCCGCCGGTCTGACCGCCACAATGCCACTGATTAGACCGTCGATACACCGATGTGACCGTCGAACTCGAGAAAAACACAAATCGAAGATCTCTCAAAGTTTGAACTTTATTGCTTCTATTCGTGTTTACAAAGTGCAACAACAACACTCCTCTCACAAATTTCGACTAAACTCGAAACCCTAACTTTTCTCTTAACTCAACTATCACAAAATCGATACCGAGAGGCCTTAACCTCCCTCTCTGTTTATACCCATAGATAGGCAGCCTAAAACCACGAATCCAACTTATAAAAGAAGTCTTCATCCCCTAGGAAACCTTCCCATACAAGAAGCAAACTTTACAAAACCAATCATACCAAATTTGGACTGTTCCCGAATTTGACTCCTTATCCGATACACACACAATCTTCCTATTGTATGCCGCATGGAATCTTCATCTACCACATGTATTTTTCTTTAGCCTAAGCATCCCACATGATATCTTGATCATCCGGACGTCATCTTCTCCCAAGTTGACTCCCGATCCATCACCGTTAATGCTCTCCCGAGGCATCAAGACACACCTAGACATGAATCAAACAAGAAATCATATCCGAGCACAAGTTCTCTCCAACTTGACTTAATATTAGCACACAACAATATTATATACATATAGAAATCATCTAGAAGTCATAATCATCTCGGTCTGACCACGACCGTAAGACAAAATCCCTGTTCATCTCCTAAAAACACTATTCATCATCACCTTGGTCTGACCGATACACAACCCCCGGTCTGACCGGCTGCGAAATCACTTCGCCAATAATCTCCAGCGATGAGATCACCATCGATGGGTTCGCAAGAAGGTCCTCCGCATTTCTTCTTTTGGTTGCATCAGCCGAGGAGCCGCCATTCGTCGCCGATGCCATTGACAAACTCGCCGGTGCCGCCTCCATCCTGCGTCGGCTGCTGCTGCCTTCTCTCCACCGAGCCAATGACAGGTGAGCCCCACTTCCTTAGGAATCAGGGATTTGTGATTGGTAGTTTAAAACTTGCGGGGTTTAAATTGTAAAACATGTTATACTTACCAGTGGGGTCATAGATCCAATTTTAAATATACTAAATTTTAAGGACTCTTAATGAAAACAACTTGAGACACGTTTTTGGACTGTGGGTTGAATCTTTAGGACTCCAGGAATCTTTCTGCAAAACTCACAGGCACTCACAGTGGACCCCCTTGTTATTAAAATCTGGAAAATATAAAGAAAATAACTAAAGCAATTATTGTTCAATTGAAAAGTCATCAAACTTGTAAAGCCCATAGAAAATTCATCTTAGCTCCATTTTGAATGAACCAAATTCTAGAAGACCCACAAAATTATGATCTTTAATATGGTAGTATAAAACTTGCCACTTAGAGTAGAAGAAATATCTCTAAAATTTTGTGTAAATGATAATTGGTATAAAGCACAATCTAACTTATAAAATTTGTAGGAAATTAATTTTAGCTCTAAATGAATTGAACTAAAATTTGTTAGAATCATCAAGTCAAGTCTCAAATTTATTTAGGTAAATTGAATTATGGAGCAACTAGTATATATAATGCATCCACTTGGAAGTAATTATAAATGGTCATAATTAATTTGAGATCTTATAAAATCATGTTAACTCATTTTGAGATGAACTAAATTTTAGTGTACTCACAGAACCATGCTAGTAAAATTCATGCAGTGAAACTTGACACTTTCAGTTACAAAGTCATCACTAAATATTTGTGTGGTAAAATAATTACTATAGTGCAAACTACAAACTATAAAATACATACAAAATTTATTCTAACTTAAAATAATGCAATTCATGATGGGATAGGTTAGTAATCACATGGACTTAGTTTCTAGCAATTAAAATATGGCACAAACAGTGCTAGAACCATTTCGAAAATTTGGTATAACTAATAAGGACTACAATATGTTTTACAACTTGCAAAATTCATAATAAACTCATGCTAGCTCTAAATATTGTAAACTAATTTTTATTGAACTTAGGAAAGTACACTTTACTGTTGTAATATAAAACTTTACAGAAAACTGAGCCTAAAATACATCTAAAATTTAATAGAACATAATTAGCTTATGTCTAATATAGAATTTATAAAATTCATAACTCACAAATTCAAAGTGATAAAATAAAAATTCCTTCACCATAAATCATGTTTATTCAGTACCTATCTAGTATAATGAATTCATGCATATTAGAAGCATTTTGGATTTTTGTATGATTTGGTGTTTATACGCTACCTGTATTTTGTATAGCGTACGAATCCGATATCGGTGAGAACTTTGGATTTTATTACTGACCATGACGGAGAGTCTAACTAAGGCAAGTGCCATCCTCCTTTGAACACTTTGATCCTATGTTTTTATTGGCAAACGTTTTCTATTGCAAAGATGCACACATTAGATAGTTATGTTTGGAAAAATTATTTGAAAGTGATGAAATGGTAGTTATGACCTATTTGTTGCATAATCCACCTTGATATTTGTTATTCTGGATGTTTGTAACCTTAGAATGGTTTAGAGTACTCTTCATGTGCTCAAATGGGCTTATAATTGCTAAATATAATGCCATATGCTTAGCCATGCCTAGTGAGATAATTCTAAACATTGTGATCATCTTATGTATTTGAAAATGGGTAATTTACAACTTCTGGACAGAGGTGAAGCCTCTGGTTATTTGTGAAATAAAATGGAGGAAAATCTTGATTCTAGACTTGGGCGGCGAGTGGTGTACATATGGTAGTAGTTGTGCACCGATAGGGTGAGGGTTCGCCTGAGTCGATTAAGGATCGAACTCTATGTTACCAACTAAGTATACAATACCGCCACATGTGTTAGTATGGGATGACCTTAGCTTATTAAGTCGTTTAGTGTTTAGCCTTGCATATTGGTAGGCCGGAGTAGAATGAATTAGTCTGAGCGATGATTCATAGGAACTACCCATGGGTGTGTGTTGAATTTAATGCTAGAAAATATTACTAGCTGTGTGTGTGTGATTCTGTGAGGGGACGGATGGTCTGCCTCACAGCATGGGCCTCTAAGTCCATCCAATTCAACGGTATAGTGCCTCGTGGAGGAACGGATGTATTCGCTACCACAGCGTTAGGTTTAACGCGTGGACCCGCCACCTAACAGCTTTGGGTCATTCCTAGGGTGGATTTACACTTTCCGTCGCTAATGCAAGGCTAGAACTAGGCAATGTAATGACTACGTTGTGACCTCTTGTCCGCACTCAAATTGTAGAGTGTGGGGTGCTAGGCCGGCACCGAACCAACTAGGGTGTAGCCTCCGGGCTTCTATCACATCATGTGGATTTGTACGAACACTGCAGAGTTAAAACTAACCAGTTAGCCGTGGTCACGGTCAAGAGCGACTTGGGGAAATAACATGAGTGTAATTTTATTCTTTTTAAAACACTTTACAAAAATGGTTGAGGATGGGAATTTGATGATGATTTTGATGAAAATGATGACTTACTACCAGGGAAGGTGCAAGTGTGATGTTTATGATATATGATGATGTTAATGAGAAGAAATGATGATTATGTTGCTACAATTATTTATATTGATCACCATGCTTTACTTTAGATACTTATTATACAAATGTTTACAAAGTTACCGTTTGCGAAATATTGTGAACCAACTTAGCTTTATGCAAATGAACCTACAGATAGCCATTCTTTGATAATTAGAGCTTGCATGTATGTAGGATTGTATTGCCTTGCCAGTATATTAATATGGTTAATGTACTGACACTTGTATCTTTTGTGGGTTGTTTGTCTAAAATGTTTTATAGGTTTAGCTGAGTGTTACAGGTTTCGTTGATCTCTTCAGGATGGTTCATTAGGGGTCTACCCCTAGTCGGATTGCTTATGGGTCTTGCATAAATAAGCTTCCGTGCAAACCTTTAAATTATAAGGCCGTTCGGCCATATGTATCCTAAACTTACAATCTAAATTATTTGTGTGTTAGTATTGCTTGTTTATGAATATCATTTGCTTTGATGAGAGTGTCTTGGTATGTTTTAGCTTATAGAACTATCTAGACATGAGTATGGATGTTGAACAAACAAGATGTTGTAGAGCTTAGCAAATTGTTAAGTCTCCTAGGATGTGTAACACATATGGTCGCTACATTTGTGTGGTTTGACGGGCACGTCTCAGGCTGAAGTTGACTGGCACGCTAACTCCCAGTAATATCTCTTTTGTTTGATATTCAGCACTACGTAATTTATATTGAATGGTGTTTAATTGTGATCATAGGGCACATTGAGGTTTGAGTGGCTATTATGCGTGTATGGATCCCACTCTCCCAAAACCATGTGGTGATCACAAATGACACCGGACGGTATAAATTCTCGGGTGCTGGACATATCCGGTCGATCGGACCGCTGCCTCCCTCTGTTGCCTTCTTGTCGCTGCCGGTCTGACCGATTCTTTGTCGTCGGTTAGACCACTGAATGAACTCAGGTCAAACCATCAGGATGTAGAAAAACACGTATCGACGAAACTCTTGAAACTAGATCAACTTTATTACATTAATATGTGTTTATGAAGTGCATCTAAAGCACTCCTCTCTCAACTCTCGAACTAGGATTGGAACCTTGAAGCAGACCCTAACTTTTCTCTCCCAAAAAATCGATCTTCTAGCCTAAACCCCTTTCTATTTATACCCAAAACATGGTTGCCCCAAGCCACGAATCCAACTAGAACTAGGACTTCTAATCGCATAGGAAACCTACCAAACCAGGGAATCAACATCCCCATACAACTCCACACTCCAATCTTCTCAAACTTGGACTCCAGTCAAAATTTAACTCCTTTTTTCATACACACACAACACCACGTGTATTCCATATGAAAACTTTCACCTCCATGTGCATTGTTTTCTACCCTGAACATCTCGCGTGATATCCTTGACCGTCTGGACCTCAACTTCTCTCAAGCCTAGTCCCGATCCAACACTAGCTATACTCCCATGGCCTCAAGCAACACCTGCACATGGGCAACAAAGAAACTCCATATCTGAGTACAAGTTCGCACTAACATGATTCACATAAGCACACAATAGTATCACATACGAATAAAAACCATCTAGAAGTCATAAACATGAAGCAATCTAGAAATTTCACGAAACAACCTGAAATCGACTCCAACCCGGAGTTTGCTCCGTCAGACTGGCCACACACCTCTGATCTGACCAACATACACCACTCGGTCTGACCGGCTACCCAATGCCGACGCACTCTACACCATCCGAAAACACTTCGTACCGTATTTTCAATAAGCATTTATCTTTGACAATTTGTTCATCACATAGATCAAATCAACTCCTTGATTCTACAATCTCCCTCTTGATGAACACATTGGCAACATCTCCAAAATACAAATTGGAGTTATTGAAAAACGAAAAACAAAAACAGATCAAAAAGCAACAACTCAAAAATCACAAAAGTAAAAGAAAAACTCTCCCCCTTTTTAAAAGACTATTTGCAATCAAAACACAAAATCGACTATTTTAAAATTGAAAAAAAAATCAAATCTTCCCCTTTCAAGAAGAATGTATTTTGTATATTTTTCTCCCCCTTTGACAATGATTTCATCAAGAATTTCGAAAGAGAAAATATAACCAATAAAGCACATATGCAATAATATCATGATTTTCACTTGTAATAACCGATTTCTTATTTTCTATTTTCTGATTCTTTTTTAAGAGCTTTTAAGTGTGCCACAAGCAATCCAAGATCATGTTTTGCAAGACAAGATAGATAAATTCATCAACTAGTTTACAAGCATGCACTAGAGTATAAACATGGATCATAGATATTACAATTAAGCTCAAATCAACAATAAAGATTCATGTATTCAAGCAATTTGTAATGCAATATACTTAATAGCATATAGGTTGAAAGAAAAACCTCTACACATAGACCTAGTGCATTATCATTCATTCTCAAATTAATTCCTCATAAAAACAATAACCAAGAGAACTTTCAGCATTTATTCGAGTTTTTTGTGCTCACTTTATCATATAACATTGATAATAAATCTCTCAATTATTTCAGGTTCGTCCTTGTCGTCAAGACTGTTTTCAAGGATTCGGCACCCATTATTTTCCTCCCCACGAATACATCCTTGTCGTCAAGACTGTTTCCAAGTATTCAATATTCATTTTTACCTCTCTTAAAAGTAAATACAAGAAAATTTTGCACTTGTAGTATTTGGAACAATTAAAGAGCAATTTGAAGAATAACAAGTCAACAAACATACGTGTAAGCATTAGTCATCCAAACTAAGCACTAGCTTCAACATTGCATATTTTCTTAATTCAAGTAAAAGAATTAGTGTTATGCATCATTTCCCTTAGAAACAATATTTAAGGCTTATATAAAGACTAAAATGCATACAAGCAAACATAGCAACAAATAGATCTCAATTATTCTGCTAGCATGCATAAGAATATACTAAAGGTATAAAACAAAGCTCTTCTTTTTCTCATTTTTGTTTATTTTCAGATTTAAGAGCAATGCATAAAATAAACATGAATGCACTGAAAAAGCATAAACTCCCCCTCAAATTAACCTCTAATTCTCCCCGAAGAAAAATCAAGACGAAATCAAAGATTTTTGAAAAAGACATCCAATTGCTAATGATATCACCAAGTTACTCAAAAATTGACATGTAACCACTCGTTACCATAAACTACTACCTCAAACACAAGCAAATGAAAAGCTCATAAATGAGGAAGTAGAACAATATTATGTCAATTCAAAAGTAAATTGATGTTACCTTGAAATGCAATTGCCGTCTTAACATTGAACGCACATGGGGAGTATGCCACCAAAATACCTACGAACAAAAAGATGTCGAGGCCTCCTTGTTGAGGTTAGAAATAAGAAATTTTGGAATCCAATGCTAAGTCACACGATCAGTAGAACCAGTAGGTACAAAAGCACGAACAAAATCATAACCAAACTTACCTGAAAACTTACCTTGTTGCTTCGCAAATGTTTGATTTGAATGCTACTCAAAATTACCCTGAGGCTGGACTAACTGTTGCTGTCTAGCCGGTCTGACCGCTGGCCGGTCCAACCATCGGCTGGTCTAACCGACTGGTCAGTGTCGGCCTAACCGAGCTCCTCGATCCAAAAACCAATTTTTGCCACTTTCGTTTCGCAAAAGCAATTTCTCTTTCCTTTTTCTGTTTACGAGCAAGTCTAAAACAAAAACCAACCAAATGTCCATCTTTTCCAAAAAAGGATAAGTGTACTTCTCACGACAAGAAGTTTTTGAAGTAGATGGTTTTGAAATTGATAGTTTTGCAATCAAAGACTTTATTTTTTGAATTGTAGAAGAAAGAGGAGGCAAAATTCCAATTGATTTAAAAACTGTTTTCTTTGGTTCGGGTTTTGTCAAAACTTCACCTTTTTTAGTTATGCTTAAAACAACAGGTCAGTGATTTGTAAAATAGGCATTAGTATCAAAACTTATACCCCGATTATAAGTGCTCATTTTTGATTGATCCAAAATCATGTTAAGTTTCTTTTTGCCATCAGAAAACTTTTCCAAAGAACTTTTCAAATAAGGAGCTTATTTTGTCAAATTTACACAATTTTCACACTCAACCAAAACACCTTTGTTCTTGCGACACTTAGAACATGAAAACACCTCATCAGATTTCACAATGTTTCCTATGTACTCAACACAACCTAAAGCATCTTTCAATTTCTTCTCATTCAAAAAGTACTTCAAGCAATTTTGAGAAACCAAAACACCCTTATGTTGTTTAATTCTTTTTGCACTCAAAACATTGAACAAAGAACTTACACAAAAGGCAGTTTTATATTTTTCAAAATGTTCTTTATCAAAATCAATTCATCAACAACATTAGGATGCGAAGCCAATCCAAAAGCCAAAGAAGACTCAAGATTTGTAGATTTTTTAACCTCAGATTCCAATTTGAAACAATTAGCAAAATTTACATTTCGCAAAGTAGTAATTTCAAAAAATAAAGCTTCACAAGGTTTGCAATCATCATCATTAGGAACCTTAGATTTTAATCTATGAATTTCAGCTTTTAGAATCTCAATAGTGTAACCACTCTCATTAAGCAGATTAGAACATGTTTTAAGTTTCTTAGCATATTTAAAAGCAACACATTCTGATTAATCATAACTAAGTTTTTCTTCACTATCAAATTCATCATCATCAGAGTCAGCATTACGAGCAATAAAAGCTAAATCAACAACATGCTTATCTTTGCCACTGCTCTCTTCTTCAAACTCCGTTTCACTGCTCTCAAAAGCTACTATGAGTTCTCGGATTAGCCTCTGCTTGTGACTCTTCTTCTTCTCCCTCTTGTTGTCCTTGTCGATTTTCTCCTCTTTGATCGCCTTCTTGTGGTTAGGACAATTGAACTTGATATGATTTAACTCACCACATCCAAAGCATCGAACGGGTTCACCTTGCTTTTTGTTCTTTACGTTTTCAAAAGCTTGAGAAAACTTGTTAGTAATCAAAACCAAGTCCTCCTTCCCGAATTGCTCGAGTTGATCATCGGACATGGCATTAAGAAAATTCAAAGCTTATGAACAAGAAGCATCAATGGAAAAACTCGAAGAAAAAACCAAAACACTAGATTTACAATCAATCTTGCGGGAAAGAATATTTATCTCATGATTTTAAAGCTTGGTGTAAATCCAAAGTCAAAGCAGACATGTCAACAGATTCTTGAATTGATGTAACTTTCATTTCCCAAATTGACATATCAAGACCATTCAAAAAGTGCCAAGAAATCTCATATTGAGAATAATTTACATTATAAGATTCATCCACAGATCTTTGCATAGTTCGTGTCAAATCATCTAAAGCCTCTCTCGAGTTCATGTCAAATTTCGTGTAATCCTTTTTAGAAACATCTTTGCACAGTTTCTTGATATTGGAAGTCCCTTGGTGAAAATCAGATAGAGCTTTCCAAACCTCATGCGCAGTTTCAAGATGAGAAACACGATCAAAATCCGAATGAGAAATTCCATTATGCAAAATATGTCGAGCTTTACAATTGTTTTCAAATTTAGTCTACATAGCAGCAGTATTAATCTGATCAGGAATTTCATAAGGATTTGCAACTTTTAGCCAAATATCATAATCCTTAGCCATTATATAAGCTTTCATCTTTTTGCACCAATAAACTCAAAAACTTATTAGCCATGGCAAAAACTCAAAATTGGTAATGATAGAAAAGAGTAAACGTGGCTCTGATATCACTTGTAGGATCAAATACAAGAACCAAGCCAACTAGAGAGGGGTGAATGGTTGGAACACCAAAAACCAAAAACTTTTAGTGCAAATAAAAGTTACCTTCAAATCGATGGAGATTTGGTCTGACCGCAGGTCCTGCGCTGGTTAGACCACACCTATACCGCCGGTCTAACTGGTGTTGTCCAGTTGGTCGGACCGCCACCTTCCTCTACCGCCTTCTTGCCGTCACTGGTCTGACTAGTTCCTCGCCACTGGTTATACCGCTACCATGCCGCTAGTTAGACCGCCTAATGAACTTCGATCAAACTGTCGGGATATAGAGAAACACGTATCGACGAAACTCTTGAAAGTAGATAAACTTTATTGCATCAATATGTGTTTACAAAGTGCATCTAAAGCACTCCTCTCTTAACTCTTGATCTAGGATTGAAACCTCGAAGCAACCCCAAACTTTTCTCTCCCAAAAAGTCGATATCTTCTAGCCTCAACCCCTCTTCTATTTATACCCACAACGTGGCTGCTCCTAGTTATGAATCCAACTAGAACTAGGATTCCTAATCACATTGGAAAACTACCAATTTAGGGAAACAATATTCCCATACAACTCCACACTCCAATCTTCCCAAACTTGGATTCCAATCCAAATTTGACTCCTCTTTTCATACGCACATAACACCACGTGTATGCCATATGGAAACCTTCACCTCCACGTGTGTTGTTCTCTAGCCTGAGCATCCCGCATGATATCCTTGACTGTCTCGACCTCAACTTTTCCCAAGCCTAGTCCCGATCCATCACCGGCTATACTCCCATGGCATCAAGCAACACCTGCATATGAACTACAAAGAAATTCCATATCCGAGTACAAGTTCGCACCAACTTAACTCACATTAGCACACAATGGCATCACATATGAATAGAAACCATCTAAAAGTCATAAACATGAAGTAATCTAGAAATTCCATAAAAACAACACAAAACCGACTCCAACCCTAAGTCTGCCTGGTCAGATCGTCAGGCCACCTGGTTAGACCGGCCACACACCTCTGGTTTGACCGGCATACACCAGCCGGTCTAATCGGTCACCCAGTGCTCACACACTATGCACCATCCAAAAACACTTCGCACCGTACTTTCAACAAACACTTACCTTTGACAATTTGTTCATCATATAGATCAAATCAACTCCTTGATTCTACACAAAGAAGAGATAGTTATCAACCAGATAACAAGCATGCACTAGAGTATAATCATGAACCAAAAACATTACAATTAAGCTCAAGTCAACAATCAATATTCATGATTTCAAACAATTTATAATGCAACATATTCACTAGTATATGGATTGAAAGAAAAAACCCTACACATATACCCATTGCATGATCTCTTTTTCTCTTTCTCTTTTTATTTTTAGATTTGCTTGATAAAACCAAGAGCACAAACTCTCCCTCAAAACATGCCAAAAGGATAAATAACTCCCAATTCTCCACAAAGAAAAGCAAAGCGAGAAGCATCCAATGGTTTAGTGACAATATCAGCAAGTTGTAACTTTGTATCTAAAAACTCCAATTCAACATCTCCTTTCTCAACATGATCCCTCAAAAAGTGAAAGCAAATATCAATGTGCTTTGTGTGTGAGTGTTGTACATGATTCTTAACAATATTAATAGCACTTGTCTTATCGCAAAAGAGAGAAACTTTCTTAAAAGAAAGACCATAATTTTTCAAAGTTGATATAAGCCAAAGAATCTAAGAACAACAACTAGCAGCAGCAAAATATTCAGATTCAACTGTTGATTGAGTAACACTAGATTGTTTCCTTGCAGACCATGTAATCAATGAAGTACCAAGAAAATAACATGTTCCTCTTGTACTCTTTCTATCAATTCTACAACCAGCAAAATCAACATTGGAATAGCCACCCAAACATATAGATGATGAAGTAGAATACCAAATTCCAAATTCAAGAGTGTGATTCAAATACCTCATAATCCGCTTGACCGCTTCATGATGGGAAGCACGTGGAGAAGCTTGAACATGAGCACACAAACACATAGCAAACCTTATGTCTGGCCTTGAAGCAGTAAGAAACAATAATGATCCAATCATAATTTTGGACTACTTTTGATCAACAGCTTCATCATCTTTATCAGGATCAAACACAATAGTAGACCTAATTGGTGTAGAAATTGCCTCTTGACGGTCATTGAGTACCAATTTCGATCGCCAACTATCATAGTAAATAAAGGGAGAACGAGCATTTCTTTCACGTATATCAATAATAAATAATGTAGCTGTACTAGACTTGGAGAATTAACATGGATGCAGAGAATATACATCAAAATGAAGGAGCAATGAAGCCGGCATGCAATGAAACACATCTCCGGTGAATCACGTACGAGCACACAGATTGAGGGGCCCACAAGTAAGGCAAAACCAACCTAAAGTGGGACTAAACCACCGTGTACTGCCTTAGGGGCCCACAAGTCGGTCCTCGGTGAAATGCGGTGGAGAGAGGTGGGGCCAGGGGTTCGAGGTTCGGTCAAACCGCCATAGCCACATCTCATCTCCACCTTCCACATGGCGATCCCTGGTTGGCTCTTGATGGCGGTTGTGGGAGTTACCGATTTCAATAACTGTCATAATTCAGCTATAAATAGAGCTCACTCTCTTCATTTTCAACACACACCTCAAGGAGCAATTCTCTCTATCTAATGTATTCTCTATACTTTTAGTAGAAATAAGCTTAGAGCTTCGGTCCTATAGTCTTCTCGGAGATTTTGGTATGTCTTTAATACTTTATTCTTCTTGTAAAACTATAGTTGAATCAATAGAATTATCTTCTTTGTTTATTTATGCTCATAGTTTTGTATTTCTTTATTGAGTATATATTCTATGAGTAGTATACACTTCGTATATCTGCTTCAACCTAGGCTAGTCGATCCATACTATGGTAACGGTCCAATGACTTTTATAGGTTACTCTAGCTCTAACTTGTCCATCTGATGGTTGGGAGTCCTAGGGGAGTTAGTGAAATTATTTACTAGCATAAGCATGGTGCTTGGATTAGATAAATACAGTTGGATGCGGGCGTGCCCCATGAAAAGTGAGGTAGGCAGCAGGTGGTTGTAGCCCTGTTTGTCCTTTGTATTCCTCCACGTTCGTGCATGACGTAAAAGTGCCTAAATGCCATAACCACGCTGGCAGACCATTAGGGAGTGGTCTCTCGGTAGTACTTGGGTGCATGAAACTAAGTCCTAGTTTGTAAGCATGTATATGTTAAGTTTATACTAAACATGATTAGTATAGAAATACAGTTGTATCATAGTCTCTACTGCTCTTTTCTACTAAATATTAATATAGAGGTGAATCTCCTATGTGTCCATTACCCTTAATCATATTTATCCTAACCCTTGTTTAAACTATGGTGAGTTAATTATAGATTGATTAATAATGTATAAACTATATCTTTACACCGCCATCTTTCCTACGGCAATATAAAAGCGATACCCTTGGAAATAATCATGGGTTGAAGTGCTTGCAGATTTATCTGTGAACGTAAGAAATACCAACATTGGCTTGCATGTATCCATCTTGAAACGTGGCAGAAGATCCTTGGTTTGATGCACAAATGTACCTTGAGGTGTTTCCTTGATTTGCAATCCTAAAAAGTACGATAACTCATCCAACATAATCATCTCTAATTCTCTACACATTATCTCAGAAAACTCCACAACCAAAGCACGAGATGAACAACCAAAGATGATATCATCCATATGAATCTGAACGAAAAGTTGATTACCACCATTCTTAAGAACAAAAAGAATTTTATCAATTGATGTTCAATACCTTTTTCATTGCAAAATTGTTATAAAGAAACGTTTTTAAACTCATCACCGTTATCACTTCGACTTGTTTGCAAAGAATCAGGAAGTTCAAGAGCCAAACAAAGATACAAACTTCAAAAGTGTTAAAAAGCCTAATCCTTAGTTGCCATGAAGAAAACCCAATAATATCTAGAATAATCGTCTGCAATAAACAACACATATCACTTTCGTCCAAGAGATAGCACTCTAGCTAGGCCAATAGTATCCATATGTAAAAGCTGTCCTGGTGCATCCGTCATCACAGAAATAATAGGAGCATGTGAAGAAGCAACCATCTTAGCATGACGACATGGCGAACAAACCAAATCAAGATCCTATTGATGAGAAAACACGGCGGCCTGGGAGCTCTACTTATCTCCAGTGCAAGTCCAAATCTTGCTTTCGAGTTCAGGGTGTGCCAGTTGGTTTGATCCTGCAACCAACTAGATATACAAGAAAACGATGTTAGTTAACGATAATCGATCGGCTGGTGGGCTGATGACATATCGTAGAAACCTAGCCGATGCACAAGTTGAATCGGCTGTAAGGTAAAGAATGCTACTCATAAGCTAAATTTAGATTAAATATAATCATAAACAACTTTTCCTTAACAAAACCAATCTCATAGGTCAAACCCAATCGATGCAGCATGAGATTGATATCTTTTAAAGTCAATTGTCATACGATTATATAACCTAAATAACTAGCCGATGGATAGATGTTGTAGAATAAACCCAAAACAATCATCATCGGCTATAGAGAGAAGTAACAGGTAATTAGTTATTTGATCTTTCCCTTAGATGCAAGCAATTATAGATCGGGCCTAACCAAGATAGTATTAATCGCTTATAACCAAGATCAGATAAATCAATGATTACATGAACCTATTTCATAGCCGATAAGATATTTTAGGGTATTTTAGATAACGTATCGACTAGGACTCCAATACAGCCTTTAATCTCGAATACACTGAACAAGTTTTAATCTCGATGGGTGTTGACGCCGAATCCGTACCGCCGATGTGGATCCGGCGTGCGGACAGACGAAGGCCTGGGAGATCTCCTTAGCTCCAGTGCAGGTCCTAAAATTGATGAAGCGCGGGCATGCCAGTCAGTTTGATCCTGCCACTGACAAGATATGCAAAATAGCAGAACAGAAGGTCTATCGGCCGATAGGCCGATAGTCAAAACAACTGATGGGCCGATGGGCCGATGGCACAGTTCCAGCCGATGCCGATACCAACCGATGTAGTTAGGGTTTCGAACCATCAGCCGTGTACTGAGCAAACATCCATATAGAGGCGATCGGCTGACGATAACATGATGATATAGCAATGTGATATGGCATAATCCAAATATAAAATAAACATTGATCTGAAGATTAAAGCACACATCGGCCAGAGATCCGATGGCATAAACTCTCAATAAGCAGATAAACAATAAATACACTGTTGTCATCGGCCAGATCCAATCTATATGTAAAACTCTTGGGCCGATGCAACGCCCAGATAACTCACCGGCTGAAACCCCGGTGAAACCCTTATTGGCAATCGACAGGCAGGCTAGAGATTACGGTTCTAATCACGACTTAGCGGCACTAAGTATGAAAAGAAACGCAAGATCTAGACAATCAAGCCCTCGACTAATTTTCGGGGTGGTGGATACCTTAGCCAATCTAATCTAGCGGGGCGATTTAGTCGATACCGGCGTAAACCCTAAAGCGAATCTCGACCGATAAGACTAAATCGAGAAGCCGAACTAGATTGACTAAGATATATGATAGTAGGTGCTTACGTTGATGAGATCAGAACGTCGAAGCCCTAGCCCTGACAGTGCAGGCAGCCATAACGAGACTTACCCCTCGCGGGAAGGGCATGAACTCGCCGAAGAAGACGAAAAGTAAAGGGTGGCGATGCGCCGAAGTTGTATTGATCGTGAGATAAAAATTACATGAACCTCGGGCTTACATATTTATACCCATAAGCTAACAAAGATCCTAACAAAATACGACTCAAACTTTCCTTAAGATAAAAGGAAACAGATAAAGTCCTTATTGGACACTAAACACACTTTCCTAAAGATAAAAAGAAAACTAACAAATTCTTCCTAATTAATAGATACAAGCCGCATCCTCCTCAAACTCGGTCATCTTTGGATAAGATCTTCCCGAATCTAACAAGAATCCGACTGCTGTTAGTGATTGGTTTAAGAAAACCCCCATCGGCCGATGTAGAATTTTAGGCCGATACTAGTTTCAAGCCGATATGAACCTTGGGCCGATGGGGACTTCGGGGCTTACCAAATTCTGGTGTTAACAATGGGTTAGACCTAACCGATGGCAGCGTGAGGTTTGTAATAGGCTTAATATATTTAAAGGATGATACACTTGTATAAGATGATAGATATAACATATCAAGCAAATTAAAGCATATAAACTTAAATGCGAAATAGTTATACCAAGTAAGATTGTCTGAAACCCCGATTATACCCTTATTGGCAATCAAAAGGTAAGTTAGCTTTTATGATTCCAATTATAACTTAGTAGGTCAAACCCAATTGATGCAACACTAAGTATGAGAGGAAGCATAAAGTCTAAATAATCAAGCCCTTGACTGATTTTCAGGGTGGTGGATACCTTAGCTAATCTAAACTGATAAACCAATTTGGCCGATACCGGTAAAACCCCAGAAAAGGTTTGGCCAATACAAGCAAATCGAGCCATCGATCTAGATTAACCAAGATATATGATAATCAACAGTTGTATAAGATAGATTAGGACATCTAAAACGATGCGCTAATCCATCGATAGAAACCGCTGTGACAAGTCATACCTCTTATAGGAGATCGAAGCCGATGCAGCCCAACAAGAAATAAGAACTCGTCGGAAAGTAAAAGTAAAAGGGTGGCAATGCGCCGAGAGTGTGTATTGAACTGTTGTCTTTTTCTTATAAGAACGTAGGCATATATTTATACCTGAACATACAAACCTTGTCCACATCAAACACGACTCAAAACTTGCCTAATTACAAAATAAACAAACAAGTCCATAGGTGGACTCTTACTACGAATTCCTTAAAGGAAACAACTAACTTTTATTCCTAATTAATACATACAATTGCCTCTTCTGGACTTAATCCTTATTTGGCAATACCTTCAGCTCTTCTCCTGAGTCCGATATGAACTCGCACTACCTGTATTGGCTGACTGAGTCTGAATCTATATCGACCAATACGGTTTCCAACCGATGCGCTGCTCTATTTTTAGAAATAATCTTATCTCCTCGAATCTGCTTCGAACCCATCTTTATCCTTACATATCTTTACCAAATTTTGTTGTTAACGGATCCCTCTTAAGTTTAGACAAACCACGAATAAGATCCAAACCACTAATTCTAGTGAGATGATCAAAACCAACATGTCCAAGTCTATGATGCCAAAACATCAAATCTTTATTAAACTTTACAACCAAACATGTGACCTCAGATGAAACATGACTTTCAAAATCAGCTCTAAACACTCTCCCATAGCGAGAAATACCCAATAAAGAATCTCTAGATGAATCAAAAATTTTACTTCCAGTTTTCTTGAAGTGAACCTCATAATGCTCATCGACAATTTGTGAAAATGAAAGCAAATTATACTTTAAGTCCTCCACTAAAGCTACATCTTTCACAACAAACTTGTCACTTACCTTGACAGATCCCGTAGCAAGAACAGCACTAGTATAAGCACCTCCAAAGACAATCGATTTTGTCCTGGATGCCTATTTGAGGAAAGAGAACCAACTTCTATCACCGGTCATGTGGCACGAACAACCGGAATCCACGATCCACACATTCCCCTTCCTCACCACCCAAGCTTACACACAAGCAGATGTCGTTACCTTAGTACTAGGGTTAGATAAAAGAAATTTAGAAATCCCATACAGAAACACGTGACCAGAAGATCCAATAGACATATATCCACGCGAGAAAATAGTTTGTGATTTTTTTAAAAAAATGTCGCCAGGGCTGGTCTGACCGAAAGGGTCCAACCGATCTAATCGGAGGCCGATCTAACCGCTGCTATGACGCCGGTCTGACAGGGGGCTGGTCTAACTGAGGCATCGCCGCTAGTCTGACCGCTGAGCCACTATGGTCTCATCGGTCTCCTCGAGTAAAAACCAGATTTTTGCCACTTTGATTTTGCAAAAAGAAATTTATATTTCCTTTTTCTATTTACGTGCAAGTTTGAAACAAAAACCAACCAAATGTCTATCTTTACCAAAAAAAAGGAGCAAGTATACTTTTCATGAGAAGTAGATGGTTTAGAGATATCAAGTTTTGTTTCTTTAGTGTCTATCGACGGTGTAAATCGCGACTACGGTATTTGTAGAGTACGGGGATCGTTGGTACAAGGATCTATATGAAACAAGTTTAAGCACACAAAAGACAAGGATTATACTGGTTCAGGCCCCTCGAGAGGTAATAACCCTACTCTAGTTTATATGGGATTATGAGGAAAACCACAGAGATTACAATAGAAAACAACAAAAACATAAAGTACTGATGAGATCCCTATCGAGAATGACTCGACGAGAACATAAAGTTCGTATTACCCTGCTTTTATGAAAAAAAAAGTCAAGCTGAGAAGTTCCTTCTGCAAGACTAGCCTACAAGATACGAATTGATTACATCAAAATAAAGGCTAGAATTCCTTGTAACGCTAGACACTAAGACACACTTCCAAGACATAACTATTAATACTCAAATTTGGCTCCTAGAGTATAAAATAGGAAATAATAGTCAAATTTGGATAGAACCCATACTTGCCATGCGAGGTCGGTCTGACCGCAACCATCAGGCCAGTCAGACCGACGACAGGGGGGTTGGCTGACAGGCGGCATGTGGCCGGTCAGACCGGCAGAGTTCGACTCCAAGTCTGATTTGTTGGTTCTTGGTTTTCTTACTAAGGCCTAAGATTATAGAGTCCTAATTGGTTTCTACACCTAATTTGACGTGGAAAAGACCCTAGAAAGCAAGTCCACTCCTCCTATAAACTTAAGGGGGCTAAGGCCGATTGAAATGACAACTAATCAATCGTCAAATTCAATTTAGTATCCAAACCCTCTATATTCTACATCTCCCTCCTTCTTACTACCTATCCCAAGTCTATTCTCCTCAAATCCCGAATGCTTGTCATCTCTTGTCTCTACGGCGTTAGAGGACGGCTTAGCTGGCATGCCGAGCCTAGAACAAATGGGCGCACGTTCGCCCTGACGGGGTCCCTCTTGGGTGTTTGTTCGACAACATCTACTACTCCCTACGACGACGCGTCTTCGAATGCCACCGCGGGTTGCACATGACGTGCTCAAAGTATGGCAGCACGATTGTACATCAACACATCTTTTGGCCTACTCCGCTGGGGAACGATTTCGGTTGCTATAGCCGAAACCCTAGTTCTCTACCATGGGCTCTCACACCAATCTGTATCAAGACAACATCATGGTTGCGGATTATGGAGAGTTGCCAGAAGCCGATCGCCAAGCATTTGAAGCTCACCTTGAAGATCTATGGTGAAAGATGGCTTCATGCTACCGGAAGACAAGGCAAGATGTCATCAAAAAACAGGAATTCTCATTGCCCGTTTACACCACATCTAAGGTAACAACCGATTATAGCAATACCCCTGTTCTTGCATCTAATGTTACTCAAATAGTAGATGGTGTTGTTATTGCTAGTTTAAACAATCGGTTTACTTCTTTTAGTACTACCTTTGAGAAAACCTTTGGTTCTACCTTTGAGAGAAACCTAGATGCTCGCGCGAACAATCTAGAGAATCGGCTAAATAGTCAATTACTAGGTAGTGCATCTACTTCATACAACAGCGAGCGCTTGTATGGTGTTTCATCGGCTTATAATTTACCATCCGTACCTATACTACAAAATTGGCCGATGAGAAGTAACTACAATTCTCTTAATATGGTAGATCCTAAACTTGTCCCTCTGGCACAGCACGCTGGTTAGACCGTTGCAGCACCGCCGGTCAGATTGCCGCAACATTGCCGGTCAGACCGGACATGGTGGCCGGTCAGACCGTAGTCGGCGAGTCTTTTAGGATCGGCTCCTACATCGGTCGTTTCTAGTAATCCTATGACTAGTACACGTCCAAAACCCTAAAGTCTTAGTGATGAAATTATTGAAGCTTTCAAAAATGCTTTAGGTGTAGATACTAGAATTAAAAAATATCCGGCTCAAGAAAGTCAAGAAAAAGAACCCAAGATCTCACAAAAGGCTTAGTCTAATGCTCCCCATGACAATGCAGTTAATGAGGTTATATCTCTGGATGATAAGGTGGTTAATGTGCATACAGCCGAATGGGCTAGGACCTCTAAGTCTGAACCATTCGTTTGCTCTATCCCTAAGCCGGTTATTCCAAAAAAATAGGCATGACAAAACAAAATTCACATTTGATGTGGCCAAATATGATAAGATCATTTATTATTTGTTAGATCATAAACAAATCGAATTGTCGCAAGGCCATGTTATACCACCATTTGAGGAGTTAAAGCGGTGTGCTTATTGTAAGTGGCAGAATTCAGATTCTCATGCCGCTAATGACTGCAACATATTCAAAAGACAAATTCAATTGGCCATTAGTGAAGGATGATTGAAATTTGCGGGTATGCCAATAGATAAACAACATGTTTTGTTGAATACTATTGAGGTGCAAGAGAAGAAGAAGCAAGGAGAAGACTGCATTGAAGACTTCAAAACTCGGGGGGTAGGATGACAAGCCAGAGATTCCAAAAGATGATAAGCGACCAAGGAGATCAAGTCTATCTACCAAGCGAGGTAGGAGACAAGCGAGGATGGACCACCAGCAGCCTACTTCTCCTTCTTCATGGTATTACCCTTGGTATGCACCATGTAGCTTCAATGGTACGTGGATGATACCTACTTATATACCATATTACTATCCATTATGGGCATTGCCACAAAGAACAGTTTTCAATATCAATCGTGCTCTTCTCATAGTAGTTGAGAGAAAAGAATTGGTTACAAAGGAATCAATGCAAAAAAATGGTGAGGCAAGAGTGGAGGCCAAAGCAAAACAAAATACAGTCTAAACAAAAGTGGGCCTTTCGTAGTATTCTTGTATCATCATTGAAACAAATAAGCCTTAGATGCATGTATGGCCGATATTAGTGGATATCATCCTTAGATAACCCCGTGCTTAGTGCTTTTCGATTCACAAGTTCACAAAAAGGCAGGGGAGTATGTGTTAATACTCAAATCTGGCTCCTAGAGTATGAAATAGAAAACTATAGCCAAATTTGGAAAGAACATAGACTTACCACGCGAGGCCGATCTGACCGTAGTCATCGGACCGGTCAGACCGATGGCAGGGGGCTGGTCTGACCAGCGATATGTGGCCGGTTAGACTGGCAGAGTCCGATTCCAAGTCCGATTTGTTGGTTCTCGGTTTTCCTTACTAAGGCATAAGATTTTAGAGTCCTAATTGGTTTCTACACCTAATTGGACGTGGAAAAGATCCTGGGAAGCAAGTCCACCCCTCCTATAAATATAAGGGGGCTAAGGCCAATTGAAACAACAACTAATTAATCGTCAAATTCAATTTAGTATCCAAACCCTCTATATTCTATATCTCCCTCCTTGCTACCTATCCAAGTCTATTCTCCTCAAATCCCCTATTGCTTGACGTCTCTCGTCTTGACAGTGTTAGAGGACGTCCTAGTTGGCCTACCGAGTCTAGGACAAATCGGCACGCGTTCGCCCTGATGGGTCCCTCCCGGGTGTTTGTTCGGCGGCATCTACCACTCCCTACGACAGCGCATCTTTGGGTACCACCGTGGGTTGAATATAATGTGCTCAAGGTGTGACGACGTGATTCTATGTCCCTTCAGTGAACAACTATCACTGTAGAACTAATACTAGACAGAAAGGAACATTCATATCTTCAAAGTGCTCCTCCAGAGCAACTGCAGCGTACTCTTTTTTAAGGAGTGAGGGCTAGTTGTGTATGTTAGGCTCCTTTGGGGCAAAATTTTGGGGCCTTCCTATCTCCTGGCACCTCCCATGCCCTTGTGCCAAAGAATTGTGTTTGGCCATCTTAGCCAGAGGGAAGAAAAGAGGAGGGGAAAGCACAACAACTCTAAATGTTAATCTTTTGTGACATGAAATTATGAATATATCCTACTAGTGACAGATGGGAGGATAGCAACGAAGGGATGTAAATAAATAAAGAGGTGTGATGAGACTAGGACAGTGTGTGAATTCGGGAGGGTGGCTATATATTTCAGGATTAAAATTTCGATACATAAACCATGGAGTACAAGGAAATTGATGCATTGTGAGGACACCCCGGGTTAAATATTATGTAAGCTACCTGAAGTGATAGCGCAAAAGATTTAGTCGAATGGGGTCTAATAATAATCAAGTAAAACAGTAACCATCCAACCTCATCGCTGCTCTATCAACTCAAATAACATACATTGTATATTACCTGAAGCGCCAAGTAGAGAGCATAGGGGATATTGCTAGGACTTTAGCATGCCAGTTAACTTTAGCTTGAGACATGCCCGTCAAACCACACGAAGGTGGCGACCAGATGTGTTACACATCTCACGAGACTTGACAAAATCCGCTAAAGCTCTATGACATCCTGAATGCTCAATACTCATACCAGTGTAGAACTAGATCGTAGGATAAGCTCTAGTTTCACACTTTCATCTAAGCGATGAAGATCAGAAAAATAGGGAGTAAACTCAAATAAACTTTACACTACATCTTAAATTTAAATACATAGACCAATCAGCCGAATAGTTACTGATCCACGAAAGCTTGGCTACCCAAAACCACAAATAGCCGACTAGTGGTAATCCATATAGATCCAAGTCCTAGAAGAAGAACACTTTCCCGAGTCACTCAAACTAGGATAAATATACAACTTGCCAAATGGATATTCCATTATAAGAAGAGTTAGTACATTAATCGAATTAATGTACTGGCAAGCCAAAAACAGTCCTAACATAATACATGCATGGCTTATAATCAAGGATGGCAATATGTAGTTAAATTTTAGCGTAAAGCAAGTTTTGGTTCACAGTTATTTTCAAAGGAGTTAATGATTCAATTAACAAAACATTAACATAGTTATATCATCATATTCACCATAATAACATCTTAAACATACTCTTGTTGCCCATACCAATAACAAATCATAATTTTCATCGTATCAATATACTTGATTCCCCACCCGACATAAGTCTCACATATCATAACGTAGCCTTTACATTGCTTAATGACTAGCCTTGCATTAGCAACCGCAAGTGTGAATTCATCCTAGGAATGACCCAGAACTGTTAGGTGGTGGGCCCACGCCTTAAACCTAACACCGTGGCAGCGAACACATCCATTCCCCCACGAGGCATTTAACCGTTGAATTGGACAGACTTAGACGCCTATGCTGTGAGCCGGACCATCCGTCCCCTCACAGAATCACACACACCCAGCTAGTAATATTCGCTAGCATTAAATTCAACACACACATTCATGGGTGGTTACTATGAATCATCGCTCAGACTAATTCATTCTACTGCGGCCTACCAATATGCAAGGCTAGACTTTAAATAACTTAATTAGCTAAGGCCACCCCATAAATAGCACATGTGGATGTACAATATACTTAAGTTGGTGACATGAAGTTCAGTCCTCAACTGACTCAGGCAAACACTTCCCCTATCAGTGTGCAACTACCATCATATGCACATCACTTGCCGCCCAAGTCTAAAATCATTTTACTCACATTTTAGTTCACAAATACTTAACATTTTAATTTTTAATCCAGCATTAACCAAATATTCAAAATCCCATTCATAAATCCATAAGAGTGATTATTTTGCTTAATTCTAAACATGGCTAAGCAATAGTAGTGTAATAAGCATGGTTAACCCCAAATGAGCACAAGTAAAGTACTCTAGCCAATACTAAGGTTACAAACCAAGGGAATCACAATTAGTCAAGGTGGTATATGCAGTAATAAGGAGATAGCTACCATTTACGAAGTTTGAAATATCACTTGTATCAAATATTCATATAGTTTTGCAAACAACACTTTTCATTTCCCAAAACATGGGTTTCAATGTGTTCAAAGGAGAGGAGAGGAATGAACTTGCCTTGTTCTTGAACAATATTAATACCACCTAAATCACTCCTTCACCGTTGATGTTGATGCAATGTATCTATACAATAGACACGGTATGCAAATAAATACCAAAATATGCGAAAAATATGAAATGCTCTAAATTGCATGATTTGTGCACAGTGGGTAGGTTTTGTCCTTAGATGAATTTAGGTGAAAAAATTTCTATTTTATTTCATTTATTTTGGGAGATATGAATTTAACAAGTCCTAGGTTAGAAACATGTCATTCAGGCTTTATTCGAATTTAAAGGTAGTTTCTAATCATGTTCTGTCCAATTTTAGTTTGTAACAGCAAAGTTCAAGATATACTAAGTTCAACATAATTGGATTCATCATTTTTGGATCTAAAATGAATTCCTTATGCATTCTACAAATTGTAATGTGTCCTATGTTAGTAATTTCCTATATATAGCTTTAGATGTTTATTTGTACACATCCCTGCTGTCTAAACAAATGAAGGGAAGGACTTTATTAATCTAATAAAATTGAGTTCATAATATTTGAAGCTAATATGAATTTCTTATGTATTATACAAGTAGTAATATGATATATGTTAATAATCTCTCATATACAATTTTAGAGATTTATTTTGTATAAGGTGTATTACTTACTGTTATTGCTAATCAAAGTGGATGGTCATATTAGCCTATTAAAACTAAATCTACAACAGTTCAAGTTGATATAAATTTTCTTATGAATTCTAGAATTTAAAATGCATATATAGTACTTATTTTGCTATATAACATTTTAGTACTGTTTCATGCATAGAAGGTGTCAATTTTTTCTCCACCAAAATAAAGTTTACACCTAGCGGAATCTACAGAAATTTAGTTCATTCCATTTGGAGTAAAAATAAATTTTCTACAAATTTTACAAGTTAGAGCATGTTTTATGTTAATTACTCTTTGTATAAAATCTTAGAAATAAATATCATACTATAAGTAGAAGTTTTTATTTTACAATATTAAGGTTCACAATTTTAGGGACCTACTGAAGTTGGTTTCACCTCAAAATGAGTTATATTTGATTTTATATGAATTTTACAAGTTTAGTATAATTTTCAGTTGAAAAGATATTGCTTTAGCTATTTTCTTTTATATTTTCGAATTATAAAAACATGGGGTCCACAGGTCAGTCTCAACAAATATGCAAAAAGGCCCCTGGGGTACCCAGGAATCAACCCGCAGTCCAAACACGTGCTAATACAAAGTTTTCTAAGAGTCCGTGTTGATTTTAGTTATTACTAATAGGTCCTTGGTCCCACATGTAAGTCTAAGTAATCTTACAAATTAAACCTTACAAGTTTTAAACCATTGCCAAGTATGGTCCTCACGCTCTAATGAAGTGGGGTCCACATGTCAGCGAGATGGCGCAAGGTGGAGCGAAGGCAGCGGCGCTCCAACAAGGTTCTCGCCGACGCCGATGGCAAACGGTGGCCGATCTCGGTGAGCGACTAAAAGAGAAAATGAAGAGGGATTCATGGCAAAGCTGACGGTGGTGGTCTTGCTAGCTGAGGTGACCGGAATCAATGGCGACAGCAGCGTAAGCTGCGGTAGCTCTCGGCATGCAAGTGCATGTCGAGCTTCGGCTTGTTTCAATGCGAATGGGTGCATGCATGCAGTTTCTAGGGGCTCTAGAGTACTCACCGAATCACACGCGGGGTTCAGCAAGGTCCAAAAAGCGATGGTGATGGAAGAACTCCTCGACGACTAAGGATGACATCGATTTCACGGCAACGACTCACTCTGGTCGATAGGCTGCTAAGAGAAGACATCCGTGAGGTCTCTGTAGTCCCTAGGATGATTCATGTGCAAGCAATTGAAGTGGGGCTCACCGGAGTAGACAAATTTGAAGATGGAGTCCGGCGGCTGGAGTTGAGGAAAAAGAGGTCGATCTCCCGATTCACGACGTCTTAGTTTGATTCCTTCGGTCGGTGAACTCCTAGAGTCGAGGCAATGACGTTGGCGCGACAGCTTGGCCTGGGGCGATCGGGTTCGGCCGGACGACGATGATGCCGAAGCGGCGATGCTCCGGAGCTTCCGTGGGCACAGTGGCGTTCCAGTGTGATGGCTGCAAGATAAAGGGTTAAATGAGACAGGGTGGAACCGGCATCGAACAGAGACAATGGAGCACATGAAGGACGAAAATGACCGCGGCGCAATCGAAGATGGCGACGGTCGTCGTCTCCACGGCCAGTAGTGAGGATGAGTGCGACAGAGGCAAGGCGAGTTTTCCGTCTCGACTTGATCGGCTCCGGAAGGGTGTAGAAGAGAGGGTGACACGTCTGAGAGATGTTATAGGCAAGCTCAGCCTTGGACACGTCCCGGCCACGCGTCGAGCACACCGGCGTCGCTTCCTCCCGCTCTCCCTTCCTCTCTCAGCCTCGAGAGCGCTGGAAACATTCTACGCAGAGTTGTAGCGAGCATAAATGGCTGCTAGGTGGGTCCAGGCCGTGGTAACCTAGGCTAGGGTGAGAGAGGCACGAAGAACTCTAGGTGAGCTTACTGTTAGGGTAGTCTTAGGATTTTTTCCCTATTTATTTCTCTCTCCCTTTTTTGTAATTCCATAATTTAATGTCTAGGCATGATAAATTAATGTGGATTTTTCTAGAGGTAGATAAAAATACCTAGATTTCATTTTCTTTGGTTGCACAAAAAAATTCCCTATATTTGTTCTCAGGAAAATAAAGAATTTAGACCTAGCCAAAATTGATTTGAATTTTTAGGAGGTCAAAACCTATACAATAAATTCTGGAAAAATTATATTAATTTTAATAAATTATATTCTCTATACATTCCATGTGATAAAATACATATATGAGAGGTGTATCAATTTTGCCGATTTGGGTTTAGAAATAATTTAAGGTTTGACTAAAATAATTTATGGTTTGACTGCTTTGACCAAATTATTTGAGTTATAAAATATAAATATTAAATTATACCAAAATTCCATTGAGATATATATATTGAATAGTATCTTCATGAATTTCCCCATGATTTTATATTGCACCAATTATTTTTAAATATTCAATGAGCTTATCTACATTTAAGTGTTCCTATTCTAGATATATGCTTAAATGATTGTAAAATTATATTTTGATTTATAATTGACCAGAGATGAAATTGTTAGACTTTACTTTCATTTCACCATACTTAATCTCACAAGATGCTAGTGCACTTGTGTATATATATTTGAGTTAGCTTAAGGGTAATGCTTTTATTATAGGTGAATTAATATATACACAACTTGTGCTAATGAGACAAATGAACCCAAGATCCAAAAGCATTTAAAAGGAATCAAATCACATATCACATCTTGTGTTAATGCAAACGTGCAAATGTTCTACATGTCAAATTAAATTGAGAAGGAAAAGGTTTTAAATGATTCAAAAATTTGCATATGGGCAATAGCTAATTTAACCTTACATAGGTTTTATATTTGAAAATTTTTGATCATCAACTCAAAACACATTTTTATTATTTAGTTGAAGTCAAAATTCAAAATTTGAATTTTTGGTATGTTACATGCATCTGTTACAGGGTGCAGCATGGACTATAGACAAGGTTATATTAGGTGCATGTATTTCCTATTGTTCAGGCTGCAAGAATGTAGCAAAAAGTTCAGGCTAGTCCCCTACTGAAGCAAAAGCCTGAGTTCGGTCAGAACTCAGAAATGATAATTTTCCAGTTTTGTGGGCTAAGTGTCGATTCTAGAAATCGATAATAAGAAAAGGGGATAGCGCACAAGGTCTAAAGTGGATAAGTAAAGAGACAAAGGTTTAGACAGGTTCAGGCCTTTTCAATGAGAAGTAATACCCTAGTCCTGTTTCGGGAATTGTATCCGTCGGGTATTGTATTGATCTAATAATCGAGTTGTGTATTCTGCTCTCACGGGGCTTCCTATCCTTCTTATATAGGTTCGCGGGCAGGGTTACAAGGAAAAAAACCCAGTCAGACAGGACACGACACATGTTTCCTTATTTCTTTACATAACCATACCTAACCAAGACTATGGGTCTTACAATAGAAAACAAAGTAAGGCAATTACCAAGTCTTAATCTATTACATAATGTATGGACATGGCTCACCTCCTATCCTTAGTCGTGTAACCTGTCCATGTGGGTACATGGTACTCATAATCTCCACATTAAGTTCAGTCAAATCTGAGTTAATAATTAATGCTCACAATGGAGTTACCAACAGCCTAATAATGACAAAAAAATATCATAAATAGCAAAGAAGCTAAAGATATCGGTCTTGAAAACAATGCATATATATGGCTTCTTATAAAAAATAATACCGAGGCATTTAGCCAATCATGTTATAAAAATGTAGTCAAACAAACAGTATCTTAACTTTTAATAAAAAGTTAAAGTATAAGCTATAAAAGCTCACTGTTTGCCACCTCTTTAAAATGCATTGTACCATCCTTTATAACAAAATTCATGTAACTGTCGTAAGAGAGGATTTTAAAGGAATTGGGCACACTTTATGCGCACGCTATAAAAACAAATATGCTTAAGTCCCTAAATACAAGCAATAGGCCACGCCTAGAGTTGGGCTGCAAGCGCTTAACAGGCCTCGGCCCAGAAAACCACTTCCCGATACCCTTAAAAAATAAACTACGATACTGTACATCGTCTTCACCGCTTCATCTTCCAAAATCCCCTTTTGTGCTCCTGTTCACCGCCGCCGCCACCAGAGCTAGGGCAAAACTTCACCACACATCCAGCCACCAAAGCTCCAGATTCCACAAAAAATCCAATGCATGCTTCTTTCCCTCATCTTCCATCCCCAAATCCAGAGCCAAGAACTCTAATCCAAGTTCTCTCCCATTTCATCCATGGCGAAGGAGAGAGAAATCCCTTTTGACCAATGGGTTGTCTCAGACATGAAGGAGACAACTCTCAAGGAGATGGTGAAGGAAGACGTTATCCCAGCAAAGGAAATCATTGGATAGCACTCAGCTTATGGCGAGGAGTTCCCGATGCCGAACACCGGTGAAAACGCAGTATTTACTCCCTTCTTTTATAGCAGCTTTGGTCTTCCAACATACAAATTCTTCCACGGTCTCCTTGATTTCTATGGGATTAAGATACATCATTTGAACCCCCAACTCCATCTTGCACATTGTTATTTTTACACATCTTTGCGCAACATTTCTCGTAATTCGTCTTCATTTCAATCTCTTCCACCGAATGTTCTATTTAAAAGCCCAACCGACCAAAGAAAACCCTTGTGTCATTGGCGGCTCTGGATTCAAACTTCGGAGAACTCTTCGCAAAGATTATTTTTCTCTCCCTTTGAAAACCTCCAATAAGGATTGGCACTCGAATTGGTTTTACATCCCAACCCAACCCCTAGCCTTCCCGACTTTGTCGATCATCCACCTATCCATCAGGCTAATTGGAACTCTCAATTCGAGGGCCAAGATCTGATAGAGGCCAAAGCCCTATTATCTAAAATCCTTGAGTTGAAGCAAGCTGGCCTGTTAGGGGAACAGGTCACTCGACATTTCCTCAAGTGCCGACTGGCTCCCACAAAGGAAAGATCTGAATCAGCCTTTGAATACGAAGGCCAGATTGATCCCAACCGTGAAGACCCCGAATCACTAGATTACAAAAACATGTGCTCGAGGATGTACAAGATCTTCTCATCCGGGATAGTCGTCGACTACTCCCACAAGCTTCCAATTACGTCATTCAGTCTTCTTCGACCACCTCCCTCGGTAAGAATTTTCAAGCATTGTTAATATTCATGTGCTCGATTTAATTTGTAGATAAATAATTGTAGAACTTCATTCTATAAAACAGGAGAATGCTCTGCTTGTCTCAAATCCGTCTACTGCCGCATGTCGATCTCCTCGAAGAAGCAACCGCCAAGTCGGGGGCCCAACTACCAAGCCACAGCATAAGAGCAAGAGAGCAGCTGCAAGGCCAGAAACCCAAAAGGCCGAGAAGAAAAGGAAACTAATCCTGAGCTCCTCAAATGAAGATGATGACAAGGTGTAGGCGCCAGGCAGCGATGCTCCCCGAACAACGCCCTGATCCAGGAAGGTGATACCAAAATTCAGGACGTCAACCAGGTATCAATCCACTACATGGCTCCTTGTCAGAAATCTTGAATTCAGATCAATACTTAATCAACCTTTAAATGAATATGCAACTTGTTGTATGTTATATCTTCGAATTTGCAAGAAACCCCAGAACATTGACCCAACCGGTCGTTCTGATAGCCCACCACACTACTCTAAAACTGCCGAACAAGAAATTGCATAGCCCAGCACAGAAAATCCGACTGGAAACTAGTCGGGTAGAACTAACGAAGAGCCCCCGACTGGAATTCAGTCGAACAAAGGGAAGACCGCGAGCCATCAAGATCCTTCAACTGAAGATCACTCAGCCGGTGCCAAGGAGGCAAAAGATAATGAAGAACACATGGCTGGGGATCAATCCACTCAGAATAAAGAAAAAGAATAGGCTGAAACTGCTCCTGGCGCTATTGTAGATTCCAATGAACCAAATAAAGCCCAAAGTCCTACTTGTAAGCAACCTGAAACAAATGAAGGTAAAACCCCTTTGACAATCTTTTTCAAGGTTAATGTTTCTAGCATAACTCATTGTCTGGTCATTTAGTCAAATCCAATATCAAATGAAGGAGAAGAAGAAATCCTTCATATTAAATCTCCAGAAGACTCCCTGCCACCGGTGAAGATTCAATGGCCCGATGCAAACAGCTTGGCACACGGGATTATTTTGAATAAACAGAGAGAGGCCGAAGAATGTGATATGCTAGTAAAATGTCTCTCTAAGTCCACCAGATTGCTGAACGTAAGTAAAGTCATTACCTCACACAACAAGTATTTCATTTTACCCCAACTGATACTTTGCTTTGTACTCATAGAGAATTTACTGGCAATCTCAAGCTAAATCTGAAACCCTGAAGAAATTGGTACCTCACCTCAATACCTTGGAGTTGGTCCAACAAGGGCTTAAAGAAGCTAAAGAAATTGCTAAGGTTAATGAGCGAGAATTAAGAAATGAGATAAGCCAACTCCAGAATATAAACTTGGAATACCAAGGATCTGTCAATGGTAAGTAAATAACTCTATAAATGTTCTGTTAACCCCGTCCTTCAGATGTTAACTCAAGTCTGTATGTTGTAGCTCATGTGTCTCAGATTGAAGTCTTAAAAGCACAACTAAAGAAAACTGAGGAAGCCAACACCAAGCTCCAAAAAGACAAGGATAATGTCATAGCCGAGCTGGAAGGTAAAAACTTACTGCTTGTCTTTAATTTTGAAAGATGTCTGAAGAATATTACCTATGTTGACTTGTATTGCTCCAGTGCACAAAGCAAAAACCCAGGCTCAACTTGAAGTCTTCTCCGAGCGAGTCAAGAGAGCGGAATCGGTGCGAGATGACATTGCCAATGCTGCAGTTTTTGTACTCAATGCTATCTTCTAGAATGGCCTTGGATCCAGCTCGAAGGATGCCACCGAAATCTTCGACAAGTTTAGGAGTGCTCTAGATAAGTATTACAGGAACATTGCTGAAGCAGCAACCATGGGAGCCAACCAAGCCTTGGCCATGACCAAGTCAATATATCCCCGAGTGGATATTAGTGCAGTCGGAAATGGATTTGCAGGTGACACCACTCAAGAGCAAGCTCTAGAATTGATCAATGAAGTAGCAAAACCCGCTCAAAAAATAGCCAAGGGTGTAATAGAAGAATTCCAAAATTAGGCTTCCACTTGTAAAATGACTGATAATTGAAAATGTTTGACTTATGTATGACATTGGTCTAACTATGAGCTGTATAGCAAGAAAAAGTTTTATCCAACTATACTAAGCCTAAAACTTAGTTTAAGTCTTCAAAAAACTTCGCAATACTTGTCAACATCTCATAGCGAAAAAAATCAATAATAAATCAAACTAATTTTTATCGATGAAGTGAAAGAAACCATCATTATTATATATAGCCCCGACTGGCTACTCAAGAAGGCAAAACACTTGACGTACGCAACTGAGAGAAAAAAAGATACAAAAGGATTATTCTAAGTATAAAAATGACGTAGATGTTCAATGTTTCAAGAATTCTCCACTGGTGATCCATCTTCACGCTTCAACCGATAAGCCTCCCGATGAGTCACTCTGATACAATAAATGGCCCTTCCCATAAGGAAGACAACTTATGTCTATCCTTGGTTGTTTGAATCTTGCGCAGGACCAAACCCCCAACAATAAATGCCCTGGAACGAACATTAAGATTATGATATCGCCGAAGTCCCTGTCAATACCTTGCCTACTGGATAAGAGCGATGTCACGAGCTTCTTCCAGCCGATTTAAGTCTTCCACACGATCTTGGTCACTTTTATCTTCATCAAAGTTACGTACCTGAAGGGATTCGAATTCCATCACACTCGGTAGCATAGCTTCGGCTCCATATACCAAGAAAAAAGAAGACTGACTTGTTGCCCGACTTGGTGTAATCCATAAACACCAAAGGACCGAAGGCAATTCTTCTACCCACCGACTGGCATAAGGTTGTAGTCTATCAAAAACACGAGCTTTAACCCGTTGGAGAATCATCCCATTGGCACGTTCAACTTGGTCATTGCTCTTCGGGTGTGCAACTGAAGCATAGCATATATTGATACTAAAATCTTTGTAGAAGTCTTTAAAAATCCTACTAGTGAATTGGGTACCATTATCAGTAATTATCCTGTTGGGAACTCCAAACCAATGCACAATGTTAAGAAAGAAATCTCGCGTCTTATTAGTTGTGATTGTGGCAGTCGGCTTAACTTCAATCCACTTGGTGAATTTATCTATTGCAACAAACAGATGTGTAAAACCTCCTGGAGCTCTTTTGAAAGGACCCACCATGTCGAGCCCCAAATGGCAAAAGGCCATGAGAGCAAAATTGTTTGCAACTCTTGAGCCGAAACATGAATCTGCCGAGCAAAAAACTGATATCCTTCACATGTCCGAATGATTTTGTCTGCATCAGTAACAGCTGCATGCCAGAAGAATCCGTGTTTGTATGCCTTGCCCATCAAAGTAAGCGCTGCAGCATGACTGCCACATATACTTGAGTGGATATCCATCAAAGTAAGCGCTGCAGCATGACTGCCACATATACCTGAGTGGATATCCTGCAATAACTGTCGGCCCTTCTCAAGTGAGACACATCATAGCAAAATACCAGACGGGCTGTGTTTATATAGCTCGCCTTCTAAAATCACATAACATTGACTACGACGGAAGATCTGCTCGACCTCGTTCCGGTCCTGAGGCAACTCTTGCTTAGTTAGAAATTTGATGAAAGACATCCTCTAGTCGATATCCAGCATCGAGATTTGTCTTGATATGTCTTCTTCCGGAGCTTCCTTCTTTGCAACAGTTGGCTCATAAAGATATTCAACAAAAACATCCATTGGAGCAGCTTCCCGTTTAGACCCGTAATTTGCCAATTGATCAGCAGCCTCATTGTTATGACGCAAAACATGAGATAGCTCTGAACCATCAAACTTGTTTTCCAACTTGCGAACCTCCTGGCGATAAGTGGCCATATTGTCATTGAGACAAGACCAATCCTTCATCACTTGATTGACGACCAACTAGGAATTCCCCTGCACAATCATCTATCGTATTCCAAAAAGATACAGCAAGGCACAATCCATGAAGTAAAGCTTCATACCCCGCCACATTGTGTGATGCCGAAAAATGAATCTAATGAACATAGCGCAACCGCTCTCGAATCGGGGAAATTAGGACAACCCAGCCCCAGTACCAATAACTCTTTTAGACTCATCAATATACATGGTTCAGTACTCCAGCTTCTCCACAAGCGTCCCTTCTCGAACCTCCGTTCACTCGGCAACAAAATCTACTAAGACTTGGGATTTGATTGAAGTTTGAGTCTTGAAGGCTATTTCCAAAGCCCACTTCGCAACACGTCTGGTGGCTTATCGGTTGTGAAGAACATCGTCAAGTGGAAATGATGTGACCATGGTAACCGAGTGACTTTGAAAATAATGCGCCAACTTTCGTGTTGTGATCAGTACTCTATATAGCAATTTTTGGACTTATGGATAATGCGTCTTGGAGTCGGCCAAAACTTCACTAACAAAGTAAATAAGCTTCTGAATCTTTTAAATATGTCCATCGTCCTCACGCTCAAGAACTAACACCATGCTAACCACGTGAGAAGTCGCCGAGACATAAAATAACAAGGGCTCCTGTCATAGTGGTAAAGCCAACACGGGTGTTGTGGTGAGAAAATTTTTGAGGTCTTCGAAGGCTCGCTGGGCTTCTGGCGTCCACTGAAAATTATCAGTTTTTTTAATAATTTGAAGAAGGGCACACCATGTTCTCGAAGCCTGGAAACAAACCGACTGAGCGTCGCCATGCACCCAGTGAGTTTTTGAACATCTTTCTAGGTACTCGGCGGTTGCATATTGCGGATGCCATTAATCTTCTCCGGGTAAGCTTCAATGGCACGATGTGACACCATGAAGCCAAGCAGCTTCCCTGACGGTACTCTAAAGGTGCATTTCTCTGGGTTCAACTTCATTTTGAAATCCCAAATATTTCTGAAAGTTTCTTCCAAGTCAGCAATCAAATCATCCTTTTGCTTTGTCTTGATGACAACATCGTTGACATAGGCCTCCACGCTGCGTCCGAGTTGAGATTGCAAACACTTTTGAATCATGCGTTGATAAGTAGCACCAGCGTTCTTCAAGCTGAAAGGCATTGTGATATAGCAATATGCCCCTAATAGGGTGATAAATATGGTCTTCAAGCAATCAGACTCCTTGAAGCTGATTTGATGATATCCCAAATAGCAGTTGAGAAAACTGAGAAGCTCGCAACCGACCGTTGAGTCAACAACTTGGTCAATGTGATGTAATCCAAAAGGATCCTTGGGGTAGGATTTGTTGAGGCCGGTATAATCAACACACATATGCCACTATCCCGTCTTCTTTTGAACTAGCACAAGGTTAGCTAGCCAGTCGAGATGATAAACTTTCTTGATAAATCTGGCTACCAAGAGCTTAGTTAGTTCCTCCTTGATGACATCTCTTCGGTCTTGAGCAAATCGGCGGAGTTGTTGTTTGATAGGTTTAGTGTCAGGCTTCACATTTAAAGAGTGCTCGATCACCTCTCTAGGAATACCGGGCATATTAATATGTTTCCAGGCAAATATATCTTTATTAGCTTGAAGAAAGGTGAGGAGCACATTTTCCTATTTACAATCTAACTTGGCGCCTATATGTTAACGGCAGATTTTCGTAATCTACTCGTAGGGGAAAGAGAAAACCGATGCAGAGAAGAGGGGCTAAGTTGGAGTCGGACCAAGTCTTGTATCGGACTCGGCGAGCGTATCGGACTGGAAGTTGTGTTAGTAGAAAGGGCGTATCGGCCGATACGGATTCAACGTGGTTGTTGGCCGACAGAGATAGAAAGTTAATAGAGTTAGCATGGGCTTGGTTTGGGCTCAAGATAAGCTTCAAGGAGGTTGCCAAATAGAGATAAGGCTCGATTTTAGGCAATTGTATCTTGTAAATCAAGTAGGTTTAGATCTAATCTATGGCAAGAGTCTGCCGCAAAGACTTGTTTGTTAAGTTGTAGATAAGATCGTGTCCTATCTGGACAATGTTGTAATCTCGGGTATAAATATCCCGGTAGTTTGTTCATAGAAACTCTCTCACAATACAATACACAATCTTGTTCAACTTATTTTCGGCGCATCGCCAACCCTCGCAATAGGTTAATTTTGACGAGTTCTTGCTTCCCAGAGCAGAGATAAGAACTCGTACCCGACGATCTACATCGTCGGGGATAGCGTGTCGCTTTAAGCACGTTAAGCCTCGATGATGTGATCGTCGTTTATCATGTTTTGGATGATTTTTGTAAGTGTATTAATTATGCTTCGCCAGCGATCTACTCATTTTAGGGTTTATTGCCGACGGTAGTTTAATTATTATGCTTAGTTAAATCTTTCAATGCATCTACCATCCCCAAAAGCGATCGATGACTTGATTTTCTTTGTGTTGAATCTCAATTCACACTTTGAGTTGCTATCGACCTTAGTCCTGTTTTGAGATCTAACCCAAGGCCTGTTTTCGATCGTAATTAAGGATAGCGCCGGGGTTTCAGCATGTTTTATCTAATACATGTAATTACCATAATGTTTTTATATGTATTTGCCACTTTTATGAGTGGATTGACAAATATAAATGTGTTTATCATGGGTTACTCTTTAGGGTTTGCCTGTGATCGATATATTTATATAAGTCGATTGGTTCATACAAGTCTTCATTAGAGTATTAGCTAGTGCACTAATCTCTTTTATCCCTCATCGGCCGATGCCACTAATTGACATTAACATGTTGATGAAAGCCGATGAGATTAGATCTATATTCTGATCTTACTTTATCATAGTTACAAGTAAGCCGATATAGCTTTGCCCTATCGGCTAGGTTATGACAATGCGACATCGGCCTATCGGCCGATTGGCCATTGTTTACTAACATAGTTTGCTTGTTTATCTTGTGTATTGCAGATCAAATCAACTAGTACGCCCTACACACACCTAGGCAAGCCATTGGACCTGCACTAGAGTAAAGCAAACCTCCCAGGCCACCGTGGAAACGTGGAACCCGTTTTGTTGTGAGGCAGGTCAAAATTCTACGCCAACACGCTTTTGACACGCCCAGTGGGATCTCAAGAACGCAAGCTTTGCAACAACAAGAAGATCACTGTAGGATGTCAAAGCAGAGTGAGATCTCCGAGGAGAACATCGTCTCTATGACCGTTGACCAGCTCAACGAGGAGCAAAAAGCTGAGATGGACAAGCTAGTCGAGCAATTTCAGAACATGTACCTGCAGACGTACTCCAGGACTCGGCAAGGCACCCTTATTCAAAAATCTAAGGTGGTAATGCCGAGCCCTGGAGACGGAGCCAGTATGTCGGCGGCAGCACACAACCACGCTGTCAAGACTGAAGAAAACGTCGCGCCGACGTTGCAAGACCGCATCGACTCCGCAGTTCACTCTGCGCTAGTCAACCAGTCAGGGATCCTGGTGAACACATTGACCAATACGGTCAAATCAATCCTAGATGGTTCTATTCACCAGTACAAGCCTCAAGGGCCGATTTTTCTGCCCGACAACAAGTTTCCCGCATATCGGACCTTGAGGACCGATCTGAGTATGGCTCCACAGCCGACGGCGCCGATCCCACCTCCATCAGCCCAACCAGCGTCAACCATGCCGTTGGTCCCGACCAAGCAAGCGGGAGGAAGCCCCCAGCACATCACGGAGGAACTGTTCGCGCAGTGGACAAAAGGGAAGCAGCCGATGGTCGAGCCGATGCAGCAAGTTCCAGTCAATCCGCCATTGGCCGGTCAGCCTCAATTCTCCATGACGAGTAACCCTCCACAACCAGCTGCTTACAACGCGCCGCAAGGCTACCAGCAGTACACCGCAGGGCAGTACAATGCCCAGAACCTGAATCACCACTTACAGCCATACTCCCCGAAGCAATATCGGCCAGAAGGCTTTCAGCAACCTTACCACCAAGAGCCTCCACACCAGCATGCAGGATACTGGGCCGATATGATAGCCGAGGTGATGCGAGATCAATTCGGCTTAAAGCCCAAGGAGAATTCCACAGTGTATCGGCATCCGTACCTCGAGGAGTTCGATAGAGTGTCACTGCCGAGCCGATACAAGATCCCGGACTTCTCCAAATTTTCGGGGCAAGATAACGTTTCTACGTACGAGCACGTAAGCCGCTTCCTAGCGCAATGTGGTGAGGCATCGGCCATAGAGGCGTTGAGGGTGAGATTTTTCCCTCTGTCTTTGTCAGGGTCAACATTTACATGGTTTTCCTCTCTACCCTGCAATTCCATCAGAGGATGGATAGATCTAGAGAAGCAGTTTCACAGATACTTTTACAACGGTGTACAAGAGATGAAACTGTCCGATCTCACTGCCATCAGGCAATGGGTTGATCAATCGGTCCCAGAATACATCCAAAGATTCAGGGACATAAGGAATAGGTGTTACAGCCTCAGTCTGTCCGATTCTCAACTGGCCGATCTGGCATTCCAAGGACTACTGGGGCCGATACGAGAAAGGTTCTCGTCACAAGAGTTTGATAGTCTAGCTCAGCTAGCACAAAGGGTATCAGCCCACGAACAAAGATTTCAGGAGGCGAAGAAGTTCGCAAAGAATATCAACACAGTCTACCAATACGCCTCCGATGAAGACGATGAAGACGATGCCGACATCGATCTGGCCGAGTGGGCCCGGATGAAGAAGCCAACAACATGCCAGTGGGCCAAGAAGGGCGACAAAGAAGACAAGTACGACTTCGACATCAACAAGGCCAACAAAATATTTGATCTACTCCTGCAAGAAAAGTAGATTTAGCTGCCAGTAGGTCATATACTACCATCGGCCGAAGAAATCAAGAAGAGAAGATATTGCAAGTGGCACAACACATATTGCCACCACACCAATGAATGCAAGATCTTCCGACAACAGATTCAATCGGCCATCGAGCAAGGCAGGATCAAGATTGATGAAGCCAAGCGGCCGATGAAGACAGAAGGACACCCGTTCCCAGTCAACATGGTGTGGGCGGACAAGGCCGACGGCAACGGCCATCGAACCAGCAAGCGACCTCATCAGACCTCAGAAGGCCTGATTAAAAAATACCAGCGAAGACGGGAAGAGCAAGCACAGGATTGCATCGATCAAGATAACTCCTACGACCCTCATTGGGAGTGCGAGTTTTTTCGGTTCTGCTGAAACAAAGGGATGAGGTTGCCATCAATCCAGGAGTGCCCTGCATGTAATGATATGGAAGACGCTCACCAGGGCAGCTCGAGCAAACATGTGCATCGGCCAAACAAGCAAAGAAAGTCTGTACACGAAAGGCTGGGACCGATGCACCATGATCGTCGGGCTGAGGACGACGAGCAAATCCAGAACCCTCAATGGTGCCCAAGCGACGTGTTTAGCAAGACACAAAAACAACGGGTTCAGAGATTGAGGAGGAAAGAGCAGATCCAGGAGCAGCAGGCGACAATTGCCTATCGGCCCGTCAAGACCAAAAAAGAGTGGAGGATAAAATCTACAGTGGTCAAGGCCGATGAGGGCACCTCAAAATCAACTCAAGCTCCCGCGTCTGCAAAAGGTAAAGGCGTAGCATCGACTTCTATTAACATGGTTTTCATATTACCAGCAGAATACAGCGTACAAACGGCCGATGAAGCATTAGCCGATGACGAGCAGTCCTCAGCTAAGCTACAGTTGTCACCAGATCAAGCCGTGTTCGACAAGCCGGCCGACACCAGCTACAGGCACCTCCGGCCGTTATACATCAAGGGATTCGTCAATAGGCGGCCGATGACGAAGATGCTGGTCGATGGCGGTGCGGCAGTAAACTTAATGTCGTATACAACCTTCAAGAAGCTTGGAAAAGTGCCTGAAGACCTCATCAAGACCAACATGGTGCTAAAAGACTTTGGTGGCAACGCATCCTGATGAGGACATCGCTAGTAATGTCAAAGCTAGTAATGAGACTTCAATAACAGGA